>VZQC01004543.1:1578454-1634251 GCA_009823505.1 Rhizomys pruinosus
GGCTTCTTAAAACTCACTAAGCCTGCCCCCAGTGACACACTTCCCCCAGCATGGCCACACCTTCTAAGACCTCCAAAAACTGTGTCACCAACTGCAGACAAATGTCTGAATACTTACAGCCTATGGGGGACACTCATGCAAACCACCAAACCATGCATGAATGGAATGTCTGTGTTTCCCTGGGGGAACAGAACACCAGAGATTATAAAGTGAGATTTCATTGTCTTCATACAGATAATAACATGACAGCCTCTGGCCAAATAAGACTAAAAATGACCAATGAAAATATTGTGTGATGGATCCTGGAGGAAATGGACACAAAGTTCGGTGAGCTCCTAAGTCAGAAACCATCCTAAGTGTAACTTCAAGTGCATGAAGAGTACTGGGCCCTGGGAGACCAGAGAGAAGTTAGTGAACTAAGAATCTGGTATCTTTTCTTCATTCCATCCAATCAGTATCTACCCTTGGAGAATGATCATCCTTATCTTTTTCTGAATTAAACTACAACTTGAGCCTAAGTTCTCCACACATTGCTAAGTTATTGTAGAGAATCACTGAAATTCATTCTGCTTTGGGAGAATCAGGATTTGACATCTTTCAGAAATCGTGGTGGTTCTGTGTTGACTATGTCCCTCTAAATTCTCAGTTGCCCAAAATATTCACAGGACAATATGTACTAGAAATAGGCCCAACACACAAGAAACAAAGTTTAAATATTGGCCATACACTTTTATTTTGCCTCTATAACATCACAAAAAAGGAGGACTCCTTATATTCTCAAAAACGAAATATGTAGATAATTCCGTTATCCAATGAATGTTCTTTTCTATAAAATGTAGCATTGGCATATATGACTGATGATTTAAAGAAATAATAGTATTTTTCTGTTGACCCACTTAAGAAGGAGAGCCCTAATTTTCCTTCAATGAATAATACTGCTCGCTGAAGCTTTCAAAGGCTGAAGCTGGAGAGATGGCTCACTAGTTAAGAGCATTGGCTACTCTTCCAAAGATTTGAGTTTGAAGCAGAGCCCACACATTCCAACTAACACCTGCCTGAATCTCCAGTTCAGGGGGTTTGAGGCCCTCCTTTGATTGTAGATTCTGCAGGACACAAGTGCACTTATATGCATGCAAGTCAAACACTCATACAAAAAATGTTTTTAAAAGATGGCAAAGTCTGCATTTCCTGCTTTCTCAGAATATTCATATGGTAGAATATTCGAATGAATTTCCATTCCATTATACAAATTAGGACAATGCTTCCTGGTCTTCCTTGTGACGTATCATTACTTTCACTGTTCCTTTACATGGCATCCTCCTGAGACATGGACTGATCTGTTATTCAGCTCACTATTCTACACAAGGTAGCTTGGGGATCTTGACATAAAGAATTAAGCTGATTTCTGTTGGAAAAAAATTGGAAAGGCATGGAATCCAGGGAAATAAAAAAGTTTTTTGACAGACTCCCATAATTGAGTCTTCAAAGATTCCTGAAATTTTTTGGATTTTATTTTATTTTATTTTATTTTATTTTATTTTATTTTTATTGGTGCTTTGTGTATTTCATACATCATTTTCCAATTCAGTTCAGGCATATTTCCCTTCCCTTCCCCCACCCCACCCCACCCCATCCCAGATTATGCATTCTGCCATAACTGTCCTGTATCTTTCAAATTTTTTTCCATTTTTTAGCAATAAGTGATAATTTATGAGTACAAGCATCCTTCATGTAAAACCAATCTGCAAGCAGTTGTGTCCAAACCTAAACAGCCCCTTGGTCCCACCATCCAGCAGGTGGGGCTTGTATGTTCAATCAAGTTGATCAAATGAGTTTCCAGGCTATATTGCTGTAGTTTCACCATTCACTCCAATCACAGCCCTTACATTCTACCACGCCCCCTATTCCACAGATTTTTCCCTAGGCTTAAACAAGGGGCACTGGTGGATGAGAAGCAAAACAGTCTACTTTCTCTGAAGCTGTTGTCTTGGACTCTGGTCAATTATGGCTGTTTTCTTTCATGGGCTTAGAGTTTGTCCAGGAATAACCTTTCAATCCTACTAATGAAGCACAAGCAATTAGATATATAGGTATTTAAACAGTACTAATTGTACTTCTGAACTTTTAACAGGAGACACTGTCAGTCTTCAGGGATCATGAAAACTTAAGAGTTTTTCAAAACACCTTCTCTCAACACAAGGTTGCAGGGAACTGTGAGGTGGCATTCCCCAAATAGCAACTGGAAAAAAGTTTGAGAATAGTCCCTGATTCCCAAAGATACTGCATTCATCATCAGTGTATGTGAAATGGAAATTGCAGCTCTGAAGGGAGGTGAGGTCACACAGCACAGACCTTTATCTCAAAGTTGAGTGGCCTCCATCTCCTACTGTGCTGAGTATTATGAACTCAGGGTCTGCACAGAGTCCACCATCCTGCAGAGACAAGGAGACAGGTGAGTGTTTCTATTTCAGTAGGAGAGGCAGAGCCAGCAAAGGAGAGAGAGCTGAGTAGCCGCCCTTAACAGAAGTGGGTGGAAACAGATGCATGAAAGGATTCAGGAGGCACAAGACTTATTCCACAGTCAGAGGTGAGCTGGTAAAGTAGGTCCTGACCTTGCTGCACCCACTAAGTGTGACTAATACACTCTGATGAATGCCTCATTGAGGAATCAGGGCCTGAGTAATCTGAGAGGAATAAAGAGTCTGTGAGGAGTGTAAAGATCATAGTTCAAAAACCAATTCTGTGCTCACATTAAATGAAGTGAAACATGGAATAATTTTTCAATCTGTTATAAGTAGCTTTATCAACTTGTTATGTCTACAATTCACCTTGAATGAGGTATGAAAATCAGCTAATCCTTGAATGAGGTCAGATGTTAATCTGCTGCATGAATAAAATCGAAGTTTTTGTTGATGCTATGTTCATGATCCACTTATGGAAACACTGATTCTTCTTTGAGTGACCAGTTTCATGATGACTGTCCCTCCAACGTCCCTGTCTTGAGTTTAGGAAGATAACATTGAACAGAAGATACAGAACTAATATTGGGTTGTTTATCAATAACAAATGTATCTCATGTTTACTACCTGTCTGAATAAGATTAGCTTGTTAAGCCCAAATACCTTATTGGTGTTCTTAACCCAACACAGATTCCTGTAGATAGCAGGAAAGGACTACCACTAAGCTGATTTTCCAAAGATATTCTCTGTTCTATTTAATCTGTACAGTGAATAAGTATGCATGTCCTTCATTATCTATTTACATATGATTCTTCTCTAAATATATATTTTTTATATTTTATCTCTAAATATCTTAAATATCCCTTATATTTGAGCACTTCATAATTTCTACTAAACACATTACTTTCATCAGTGGAATAATTATGAAATATAGGTAAATGCAAAAATGGCTCAGTATTACAGCACCTGCTGCGCTGGTAGAGGACACAATTTCTGTTCACTGTACCTACATGGCGTCTCACCACCTGCAATTACCCCACGTCTAGGGAACCGATGTTCTCCGTGTCTTCCTCAGGCACTAGGAATGCATGCAGTCCATAGACATGCATGCACGCACATTTTTCATAAACATAAAAGTTAATTAATGCTTTTAAAAATTATTTTGCATCTAGAGACGTCTGGGGACTGAAAATATGGGGTAATCTAATTTTTACCCAACACTAACTTAGTACATATGAGTATTTCATGTTGGATACAAAGTGGTAGGGTTTAGTAACTTAAAAACTGCTGAAAATTTTGCCCTGTACTGATAGAAAATGAAGCTTTCAGAAAACACCATATATATATATATTAGGTTTATCCTAGACTTGTCAAATCCAACTTGCGGGTAGAACAGCTTGCTTTACAAAACTAGTGCTCTGTTTTAATTCAAGCCTCTGGGGCTTTAGTACAATTTGTCATGGTCTTACAAATGTTTGCAGCCAGAAGAAAACACCTTGCAGATGAATGAAGGTATATAAGACCAGAGAAGTGAAAAAAAAATGGGAAGTAATGAAAATAAGCAGGTTGTGAAACTGTGCTGTCATAAATTCACACACAGAGCTACATGTGACTGTCTCTGACTCAGGACATGCTCCAGTCTTCCAGGTGTCCACAGTTCTCCTGAACAGCTATGATCCTCTGTATTGCTATGATCCTCTCTGGAAAATGAAAATAATGCTTCTGTCCACACCAGAATATAGTGAAAATGAAAAAAAAAAAACTGTAAGATTAGCAGAATAACAGTGATTCATGAGCTGTCACTGAATTTTGCCATTCATACACTTGACCCCACAGGACAGCAAAAGAAAACTGTGAGTAAACATTTATCAGTGAACATATTACATTTCAGGAATGTAATTTATGTGGTAACGCTGCACATTCCTACTCAGAATCCTGGGACTTTGGAGACAATGCTCATGACTAGAAGTGGGCAGACTGACCTCAAATGTCTTAACGAGAAAATGGTCCCCATGGATCAGACTAAGCATGTAACAATGCTCATTAATTCTCTTCTATAGTATCAATTGTTACATTACTGAACTAAACAGAGTTGAGAAATAGATACACAATTCTAAAGCAGGTGAACCCATTTACTAGCCATCAAATGCTGCAGAGTTTATATGGCAGTAAGATCACAGAAGCTGTTGGGATTCTTGCATGCCTCCCTTGTGTGCTCTGTAAGAGTTTTATGCACTGGCTATGACCCAAATCTCTCAACCCACAACCCACATTTGCATGCATGCCTAAGATTGTATGACATGGATGATATTTGGTGACATTACCTCTTAATTTCCTCTTCCTAACTTGTCAGTTCAACTACGTGGGTCATGTGTGGTAAAGAATGACCAGGATTTTCTTCTAATATACAATAGACATATATTTTATAAAATTAAATTTTCCTTATTTGTCTTAAGACTTGGATCTTAAATTCATTTAAAAATTCTGTGTTTTGTGGCACACACTTTTAATCCTAGCACTTGGGAGGCAGAGGCAGGCAGATCTTTGTGAGTTCAATGGCAGCCTGGTCTACAGAGAGAGTTCCAGGACAGCTGGGGCTACAGGGAGGCCCTGTCTCGAAAAGAAAAAAAATAATAAATTAAAATAAAAAATAATTTGTTCGTAGTGTGAGTGGATTGTCCTTTGTTCTGTCAATATGCCATGAGACTTTGACTCTACTTTCTGTCACTTTTCACTGTTCCTCCCAGGATGCATCATCTCATACATAGTAATGTCATCTCAGAGACACCTACTCAGAATTCAATCTTCACCAGGATCATCTGATGAATTACCACATCTCACTGGGTAAACAAATACATTCTTTTTTTTAAATTTTTTTTATTTATTATTTTTGTATGTGTATGAATGTACTGTCTGCATATACGTCTGTGCACCCATGTCGTGCAATGCCATGGAGGTCAGAAGAGGGTCTTGGATTCCCCTGGAACTGGATTTCTCCTGGAACTGGAGTTACAGATGGTTCTTAGCCGCCATGTGGCTGCTGGGGATCGAACCTGGGTCCTCTGCAAGAGCAGTCAGTGCTCTTAACCGCTAGGCCATCTCTCCAGCCCCAACAAATACATTCTTTACAGCATCTTGCCACTGGGCTCAGGATGACATCATACTGAAGATGTCAAGCCACTCTTCCATCAGCTTCCCAAGAAGACTACAGAACTGCACGTCAACATCACAGTGGTGGCTACAAATATATTTAGGTATTTGTTTTGATCAGAGGAATGACTGCTGCTGTAATTTGAAAGCAGATGCAGCAGATGTCAGAATGAAATACAAAGATTTGACAATGGGAATTATACTGCTCTCTCAGACTGCAGTGGGGATTCTGGGAAACTTCTCACTTCTCTCCTACTATTTAGAAATTGCAACACATAAATTTGCTCAGAGGAACACAGATCTAATTCTCACCCAACAGCTCATAGCCAACACCTTCACCATCCTCTTTAAAGAGTTCCCCAGACTGTGGCAGCGTTTGGATGGAGACAGTTTTTCAATGGTTTGGTATGCCACCTCTTTTTGTATGTTGAAAGAGTTGGCAGGAGTGTGTGCATTGCTACCACCTGCCTTCTGGGTGTCTTACAGGCCATCACCATCAGCCCCAAGAACTTATGTAGGAAAGAAATTAAAACCAAAATTCCAATGTATGTTGGACACTCCATTTGTTTCTGCTGGATCACATACATAGTGGTAAATTTCATTTTTCCTCTTTATAACCTTATTGAAATGAACAGCAAAAACAGGACAGAAAAAAGAGACTTGGAATTCTGCCCCATTAAAGGTCATAATATTTTTAAAGACTCATTGTGTGCAGCATTAATCCTGTTCCTTGAGGTTTTGTTTTCTGTGCTCATCATCTGGTCCAGCAGCTCCATGATTGTCACCCTGCACAGACACAAGCAGCAGGTTCAACACATCCGAAGCTCTCATGTGTCCTGCAGAGCGTCCCCTGAGTCCAGAGCCACCCACAGCATCCTGGCCATGGTGTGCACATTTCTGGCTTTTTATACCATATCCTCCATCTTACGTGCTGTCATAGCTATTTTATATGAACCAAATTGGATGCCGGCAAACATCAGTCTCTTCTTCTCTCTGTGTTTTCCCACTTTGGTACCCTTTGTTCTTATAAGTCAGAATTCCTCCTTCTCTAGAGCCTGTTTTGTCCTGACAAGGAATAAAATTATCACCAAAACATTTCATAATTTTTACAATATATTTTACATGCCATAAGAATGATTAAGCCACTCATCATCTCCAAAACATCAATATACCAATTAATGAGAAATCAGTCTTCCTCAGGTGAAGACCAAGGTATATGGGAGTTTCATCAGCTGGTTGGATGTAGCTTATTGAAGTGGTCAGAAGAGGGCTGTCCCGTTCAGCATGATTTACACATGCTAGAGCCCTTCCTTATAATGAGCTTATATGAGCATTACCTTGCAAATAAGCTGTAAACACAGCCACGACATTTATTCTTTCTTTTTTTTATTTTTTATATATATTTTGTACAATATTATCAAATCTAGACCCATGTACCCCACCCTTTCCCCCCACCCCACCAGAGTTCATGTATTCTGCCAAACATGCTTTTCATCTATCTCTCAGTCTTTCTCAAAATTCAACATATGGAAGTTGACTGTTTTGAGCAGAAGTTTACTGTTTCAGTCAGTTATTTGCTTCTTTTTTTTTAAAGGCATGTGCCACCAAGCCTGGCATTTATTTATTTCTGTATTTGTATCAATGTACTGTCTGCATGCAAGTTTGTGCACCCGTGTCGTGCAATGCCACAGAGGGCGGAAGAGGGTGTCAGATTCACCTGGAACTGTAGTTCTCCTGGAGTTGGAGTTTCACACTGTTCTCGGCTGCCATGTGGGTCTGGGGATCGAACCCTGGTCCTCTGTAAGAGCGGTCAGCACTCTTAACCGGTAGGCCATCTCTCCAGCAATCTATTCCTTATTTCACACTGTGATGGTATTCCCCCTCCTTTGAACATGTCAAAGACACCTTGAGAGAATTACATTCGAACTACAAGAATCATTGAAAACCTGTCTGCTTCTATTAAAGCCATCTACTTCTGGACCAGTAGTTTGACCTCACCACTATGTATGTCTCAAGTTCATGGTGTCTACAAAAATATGGTGTGTCTCATCATGAAGTTTAGGAGGGTAATAGATCACTGACAATATCCTCTAATGACTGGAGGTATAAAACATACCACCTGGGTTGGAGAGATGGCTCAGAGGTTAAAATCACCAACTGTTCTTGCAGAGGACCCGGGTTCCATTCCCAGGAACCACATGGTAGCAGTTGTGGTGGTGCATGCCTTTAAATATTTTTATTAATTTTATTTACTTCTGTATGTGTATGAATGTACTGTCTGCCTGCAAGTTTGTGCACCCGTGTCGTGCAATGCCGCGGAGGTCAGAAGAGGGTCTCAGATTCCCCTGGAACTGGAGTTCTCCTGGAATTGGAGTTTCAGATGGCTCTGGGCCACCATGTGGGTGCTGGGGATCGAACCCGGGTCCTTTGCAAGAGCGTCGGTGCTCCTAACCGCTAGGCCATCTCTACAGCCCCCGGTGCATGCCTTTAATATTAGCACTTAGGAGGTAGAGTCAGGCAGATCTCTGTGAGTTCAAGTCCAACCTGGACTACAGAGTGACTTCCAGGACAGCCATATGGGCTATATGGAGACGCTATCAAAAAAATAAAATAAAATAAAATGAAAAGAAAAAGAAAAAAAAAAACACTCATGGGCTGGAGAAATGTGCTAGCAGTTAAGAGCACTGAGTGCTCTTGGAGAGGACCTGAGTTCGATCCCCAGCGCCCACATAGTGGCTAAGAACCGTCTTTAACTCCAGTTCTAGGGGAATCTGAGAACCTCTTCTGACCTCCCCAGCATTGCATGACATGGGTGCACAAACCTACATGCATGCAGACAGTACACGCATACACATAAATAAATAAAAAATACTTTAAAAACAAGCAAACAAAAAACACTCATAAAAGCTAAACAAGAAGAACCCCATTCCTGGCACTGGTCTTTTCATTGGCAGCCTGTAGTGTCTACTATGGACATTGTCACCCCATTATAGAATAGATCATCTAAACTATTTTTTAACATCATGAAAGGACTACATTATATAGGATAAAAATGACCAAACATGGGATAGTAGGGATGAGGGGTGACTCTGTGAGGAGCTGAAGAAGGTAAATTGTGGTATAGACTGTATCATGTTTGAAATGGATTTATCACCTGGGAAGAGGTGGAACGACAAAGATGGTGCCTGGTTTACTTAGAGGGAAGAGCTATGGGCAAAGGCAAGCCATAGTGAGTTTGCCCTGATGCTGGACTTCCAGCTATGCTAGGGCAAACACACACAGAACTCTGGGACTCTGGGACACCACTGAGGTATATGAAAGCCACTGCATGGTGCTGGGGCTCTCCCACCATTTCACCATCATGGAAGTATGGCAAAAAATTCATGTCAGGGCTCCTGGTGGCCATGTTGGGAAAGAGGCTTCATTCCACACTTAGTGAAAGTTTGTTTACCTACATCACTTTGGAGACAACCCTAAGAAATTCTATAATCCAACTAAGATTGGAGATTTCACTCCTTGCTTGGCTTAGGAACTGGGGAACCCAAAGTGGCAGAAGTGGGCGAGACCCTATGTGGATGGGTGCAGCTATGGGCACCTGTCCCCTGCCCCACAGGACAATTCTCTCCGACATAAGTACATATGATGAAATATAATGTGTTTTTCTTACAGACTAATTATTTTCTTTGAGACAGGGTCTCCCTACAGCCCCAGCTGGCCTGGAACTCAGTCTGTATACTAGGCTTGCCTTGAATTCACAGATATACACATGCCTATGCCTCCCAATTGCTAGGATTATAGGCATGGGCCACCATGCCCTGCTTGAAGACAGTTCTTAGCCAACATGTGCATTCTGGGAATCAAACCCGGGTTGTCTGCAAGAGTAGTTGGTGCTCTAAACCACTAAGCCATCTCTCCAACCCCTAAGGTTTACATTTAAAATTGTACATATAAAGAAAAATAAAAGGACACTGAGCATGTTAGTGTATACCTTTAATTCCAGCAATTAGGAGAATGAACAAGAAGGATCTCTGTGGCCTCAAGGTCAGCATGGGTTATGGGAGACTCTAGCTAAATACATAAGTAAATAAAACCGGATTTCTCTTTTGTCTTGTTGAGACAGGGAATCCCTGTAGTCCCAGCTGGCCTGGAATAAGCTATGAGATCCCATTGGATTTGAGCTCAGAGAGACCTGCCTGCCTCTGCCTCTCAAGTGATGGGATGTAAGATGTTCACTGTGACACTGGCTAGAACCCTTGGTTACCTCCCAGAACTCAAAGGTAAGACCCTGAGAATGAAGACACTATCTAATTTGGGCCTAAGACTTGGAAAAGTGGAGAAGGAAGTGATCTGGAAGCCTTTTCCTGCAGACGAGCTCTCATCAATCTAGAGGATTCTATCAAAGCTGCTATTCCAATAGCAGCTTTGATAGAAAGTCAACAAATGCTACCACCCAGGCCTGAAGCTCTCACAACAAACTACCTGTACTTTTTGATAGAAAGTCAACAATAAACTACAAACCACAACAAACTACCTGTACTTTTTGATAGAAAATCAACAAATGCTACCACCCAGGCCTGAAGCTCTCACAACAAACTACCTGTACTTTTGCAGCAGTAGCCATGTTATCAGGGTGTAAGCAATTGCTATTTAATTAGATTCAAGCCCTCTCAATGGGGGTAAAGTCATGGATGGCACTGTAATTCATAGATCCAATAGAAAACCACATCTGTGCCCTAACTCGAGACAAATGAAATGTTGTACCATATCCTGTATGTGGACCTTGTATTTACAGAGGACTTTAGAACCAAGAAATTTCTTTGGGCCACTGATGAAAGGTATGGAAGACTTCCACACATGGTCCCACAAGGAATATATACTTCTGAGATACTCCCACCACTAGGTGACATGTTTCCAGTGGGAACTATAAACCTATGGCTGAAGGGACATAGTGGAACAGAGTTGGAGAGAATAAAATGCACCCCTCACCTTTAAGGAGCAAAGTTTCCCTATACAAGGGATGGAGATGCACACGGAAGGCCACACCTGGCCAAGATTTAGAGAATAATAAGATAGGAAGACTTGTCCATGGCCCACTCAACCCCTCCCCTAGGAGATACCATCTCTGGTCCCTAACACCCCTCCAAGTTTCAGGCTTCCTTGCTGGGTAGAAGAGACCATGCCTTCTCCTAGTCCCTCCTTGAGCTTTGCCCACATCCTACTCAGGCTGTGAGTGAGTGGCAAGTAGTCAAGACTCCTTCTCACTAGCCAGGCTCCTTCATCTTCTAGGAGAAGTTCTGAATAGCCTTCGTGAGTTTATCTGTCCTTGAAACATAAAATTGAAGGAGGAATCTAGAGAGCCAGGTGAGAAAATTTTAAAATATACATTGAAAAGAAACAAAGAGAGAGAGAGAGAGAGAGAGAGAGAGAGAGAGAGAGAGAGAGAGAGAGAGATTCATTGGGTGTGGGAAGATTCTGTATATGGTAGAAGTTGTGGGAAGGGATAAGGAATATGATCAAAATACACTCTAAAATTCTCAAGCAACTAAAACCACTCCAATAAAGTCAGCAACAAGTTCTTCAGGAGACCGTGCTGCAGTCACAGTTATTTCACCCTGCAGCCAGGAAAGAAAATGCACACAGTACAAAGGTAGGACCTTCCTTAAATCTGCCTCTGAGAAATCCTAGCTCCTTGCTCTGAACCTTGTAGCACAGTCCATAGTAATGTCTAGGAGAAAAAAAAAACAGACAGACCCAGGCTAAAATTGTAATTCAAAACATGTAAAGTGTGCAGGCAAAACTTGTGATATATCCAAATTTTTACTGAGCCTATTTCCAAAGCTGATGGTCCCTAGAAATGGCAGGCTGGCATATTCCAGGCAGAGCCTGCTAGAATTACAATGTGAGTCAGGAAAATCAGTGATCCTTGTCTGGCTTGGTAAGTAGATTTTAACCACTCTCTTGGGGAAGATCAGTAAGGTTTTCCTAGGGATAAGGAGATAAACCTGTGATTAAGAACAATGGCTACTCTGGGAAAGGACTGGGTTCAATTCCCTGCATCCACATGGTAGCAAACAACCATTTGTACCTCCAGTTCCAGGGATACCTGACATCTTCTTCTGACCTCTGTAGGCATGCAGTACACCCATAGAGGCAATATGCTCATGCACACAGAATAACACTATCAAAAGACTGTAGTGGTTGATCTCCTACTGAGGTTAGTTGAAATGAACCATACACAAATTTATCACTACTATTTAACAGAGTAAACATCTGTTCTTAGAAAAAAATATCATTACACTCCTGTCTTGGAGACAAGTAAGTAGGTATTTATTGCTCAGTGGAATCATGACTGTGGTTCAAATGTTCTTCCTATTTCATCTGGAACATGGCATTAATAGGAAAGTATGGGGCTGGAGAGATGGCTCAGTGGTTAAGAGAACCGACTGCAATGTTCACTTATCAACACATTGTCCTTTTATCCACTGTTAACTTTCTTCATGGGACCTTTGCAGTCCTTGTTCTCCCAGAGAGTGCTCTACATCAATTTCCGTGAAAACTGTTCATCAATGTGCTCCAAAACACCTCAGGGACTATCGGTACACCCCACATGTTACCACTAGGTGGAGTTTTTTCATGCACTTGCTGTCATGAAGAGGAAGGTTCCTCAAACACACATATACCTTTATGACATCAGTACTTCTGTTATCTCTCGTCCTCTAGAACTCACGTCTTGAAGAAGTCATGGGTTCAATTCCCAGCACCCACATGGAAACTAAGAACTGTCTTTAACTCCAGTTCTGGGGGAATCCAGCACCCTCTTCAGACCTCCACAGCATTGCATGACACGGATGCACCTACGTGCATGCAGCAATTACACTCATACACATAAAAAAGGAAAGGACAATATGAAAATGGTCCATAAGAGTCAGGAACAAATGTGTCTTGTGTTGATTTCCAGGTTTACTAATATTATACTCTTAAGTCTAACAGTGGATTCCTTAAGGCCGAATACCTCATTATTGTTGGAAAGATGTTGCGGAATTCTGAAGCAAAAGTCCAGCAACTCTCCCTGCCCAACATACCGTGATATAGCATGAGCAGTTGACAAGCACAGTTCTGATGTTCTCTGGTGAGGGGTCACGTCTGAGCTCAGAAAAGTGGTGAAAGTCTGTGAGAGCACAGTACTACAGTGGTGGTAGTCCACATGTCTAACATGAGTAAGTGCTGCATCCCACTACCAGCACCAGAAAATAAATCTATCCAACATAAGACAAAACTACCTTATGATATCATCTACCCATTATAGGCATTAAATCTCTGAAATAGTAGACACCATGCAATGTTCACTTATCAACACACTGTACTTTTATCCACTGTTAACTTTCTTCATGGGACCTTTGCAGCCTTTATTCCTTCAGAGAGTGCTCTTCCTCAATTTCCTTGAAAACTGTTCATCAATGTGCTCCAAAACGCCTCAGGGACTATCCGTACACCCCACATGTTACCACTAGGTGGAGTTTACACACGCCTTCACGCACCTGTTGTCATGAAAAGGAAGGTTCCTCAAATACACATATACCTTTACAACATCAGTACTCTGTCCTCTCTTGTCCTCTACAACTCACTCAGCCCCTCAAATGTGTATATTCTACCATTTATCTCCATTTCTTAGTTATAATAGACACACACAAAGTGACGTTGATATATAAAGGGTGGAAGTGGATGATGAATGGGCTCCAAGCATGTTAACAGGAGAGGAATAGATCAAGAGAGAGGTCTCGCTGTTGCCTCAACTCTATTATTAATCCCCCATTGCTCTTCCATGTGTTATGGATACTCATCTGACACTAATCATTAGTAAGTATGGCTTTAAAATAAGTACACATCCATGCAAACATACTCATGTTGTGGTAAGAGACACTTGTCAGCAGCCAAAGATTGGTCACTGTAGTGAGATATTCGGTTAGTCCGACCTCCATCCTTAGAAACCGGTTGCTGTACTCCAGGCTCTTGAGTGTCCATGCATGAATGGAACATCTGTGTTTGGCTGGGGAATCTGAACGCCAGAGATTATACAGTGAGATTTCATAGTCTTCACACAGACAATAACATGAGAGACTCTGGCCAAATAAAACTAAAGTTGAACAATGAAGATATTGCATCATGGATCCTGGAGGAAATGGACACAAAGTTCGGTGAGCTCCTAAGTCAGAAACCATCTGTAAAAGTAATTCAAGTGCACAAAGAGTACTGGGCCCTGGGAGACCAGAGAGAAGACAGTGAACTGAGGACCTGGTGTCTTTTCTTCATTCTATCCATCAGTCTCTACCCTTGGAGAATGATCATATTTGTCTTTTCCCAAATTAAACTACAACTTGAGCCCAAGTTTTCCACATATTGCTAGCTTATTGTACAGAATCGCTGATGTTCATTCTGAATTGTGAGAATCAGGACTTGACATCACTCAAAAATCATGGTGGTCCTGTGTTGAATATGTCCTTCTAAATTCTTGGTTGGCCAAAATACTCACAGGACAAAATGAACTGGAAATAGGCCCAACACAAAAGAACCAAAATATACATCTTGGCCATATGTAGTCATGTTTCCTCTATAACATAACAGTGGGGATGCTTTATATTCTCCACAACAAAATATGTAGATAATTACATTATCCAATGAATGCTCTTTTCTACAGAATGTAGCATTGGCCTATATGACTGATAATTGAAGGAAATGATAGTATTTCTCAGTTGAACTCCATAAGATGGATGTTTGTAACTTTCCTTCAATTAATGATACTTAAAGTTTCAAAGCATGAAGCTAGAGAGATGGATCACGAGTTAGGGGCATTGGCTACTCTTCCAAATGACCTGGATTTGAATGAGAGCACCCACATTCCAGCTAACACATGCCTGAAACTACAGTTCACAGGATTTGACACCCTCTTTTGACTGCAGATACTTCAGGACATGAGTGCACTTACATGCATGCAAGTCACACACTCGTACAAAAACTAATAAAATGTTTTTTTAAACATAGCAAAGTCTGCATTTCTCGCTTTCTTGGAATATTCACATGATAGAATATTCAAATGAATTTCCATACCATTATACAAATTAGGACAATGCTTCCTGGTCTACTTTTGCCATATTCCTTTTAACATTCATTCAGATGGCATCCTTCTGAGACCTGGACTGATTCAGATATTATGCTCACTATTCTATGCAAGGTAGCTCAGGGATGTTGACATAAAGAATTAAGCTGATTTCTGTTGGAAAAAAAATTCAAAAGGCATGGAATCCAGGGAGACATGAAACTTTTTTGACAGTCTCTCATAATTGAGATGTCAAAGATTCTTGAACTTTTAACAGCCTTCAGGGATGATTAAAACTTAAGAGGCTTTCAAAACACTTTCTCTCAACACAAGGTTGCAAGGTTGCAGGGAACTGTGAGGTGGCATTCCCCAATTAGCAATTAGCAACTGGACAAAAGTTTGAGAAAAGTCCCTGATTCCCAAAGCCAATGCCATTCTTGTCAGTGTGTGTGAAATGGAAATTGCAGCTCTGAAGGGAGGTGAGGTCACACAGCACAGACCTTTATCTCAGGGTTGAGTGGCATCCCTCTCCTTCTGTGCTGGGTATTATGAAGTCAGGGTCTGCACAGAGCCCACCATCCTGCAGAGACAAGAGTCAGGTGAGTGTTTCTATTTCACTAGGAGAGGCAGAGCCAGCAAAGGAGAGAGAGCTGAGTAGCAGCCCTTAACAGAAGAAGTGGGTGGAAACAGATGCATAAAAGGATGCAGGAGGCACAAGCCTTATTCCACAGGTCAGAGGTGAGCTGGTAAAGTAGGTCCTGACCTTGCTGCACTCACTAAGGGTGACTAATACACTCTGATGAATTCCTCATTGAGGGATCAGGGCCTGAGTAATCTGAGAGTAATAAAGTATCTGTGAAGGAGTGTAAAGATCATAATTCATAAACCGATTCTGTGCTCACATTAAATGAAGTGAAACAAGGAATAATTTTCAATTTGTTATAATTATAAGTAGCTTTATCAACTTGTTATGTCTACAGTTGACCTTGAATGAGGTATGAAAATCAGCTAATCCTTGAATGAGGTCAGGATGTGAATCTGCTGCAGGAGTAAAAAGGATGATTCGTGGATACTATGTTCATGATCCACTTATAGTAACACTGAGCATGATTACTGCAGTTCCTGTATCCCTGTATTGACTTTATGAACATAGCATTGAACAGAAGATACAGAACTAATATTCAGGCTGTTTATCAAGAACAAATGTATCTCTTGCTTTATACCTGTCTTAATAAGATTTGCTTGCTAATCCCAAACTTGTGACATGATAACACTTATTCCTTTTTAGTGTTCTTAAGCCAGCACAGAGCCCTGTGGATATCAGGTAATAACTACCACTAAGCTGAACTTTGGCAGATATTCTATGTTCTTTTTAATTTGTACAATGAATAGGCATGCATATCCTTCATAATCTATATACATATGATTCTTCTCTAACTATCTTAAATATGCCTTATATTTTAATACACCATAGTTTCTACTAAACACATTACTTTCATCAGTGTAATAATTATTAAATATAGGTAAACGCAAAAATTGCTTGGTATTTCAGAACCTGCTGCTCTGGCAGATGACACACATTCTGTTCTCTGTGGCCACATGGTGTCTCACCACCTGCAATTACTCCATGTCTAGGAAACTGATGTTCTCCCTGATCTCCTCAGTCACTGGGAATACATGTGGTCCACAGACATGCATGCACACAGATTGTTCATTCACGTAAAAAATAATTGATGCTTTTAAAAATTATTTTGCATCTATACAGGTCAGGGAACTGAAAATTTGGGGTAATCTAATTTTTACCCAATACTAACTTAGTATATATTAGTATTTCATGTTGGATACAAAGTGGTAGTGCTTAGTAACTTAGATACTGCTGAAAATTTCTCCCTGAACTGATAGAAATTGAAGCTTTCAGAAGACACCATATATATTAGGTGTATCCAAGCCTTGTCAAATCCAACTTGTCGGTAGAACAGCTTGCGTTAGAAAACTGTAATTAGAGCTCTGTCTAAATTCAAGCCTCTGAGGCTTTATTGGAATTTGTTATTATTAACTTACAAATCTTTGCAGCCAGAAGAAAACATCTTGCAGATGAATGAAGACATGTAAGACCAGTGAAGTGTAAAAAAAATGGAAAGTATCAAAAACAAGCAGGTTTAAACTGTGTTGTCATAAATTCACACGCAGAACTCCATGTGACTGACTCTGACTCAGGACATGTTCCACTCCTCCAGCTGTCAACACTTCCCATGAACAGCTGGAAGAGTCACTTACAAGGAGTGTGGCTATAATCCTCTCTGGAAAATGAGAATGATGCTGCTGTCCACACCAGAAGGCAGTGAAAATGAAAGAAACTGTAAGATTAATGGAATAACAGTGATTCATGAACTGTCACTGAAATTTGCCATTCAAACACTTGACCCCACAGGACAGCAAAAGAAAACAGTGAGTAAATGTTTATCAGTGAACATTTCAGGAATGTAATTTATGTGGTAATGCTGTACATTCCTACTCAGAATCCTGGGACTGTAGAGACAATGCCCATGACTCAAAGTGGGCAGAATGACCTCCAATGTCTTAACAAGAAAATGGCCCCCATGGATCAGACTAAGCATGCAACAGTGCTCATTAATAATCTTCTATAGCATAAATTGTTACATGACTACACTAAACACAGTTGAAAGACAGATACACAATTCTCAAGCAGGCGACCACATTTACGAGCCATCAAATGCTGCAGAGTTTATATGGCAGTGAGATCACAGAAGCTGTTGGGATTCTTGCATGTCTCCCTTGTGTGCTCTGTAAGAGTCTTATGCACTGGCTATGATCTAAATCTCTCATCTCACCCCAACCCACATTTGCATGCACGCATAAATTTGTAGGACATGGATGATATTTAGTGACACTACCTCTTAATTTCCTCTTCTGAACTTATCAGTTCAACGAAATGGGTCATGTGTGGTACAGAATGACCATCATTTTCTTCTGAAATGCCACAGACATACATACTGTAAAATGAAGTAGTCCTTATTTCTCTTAAGACTTCGATCTTAAATTGAATTAAAAATCATTTACTCCTGGTATGAGCAGATTGTCCTTTTTTCTGTCAATGAGGCATGAGACTTTGACTCCATTTTTGTCACTCTTCAATGTTCCTCCCAGGCTGCATCATCCCATACTTAATAATGTCATCTCAGAGACAGTTACTCAGAATTCAATCTTCAGCAGGATCATCTGACGAATTAGGATATCTAACTGGATAAACAAATACATTCTTAACAGCATCTTGTGATTGGGCTCAGGATGACATCATACTGAAGATGTCAAGCAACTCTCTTCCATCAGCCTCCCAAGAAGATTGCAGAACTGCACATCAACATCACAGTAGTGGTTACAAATATATTTTAGATATTTGTTCTGATCAGAGGAATGACTGCTGCTGCAATTTGAAAGCAGATACAGCAGATGTCAGGATGGAATACAGAGATTTGGCAATGGGAATCGTACTGCTCTCTCAGACTGCAGTGGGGATTCTGGGAAACTTCTCACTTCTCTCCTACTATTTAGAAATTGCAACACATAAATCCACAGGCAGGGACACAGATCTAATCCTCACCCACCTACTCATAGCCAACACCTTGTCCATGCTCTTTAAAGGAATTCCCCAGACTGTGGCAGCATTTGGATGGAAACAGTTCTTCAATGATTTGGTATGCCGCCTCTTTTTGTATGTTGAAAGAGTTGGCAGGAGTGTGTCCATTGCTACCACCTGCCTACTGAGTGTCTTCCAGGCCATCACCATCAGCCCCAAGAACTTATGTAGGAAAGAACTTAAAGCCAAATTTCGAAGGTATGTTGGACACTCCATTTCTTTCTGCTGGATCACATACTTCGTGGCAAATTTCATTTTTCCTCTTTATTACTTTATTGAAATGAACAGCCAAAACAGGACAGAAAAAATAGATTTTGAATTCTGCAGCACCTCAGGTCGTAATAATTTTACAGAGTCATTGTATGCAGCATTAATCCTGTTCCCTGAGGTTTTGTTTTCTGTGCTCATCATCTGGTCCAGCAGCTCCATGATTGTCACCCTGCACAGACACAAGCAGCAGGTTCAACACATCCGAAGCTCTCACATATCTACAGGCAAGGATTCATACTTGGAGAAAGTGTAAAGCATGCTACAGGAAGAGAAAAGCATTCATCAGTCTTCCCTAGCCATGAATTCTTTGAGCTAGAATAATGACTGACCTGGACAGACACAAATAATAGTGGTATGAATGTTAAGGTGTAACCAATCTATTTCTAATTATATATAAGATCAGCTGATACCACAGTCAGAGCAAAGTATGTATGGGGACTGTGCTGAATATCTTTAGTGTCAACTTGACACACCTGGGTTGAGGGAGCCTCAGTTGGGGAATTGGCTCCATTGGATTGGCCTGTGGCCACATCTGTGAAGAATTGTCTTGATTGTCGAGCAGTGTGGGAGGGCCCAGCCCACAATGAGTGGTGCCACCCTGGGTGGGTTGTTGTGTAACTTTTAAGAAGGCAGGCTGGGCATGGGACAGGGGATCAAGCCAGTGAACAGCATTCCTTCATGGCCTGTGCTTCAGCTCCTGCCTCCAGGTTCCTGCCCTGAATTCCTGCCTTGGGCTCCTTAAGTGATGAACTGTGACCTAGGAGATGTAAGCTGAATAAACCCTTTCCTCCCCAAGTTGGTGTTGATCAGAGTGTTTTGTCACAACAATGGAAGACAAACTAGAACAGGGACAATGGCTTCAAGCCATGGTAGTAAACCTACTACTATCATTATATTAAATGAACCTAGTACTAATATCCATGCCCACTGACTTATTATTAATATAGATTATATATTTACATTATAATCTAACTAAATCTATGTCTATTTACAACGAGACCCACAACTGCTGGATGTGTAGACAATGGGAGACTCATGACTTCTCATCCCTAAATAAGATGTTCCATATGTATCTTCTTTCCTTCCATCCAGGGTCATTGTGAAATATTGGGCAAAACATTGTGAGCATAAGATGTGGTCAGTGACTACAAGGAAACACTACAAGGCAGGTGCACAGATAGAAACACATCAGCTGTGATGACATGCATAAGATCTGCTCATGCTCCTGAAGCCAATATCCCAGAACAGAGAGGGGAGGCATGGGGACAGAGCCATACTAGAAGGAGATCTACTGACAGATGTTAGCTGCCAGGAAAAGGAGCTTCCATCTTCTTTAAGAACCTGGCACCTGGTAGTTCCAGCGTGTCCCACTGGATGGCCACATAGCCAATGGTACATCAGCAGCATAAAAAGGACACTGTGAACTCAAAAATAAAGCAAATGATGTTGGGTACATAGGGACTGGGGATAGGAAACATCAAAAGAATGAAGAAGGTGGGTGAAATGATAAAATATAGTGTGATATTCTGCAAGACA
The DNA here is from genome assembly GCA_009823505.1 of Rhizomys pruinosus. Taxonomy (NCBI): domain Eukaryota; kingdom Metazoa; phylum Chordata; class Mammalia; order Rodentia; family Spalacidae; genus Rhizomys; species Rhizomys pruinosus. The sequence goes on from VZQC01004543.1 coordinate 1,598,622, forward strand.
AACTTTAAAGTGTATATTTAAAAAGTAAAAGCATTCCTAGCAATTTAGAGGCAGAGGCAGATATATATTTGTGAGTTCAAGGCCAGCCTGGTCCTACAGATTAAGGTTCCATTGGGCAAGCTGGACTAAGGGAGAACCCGGTCCTCAAAACAATTCCAAAAAAAAAAAAAAAAAAAAAAAGTAAAACAGCACACTGGGTGTTATGGTGGCACATGTGTTTCATCCCAGTAGTCTAGAAACAGAGGTGAGAGTGATCTCTGTGAGATGGAAGNAAAAAAAAAAAAAAAAAAAAGTAACAGCACACTGGGTATGGTGGCACATGTATTTCATCCCAGTAGTCTAGAAACAGAGGTGAGAGGATCTCTGTGAGATGGAGGTCGGTCTACAGGTCTACAAAGTGAGTTCTCGGCCTACCTGAACTATGGGAGACCCTCTCTAACATATAACTAAATAAAACCAGTTTGTTTCTTTGTTTGTTCGTTTGTATGTTTGTTCCTTTTGGAACATGGTCTCCCTGTAATCCCAGCTGGCCTGGAATTTCTATGTAAAGTGTGCTGGCTTTGAATGCATATTGACCTGCCTCTGCAACCTGAGTCCTAGGACAAAAGATGTGCTCCACAACACCGCTGGAGCCCTTGGTTATCTCCCAGAGATCAAAGGGAAGACCCTACTGCAGAAGAGAGGACTTAATTTGGACACAGGCCTCGGAGAAATGGAGCAGGATCTCACCTGGAAGGCTTCTCCCTGAAGACCAGCTCTCATAGTTCTAGAGGATACAGTGCAAGCTGCTAAAGGAGAAAATTACTCAATGATCCAACCGAGTCCTGAGGCCAAATAACCACAACTGTCAGAGCAAATTACTTTCATTGGGGCAGTCGTGGCACTGTTATCCGGGTGTGATCAATATCTATCTAATGGAATTTAGAGACCTCAGTGGGAGTAAACTCATGGGTGGCACTGTATACCCTACTATATATGGCTACAGACGTTATAGATCCTAGAGAAAACCATACCTCTGTCATCTGTAATAAACAATATTTCATATGATATCATCAACATGGATCCTATGTTTACATAAAACTATACAGTACTCAGGGCTGGAGAGATGGCCTAGATGTTAAGAGCGCCAACCGCTCTTACAGAGGACCCGGGTTCGATCACCAGCACCCACATGGTGGCCGAGAACCATCCGAAACTCCAAGTCCAGGAGAACTCCAGTTCCAGGGGAATCTGACACCCTCTTCTGAACTCCGTGGCATTGCATGACATGAGTGCACAAACCTGCATGCAGACAGTACATTCATACACATACAAAAAAAAAATTAAAAAAAAAAAAACCTATACAGTACCACACTCACCAAAAAAATCTTGTTTGGACAACAGAGGGAGNTTCCAGGGGAATCTGACACCCTCTTCTGAACTCCGTGGCATTGCATGACATGAGTGCACAAACCTGTATGCAGACAGTACATTCATACACATACAGAAATAAATTAAAAAAAAAAAAACCTATACAGTACCACACTCACCAAAAAAATCTTGTTTGGACAACAGAGGGAGCTAGTGCAGAGTTCTGCACCTGCTCATACACAGAGGATATACTTCTGAGAGATGCCCGCCCCAGATGACATAACTACAGTAGATTCTCTATGCCTACAGCTCAGGGAACATAGCAGAACAGGGTGTGGAAAGAAAACTAGCACATCCCCTGACTCTCTAGCCAGGCTTCCTTAGGCACCGAAAGCATACACACAGCGGACCACAACAGACTAAGTTCTAGAGACGAAGACTACAGAGTCTTTTTCCTGGATTGGACTCCATATTAAACATCATCTACCCATGGCTCAGGGACAATTTTGGAAAGGAAGCAGAAAAGATAAGACTGTAAGAGCCAGGTTTGCATATGAACATAGGGAAACAGAATCGTTCAGGGCATGGAACCTTGCTCATGTGAACTTGTTCCAATGGCCTCACAGAGCACAATACCCATGCCAACTCAATCAGACAAGGGCCCAGAGAGGCAAGAAGGAAACAGGTAGCAGGCCCATCCTACAACTGTTAGAAACTGACTACAGTTGGGTAACTGATAGTAGACATTCCTTAGGATTTGTAAATAGGCTGAAGAGACTCCAGTGAGTAATCTGGTACCAAAGGACATTTGGGGAAAATTCCTGACCAAATGACACTTAGACCATATGCCAGAGTGTGTAAGGTCCGGTGGAACAGGGCATGGATGGGAGAAGTGATCTTGACTTAATTAATAACTGCTTTGTGAAGTGTACAAAAGCCCAATAAAAATCTTTAAAATTCTTTTTTAAAAATATTTTTGAATTTTTAATATAAGTAAGTAAATAAATACATGGATCCTGGTAGACAAACTATGTTCTAGTGAATGAACACACATCCGAGACTACATGGGCAAACTGAACTCAATGTGTTTAAAAGAAAAAGAGGTCATAAGCAGTGTCTCACATCTGCAGTTCCAGCACTCAGGCGGTAGAAGTATGTGCATCACTGTGAGAAGGAGACTAGCCTGGTCTACCAAGTGAGTTTGAGATGTTCCAGGGCAAAAGGAAGACCTTGGTAAAATGAAGAGAGAGAGAGAGAGAGAGAGAGAGAGAGAGAGAGAGAGAGAGAGAGAGAGAGAGATTAAATTTCTCTTCTTGCAAGGCTACATAGTAAGACATTGTCTCATAAAACTGTAATTATAGAACTGCCTGACTCTGCTTCCTGGGGTGAGTTGCCCAAATCCCATTGCTCTCATTCTCCTCCATTGGGAAGATCTCTGGTCCCCTCCACTTCTGCAAGGCTCAGGCTTCCCTGCTGGCTAGAAGGGGCCAGCCCATTTTATTCTCCTACCTGCTCCTTGGGCCTTGCCCCAACCTGCTTCCACTGTGGGTTTGTGCTAAGTAGCTAGAGTCCTAACTAGCCAAGGCTCCTTTGTCCTCATGGAGAATGTCTGAACAGCCTTCCTGGATCTATCCGCTTGATGGAGGAAACCGGAAGTCCAGATCAACTAATATTTCAAATATACATTGGGAAAAAAAGAGAAAGAAAGAAAGAAAGAAAGAAAGAAAGAAAGAAAGAAAGAAAGAAAGAGAGAGAGAGAAAGGAAGGAAGGAAAGGAGGGAGGGAGGGATGGAGGGAAGGAGGGAGAGAGAGAGAGAAAGGAAGAAAGAAAGAAAGAAAGAAAGAAAGAAAGAAAGAAAGAAAGAAAGAAAGAAAGAAAGAAAGAAAGAAAGAAAGAAAGAGAAACAAAGAGAGAGAGAGAGAGATTCCAAACAGTGAGTATTTTGATTGGTTCTTATAAAAAATGTGAGGTGTGCACTTCCCAGGCTGATGATTCCTAGAAATGGCAGGCTTGATTATTCATGGTTGCAAATGGTAGAATTATGTCTGTGAGTAAGCAAAAGCAACGCTCCTTTTCTGCCTATGTAAGTAGACCTTTGCCACTCTGTAACATTATCTTGGAGCTGGGGAGATGCCTCAGCAGTTAAGAACACAGGCTGCTCTTGTAAAATACACAGTTTTGCTTCCCAACGTCCACAGGGCAGCTAACAACCATCTGGCACTCCACTTCCAGGGGAACCTGACATCCACTTCTGAACTCTGTGGCCATTGAAGGTCACACATGCACTTACATAAGTGAAGGCAATACACTCACACATACATAAAATAATACTACTAAAAAGGATTGCATGAATTGATCTTATACTGACATTAGTTGACATGAACCATACAGGAAATATTCAGTACTATTTAACAGAGTAAAATTCTGTTCTTGTGGATTAACATACCATACAAACCTCTGTGTCTATACCAAAGTAACCTACCATAACAATTAGTACTGTTTAAATACCTATATATCTAATTGCTTGTGCTTCATTAGTAAGATTGAAAAGTTACCCATGGACAAACTGTCAGCCCATGAAAGGAAACAGCCAGAATTGACCAGAGTCCAAGAGAACAGCTCCAGAGAAAGTAGACTGTTTTGCTTCTCGTCCACCTGTGCCCCTTTTCTAAGCCTATGGAACAATCTTCGGAAGAGGGGATGTGGTAGAATGTAAGGGCTGCGATTGGGGTGAATGGTGAAAGTACAGTAATATAGTCTGGACACTCATCTGATCAACTTGATTGAACATACAAGCCGCCCCCCCCCGCTGGAAGGTGGGATCCATGGGCTGTGTGGGTTTGGGCACAACTGCTTGCAAATTGGTTTTACATGAAGGATGCTTGTACTCATAAATTATCACTTATTGTTATAAAATGAAAAAAATAAAGAAGTAATTAAAATAAAATAAAAAATTCTGTTCTTGTAGAGCGATATCATTCCTATTCCATTTTGGAGACAAAAAGTGAAGAGCTATTGGGTGGTCAGTGGTATCAGGACAGCAAGTGCTGTCAGTGCCACTGCGTGTGAAATGGAAATTGAAGCTCTGAAGAGAGGTGAGGTCACATAGCATAGACCTTTATCTCAGGGTTCAGGGGCCTTCCTCTCCTACTCTGCTGGGAATTATGAAGTCAGGGTCTGCACAGAGCCCACCATCCTGCAGAGACAAGGAGTCATATGAGTTTCTATTTCGGTAAGAGAGGCAGCAAAGGAGAGAGAGCTGAGTAACCGCCCTTAACAGAAGAAGTGTGTGGAAATAGATCCATAAAAGGGATTCAGTATATTGTGAATCCCTTAAAATATAATAAATAAAAAAATATTTTAAAAAATAAAAAAGGCATTCAGTAGGCACAAGCCTTATTCCATAGGTCAGAGGTGAGCTGGTAAAGTAGGTTCTGACCCTGTCACTGTCTCTGACAGTGACTAATACACTCTGAGAAATTCCTCATTGAGGAATTGGGGCCTGACTAATCCTGGAGTAAAAGTCTGTGAAAGTGATTAAAGATCATAATACAAAAACCCATTCTATGCTCACATTAAATGAAGTAAAATATAGAATAATTTGTCAATACTCTTATTATTATATGCAGGTTATCATACTTTCATGTCTATAATGAACTTTCAAATGAGATATGAGGATCACCTTATCTTCGAATGAAGTCAGGATATGAACCTGCATCAGGAGTGAAGAGGATGCTTTTGTGAACACTATCTTCAAGATCCCCTACGGACAATGAGTCTGCACTGAGAGGCCATTGGCATGGTGACTGTAGCTCTAATGATGTTCTCTTAAGTTTGAAAATTTGACATGGAAGGGAAGGTAGAGAATACATATTGGGATTTGATTATTGAGAACAAATATATTTCATGGTTTTCTCCTCTTAGTAACATTAGAATATTAGGCCAAACCTGATGAAATGGTCACTCTAATTCCTTATTGGTGCTCTTAATCAAATTCAGGCCCCTGTGACTCACAGGCAAGGACTACCACTGTGCTGCCTTTGCAGAAATTCTCTTCTTTATTTTAATTTGTACAATGAATATGTATCCATACCCTTCAGAATATATTGACCTATGATTCTAATAAATAAATGTTAGTCTTTTTAAATTTAAATAAAAGAATTAGTAAATACAGGCACTGCAGCAATGGCTGTGCTTGAACAGCTGCTGCTCTTGCTGAGGACCCAGGTTCTCTCTTCTAGACCCACCTGGTGTCTCACAACCGTGTGTTGCTCCAGTTCCACAGGACCTGATGTTCCCTCTGGCCTCCTCAGGCACCAGGAACAGATGAGGTAACTTTACATGTGTGCATGTAAAATATCCATTCACATAAGTATGAACAAATGCTTTGAAAAATTATTTGTCATGTAAAGACACTTGTAAACTGAAAACTTGGGGTCATCTCATTTTTATCCCACATTACTTTATTGTATATTAGTATTTCATGTGACATTTTATATAAAGTAATAGTGTTTAGTAAGTTATAGGTACTGCTGAAGATTTTGCCCCAAAATGATAGAAAATGAAGATGTTTGCCATCCTTCAAAAACATGAGACACAGCTTTTAAAATTTTTTTTATTAATTTTTTATTTATTTCTGTATGTGTATGAATGTAGTGTCTGCATGCAAGTCTGTGCACCCGTGTCGTGCAATGCCGCAGAGGTCAGAAGCGGGTGTCAGATTCCCCTGGAACTGGAGTTCTCCTGGAATTGGAGTTTCAGACAGTTCTCAGCCACCATGTGGGTGCTGGGGATCTAACCCGGGTCCTCTGCAAGTGCAGTCGACGCTCTTAAATGCTAGACCATGTCTCCAGCCCTGAGACACAGCTTTTTAACACTCCAATATGGACTGAAGACTCATGTCTCTCCAAGATTCTTCCAAATTTTCAGTGCCAGTTCAGGACTGCTGAGACAGCCAACTTATGGACTAAGCAGCTACTGGGGTTTCAGCCACTTCAAAATATAGACTGCCATTGTTGGACTACCCGTGCTGTATCATGGAGGCCAATACAGGAAGATCAAGACAGGACACAGTGCTTACTGGATCTCATTTGGGTGACTATGGGAAGGAAAGAGCCCAGTATCGAGCACAAAGGCAGGATTGATGTTTGTTTGGCCTTGCCAAGGAGGAGCCTTCAACCACTTCCATAAGGAAAACATGAAATCTTTTAACCTAAAAAAAAGTAAAAGTAAAAAAATCCTCCAATTTAGGTGATATATATATATATATATATATATACATTTATGCACCTGTATATATTTATGCAAATATATATATGCATATATGTATATATTGAGCAATATGAGTAGGAGAGAACAAAAACAACAACAAAAGAACTGGAAAACCTAACTGAAACAGTGAAGTTCTCCCCCAAACATTAAGTCTCTGCTTTGTAAAAAACACTCCGTAAAGACTCAGGAAAAGATGCAAGACATTTATGGCAGTGTGCAAGAACTCAGGTGGGGTGGGGGGCATGGAAAGGGAAATGACTCCAAATTGGACTGAGAAATGATGTATGATGTATGAAAAAGTTTAATAACAATAAAAAAGATATTTTAAAAAATAAAAATAAAAACATAAGATGAAGCTGTTAGAAGACACCATTTATATTGGGTTTATCTTGCACTTGTGAAATCCAACTTGCAGATGGATCCAATTCTTTAAGAATGTAATTAGAGCTCTGTTTTAATTCAAGTCTCTGATACATTGTTGGCATTTGGCTTTGGCTCACAAATCTTCACAATAAGAAGAAAGCATCTTGCAGACAAAATGAAGGAATATAACGTCAGCGAAGGGGAAACAATGGGAAGTAAGGAAACCAAGCTGGTTGTATGACTGCATGGATTGGAGACTGTGTTGTCCTAAGCTCCTGAGCACAGACACAGGTGACTGTCTCTGTGGACAGACAAGGTCCAGACTTCCTGGTTTCCTCTCTCCTGTCCCTAACCTGCTGGAAGGGTCACTTACACCGTGTGTTTCTACAGTCTTCCCTGGAGAATGAAAATGGTGCTACCATCCACATCAGAAGAAAATGCGAGATGAGCAGAATAACAGATTCGTGAATTGTCACTGCATTTTGAGATTCATACACTCAACCCCAAGAGGGAATCAAAATAAAACTGTAAGCAAGTGTCTATCAGTGAAAATATTACATTTGAGTTCTGTGATTAGCGTTGCAGCCATGCACATTCCAATTCAGAATCATGAGTGGGAAGACAGCTGGCCGTGACCAGGACTGGGCAGAGTCACTTCCGATGGGAACAAGAAAATGGTCCACATGCATCAGACTGTATATAGCATGAATTCTTACATCACTGCACTAAACACAATTTAGAGTCAAATACAAAACTCTCCACAAGTGAATAGACACTTTTTAGCCATCAAATATTCCAGAATTTATATGCCCAATGATTGTAGAATTTGCTTGAATTTTTTGCCTATCTCTCTGTGCTCATTAAGAATTCTAAGGACTAGACAGAGCACAAATCACTCTCTGCACCCCAACCCACATGTGCATGTAGGCATTTCTTCCTATGCTATTTTGGTGAGCATTAACTCTTAATTTGCTCTTTATAATTCTTCATGTCATCCATATGGGTCTTATGTTATGATGACTGATGTTAATATTCCCTTCTTAATTGATTAATGGATTTTTTTACTTTTATGTGTATGGATGTGTAGGGACGTCCCATTTCAGCCTGATTTACAGATGTCACATCCCTTCCTTTTACCCAGATGATCTGAGCAGGAGCCTGCAAATAAGCTGTGAGCACAGTGGGCCCGTCTTTCTTTCTATCAGACTCTCGTGCCATTCCTCTGCTTTGACTATATCAAACCCCCTTGAGGACATTACATTCTAACTACAAGAATTCCTGTAAATATGGTGGATGCTGTTAAAACCAAGTACTTCTGAGCAGGTACCAGCATGAATACCCCATGTCTTTCTCAAGTTCATGGTGACTGTGGAAATATGATATTACCCTCAAGTTCTGGAGGGAAACTAGGAGCCCTGTCAATATCCTATAATGATTGTGTGTGTAGAACATGCAACTCACCAAAAATTTCCAGTGAAATAACCCATTCCCGCTAAAATTCCTTCTGGGAGAGGTAACCAGTGCCCAGCCCCTCCTCCCTTCATCCCTAAGGACAAAGCAAGGTGCAAATTCCCCAATGCGCACTTTGGAAGATGCTATCGAGTTTATTTGGGCCTACTAACAGAGCATTGGTTGAGGGGGTTATTTATACAAATCTGGGCTTTCCTTCCACCATAGCCACACTGGAAAGTCTCCATCGCAGCATGGACCCTGTGACCTCTCAGCAGCTGCGCAAGATGGAAAAGGCACTAATCCCTCTCATCTTCCTCTGTTCATGCACTTTCTCCCACCCCCACATGCAAATCAGGCAACCTGGTTGGTTGAAAGGCATGACTGACTCTCTCTGCCTGTCCCTTCTTGCAGAGGTCAACAGTCAATTTCATCTGTGATGACCTGAGCAAGCAGGTGTATCCGAACTGGGGAAGAAAGGATCTGTCCATAGCTTGACAGGATAGCTTTGCAGGTGTGGAAAACCACATGCCACACTGCACCTCTTCCTCTGGCTCTTATATTATTTCTGCCATTCTCTTTTGCAACCATATCTGAGCCTTGTCGGGGGTGACATGTATAAGACGATCTTTCCTCCATTATGGCAAGACCTAGAACTCTTAGGTCCTTTTATTGTCTCTTTTCAATGGACTGTTGGCCGATTTTACAGGTTTTCCTCTTACTATAAGAACAAAAACAAAGGCTGGAGAGATGGCTAAGTGGTTAAAAGCACTGACTGCTCTTTCAGAGGACCATGGTTTGATTCCCGGCACCCACATGTTGGCTAAGAACCATCTTTAAGCCAGGTGTGGCTGTGCACACCTTTAATCCTAGCACTCAAGAGGCAGAAACAGGCGGATCTCTGTGAGTTCAAAGCCAGCCTGGTCTATAGAGTGAGTTCCAGGCCGGCTGGGAATAAAGGGAGAGAGACCCTGTCTCAAAAAACACACAAAAACAAAACAAAACAAAACAAAAAAATAGAAATAAGCAGGGACATCTAAACAGACCCTGACTGCTGTAATAACCTAACCTACGGGTGAAAACACAAAGGCCTGTACAGGACCTTAGTAGGTGCATCGTATCCATCTAACAAAACAACTGCAGTCGCTTCTGCCACTGGCACCTATAAGGTTCCCTGCCACTGGGGGCTCGACCTGGCTTACAGTACCAGATGTGTGTTCCTCTCCAAGGAGCAGGCCTTAAATCCAATTGGAAATGTGCTGCTTCTACATATACTAGATGAGCCACTATTACAGCAGCAAGAACATCTTGCTTGGCAAGCAGAAAGAGCAGCATACATAATGTAGTTCTCTCATTAAGAACAACTTTGGGGAGGATTCTCTCCTAGCAATCTGCATAGCCCAGCACCCTCTGGCACTATGAATGAAGGTCAGCCATTCAGTGGCAGAGAGTTTCCAACTTAGTTCCAGCTGGATCTATCTTTCTTTTTTTTTTTTTACTTTTACTTTTTTTTTAATTTATTTTTAACAAATCTAGACCCATGTTCCCGCCCATTCCCCGACCCAGCCAGAGCTCATGCATTCTGCCAAACATGCTTTTCATCTCTTAGTCTTTCTCAATATTTTCCATGGGGAAGTTGACTGTTTTGAGCAGAAGTTCACTGTTTCAGTCAGTTGTTTGATGCAGTCTTTTCTGTTGTTGTTGTTGTTTCCAAAATGCATTACGCCCAACGGTTTTGTACAAAAGCTCAGAGGGCCCTACACAAGAAATACTTACAACTGGGTAATTGGCACTAGCATCCACTGATGCGGATACCTTCATCGTTTTGGTTTTTTTGGGGACTGTGTTACTTTCAATCAGCATGACTGTCATCTAGCTCACAGCCATTTTCCTGCAAAGCCGTTGATGTCGTTCTTTCTTTACTGCTGCATAAATCTTCCATTTTGTGTAGATGTACCACATTTTCTCTATCACTCTTCAATTGAGGGGATTAGGTTGGTTCCAGCCTCCTTGCTTTGTGAAGAGAGCTTGCAATAACATGGCCGTTGCGTATTCTCTGTGTGTGGCGTAAGTCTTGGGGATACCTGCCCAGGAGTGGTATGGCTGGGTCGGGGTGGCAAGTTCACTCCAGGCTTCCAAGGGTCTCACACACTGCTTATAAGGGGGACGGTGCAAGTTACAGCCACCAGCATGTGGGTGAGTGTTCCCCTTTTCCCCACAAACCTTTCCAGCATTTTTTTTTATATTTGCTTTCTTGATCTTGCCAGTCTTTCGAGTGAGATATATCTTCGAGTGGTCTTTATTCGCATTTCCCAATTATTAGTGATGATGCCGTTTTCTTTATTTTTACCAGATGTTTCTCAACCATCTCTAATTTCCTGTCTGTGAGTCTCTGATTCAGTTTCTTTGCTCCATCTTTGGAGTGTGAATAATTTGTTTTCTTTCTTCTTTGTTTTTTGAGTGCTTTTACCTCTGGAAATTAATGCTTTTGTCAGATGTATCTGCAGTGACAGTGTTCCTCCCACTTCTGTGGGTTTTCTTTCACTTCCTTTATTGTTTTTTTTTTTTTTTTGATGTATTTGTACAGAAGCCTTTTGAGTTTAATGAGGGGTCCAATTTGTCAATTGTCAAATCTTATTTCTTGTGAGCTGCTGTCTGCTTTAGGAAGTCTTTTCCCACGCTTACTGTCTTGAGTCTCGTTGCAAAGTTTTTCTCTTATCACCTGTTGGTGGTTTGATACTAGCGTTCCCCCATAGGCTTTAAGTATTCCAGACCATTTGTCTACATTTGTTGTGTGGCACTGTTCCTGGAGTTAGGGTCTTAGAAGGTGTGGTCCATGCTATAGAGAGGAAGTACGTTTTGGGGGCAAGGTCTTAGTGAGTTTAAAACTCCTCTTGCCGTTCAGGTCTCCTCTCTCTCTCTCTCTCTCTCTCTCTCTCTCTCTCTCTCTCTCTCTCTCTCTCTCTCTCTCTCTCTCTCTCCTGGTGCTCATTATGAGATGTGACCCTTGGCTTGCTGTTCCAGCTCCAGTCGCCATGCCTCCCACCACAATGCACTCAAATTCCCTGGAACCGTCAATCATAAGCTCAAATAAACTCTTCCTTTTTTAAGTTCCTTTGGTCATGGTGTTTTATCACAGCAACAGAAAAGTGACTAATCCACACCTCCAGAGTTCTGGGTTTCATTTCGAGGTCTTTGATCCATCTGGAATTGACTTTTGTACAGGGCGAGATGTAGGTGTTTAATTTCATTCTTCTACAGGTGGTCATCCAGTTTTGCCAACACCACTTACTGAAGATGCTGTCTTTCCTCCACTGTATCTTCTTGGCCCCCGTGTCAAATATGATGTGCCTGAAATTGTATGTGCTCAGGTTTGGATCTTATTCCATTTGTCAACTGGTCTGTTTTTGTACCAGTACCAAGCTGTTTTTATGATTATAGCCCTGTAGCATAGTTTGAAGTCTAGTAGAGCGATCCCCCGTATTGCTCTTTTCACTCATGGTTTCTTTGGCTATTTGGGGTCTTTTGTTTTTCCAAATGAAATTGAGGGTTTTTTTCCAAGCCTGTGAAGAAGTTCTTAGGGATTTTGATTGGGATTGCATTAAATCTGTACACAAGTTTGGGTAGAATTGTCATTTTTGCTATATTTATTTTCCCACTCCATGAGCAATGGAGGTTTGTCCATCTTCTGATGTCTTCCTCAATCTCATCCTTCAGGGGTTTAAAATTTTTGTTGTAGAGATCCTTGGTGACTTTTGTTAGGTTTGTTCCTAGGTATTTTATTGTTTTTGAGGCCATTCTGAGTGGGAAACTTTCCTTGTATTCCTTCTTCAGTTGCTTGATGATTGTGTAAAGAAAGGCTACTGATTTTTCTAGATTTATTTTATATCCTGCCACTTTACTGAAGTGCTTAATCATTTCTATGAGTTTTCTGGTGGAGCATCCCTTAGGTAGACAATCATATCATCAGCAAAAAGGGATAGCTTGACTTCCTCTTTTCCAATTATTACTCCTTTAATTTCTTTTTCTTGCCTTATTGCCCTAGCAAGGGTATCAAGCACTATATTGAAAAGGAGTGGTGACAAGAGGAAGGCTTGCCGAGTTCCTACCTTTAAGGAGAATGCTTCTGTCATTTCCCCATTTAGGATGATATTGGCTGTGGGTTTCCTGTACATGGCTTTGATTACATTGAGGAATGATGCCTCCAGTTCAATTCCCTCTAGGACTTTAAACATAAAGGGATGCTGGATTTTCACAAAGGCTTTCTCTGCGTCAGTTGAGATGATGGTGTGGTTTTTGTCTTTCAGTCCATTTATATGTTTGATGATATTTATTGATATTCATATGTTGAACAATCTCTGCATCTCTGGTATGAATCCAACTTGGTCATGATGGATGACCTTGATGTGGATCTGTATGCAATTGGTCAGTATCCTATTGAGAATTTTGGCATCTGTGTTCATTAGGAAGATGGGTCTATACTTCTCCATTTTGGTTGTATCTTTAACTGGTTTTGGTAATAGCATGATGCTGGCTTCATAGAAGCAATCTGGGAGAACTCCCTCCATTTGTATCCTTCTAAACAACTTGAGTAGTAATGGTTGTAAATCTTTTTGAAATATTTTATAGAATTCTGCTGTGAAACCATCTGGGCCTGGGCACTATTTCGTTGGGAAGATTCTTATTACATCTTCAATTTCTTCATGTATTATTGGTTTATTTAGGTTGTCGATCTCTTCTTGATTGAACTTTGGTGATTCCCAGTATTTCACATATTCATCCATTTCTTCTAGGTTTTCAAACTTAGTAGAGTATAGGTTTTTGAAGTATTCCCATATGATTGTCTGGATCTTTTCGTTGTCTGTTGTGATAGTTCCCCTTTCATCACAGACTGTATTGATTTGGAGTTGTTCCTTCTTTCTTCTGGTTAACGGGACTAGAGGTCTGTCAATCTTGGTTTTTCTCTCAAAGAACCAACTTTTGGATTCATTGATTTTATTGTATGGTTTTCTTTGTTTATATTTCATTGATCTTTGCTCTGATTTTTGTTAATTCTTCTTGTCTGCTGCATTTGGGGTTCATTTGTTTTTGTCTCTCAAGTGTTTTTAGCTGCAGTGTTAGACCACAAGTTCACTTGTGCCCTTTCTGTTTTTTTTTAATGTAGGCACTTACAGCTCTAAACTTCCCTCTTAGGACTGCTTTTAAAGTGTCCTATAGGTTTTGATGTGTTGTATTATCATTCTCATTCAGTTCCAGGAATGTTTTTTATTTCTTTCTTTATTTCTTCCTTGACCCATTCATTATTCAGGAGAGTGTTGTTTAGTCTCCATGTTTTCTTGTAGGTTGTATGGTTTATCCTGGTGTTGATATTGAGTTTTATTGCACTGTGGTCTGATAGAATGCATGAGATTATTTCAGTTTTTTTTTATTTGTTGAGGTTTTCCCTGTGTCCCAGTATATGACCTATTTTGGAGAATGTTGTATGAGGTGCTGAGTAGAAAGTGTATTCTCTGGTGTTTGGGTGAAATATTCAATAGATGTCTGTGAGGACCATTTGCTGTATTGTATCATTTAGTTTGGCTGTCTCTCTGTTTATTCTTTGTCCTGTTGATCTGTCAAAAGCACTTAATGGGGTATTGAAGACCCCTACCATTAGTATGTTGGGGTTAATCTGTGCCTTGACATCCTGAAGAATTGTCTTTATAAAGTTTGGTGCACCGGCGTTTGATGCATATATATTCATGATTGTGAGATCTTCATCGTCAATAGTTCCTTTAATAAAGATGTAATGGCCCTCTTGGTCTCTTTGGATTTCTTTTGCTTTGAGGAATTTTTTGACTGATATTAGATTAGCAACACCTACTTTCTTTTTGGTACCATTTGCTTGGGATATTTTCTTCCATCCCTTCACCTTAAATTGGTGACTGTCCTTGAAATTGAGATGTGTTTCTTGTAGACAACATATAGATGGATTTTGTTTCTTAATCCATTTTCCCAGTCTATGCATTTTGATTGGGGAGTTTAGCCAATTAATGTTTAATGTTATAATTGAAAGATGGATGTTGCTTCCTTTCACCTTATTATCCATTTGGACTTCTAGCCTCTGATTTTACTCCTATCATTATGTTTTTATTAGTTTCTTTTCCTAGGTGTTTGAGGATTGTTGCTCTTCTCTTCTGCCCCTTGAATTGCTTCAAGTATTTTATGAAGAGTTGGTTTTCCAGACATGTATTCTATCATCTTATTTATGTCATGGAAGATTTTTCTCTCTCCTTCAACTATAATCAACATTTTTGCTGGGTAAAGTATTTTGGGTTGGCATCCATAGTCCATTAACACTGGGAATGCTTTGCTCCATTATCTTCTTGCTTTCATGGTTTGCACTGAGAAGTCAGTTGTAGTTCTGATGGGTTTCCCTTTGTATGTGACTTGTTTTTCTTTTGTAGCCTTCTGAATTTTGTCCTTGTTTAGGGAATCTAGCATTTTAACTATGATATGGCATGGGGAGTTTCTTTTCTGATCTTGCCTATTTGGAGTCCTATGTGCTTCTTGTATTTGTATGGGTTTGTCTATTTTTAGTTTGGGGAAATTTTCATCTATTATTTTTTGGAAGATCTGATCAATACTATTCTCTTGAGATTCTTCTCCTTCCTCTATTCCTATGATGTGGGTGTTTGATCTTTACATAGTGTCTCATATTTCCTGGTTGCTCCACTTTTGTGTATTTCTAAATTTTCATATTCTTTATTTGAGCTTTTTAGTTGCTCTGTGTTATCGTCCAGATCTGATATTCTTTGCTCGTCCAGATCTGATATTCTTTGCTCTGCTTCCTCCATTCCACTTCTGAGGCTTTTCCCATTCCTTTCTTTTTGACTGGGTGAGGGCTCTAATTCCTTTTTCGTTTCATCCTGTGTATCTCCATTTCCTTTTTGAGCATCTCCATCTCTTCTTGGTGCTCGCTACTTTGTTGGTTGGCTTCCTTTTTCAGTGTTTCTACTTCCTTTCAGAGTTTGTTTTTTTCTCCCTCTAGTTCTTTCTGGAGTTTGTCAATCTGTTCCTTTAGTTCTTTCCAAAGCTTGTCATTGTATCCCTCTAGGTCCTTTTTGAGTTTTTCGTTCTCTCACTTTAATTCTCTGAATTCTTCTTTATTTTTTTAATTTCTCTGCATAGGTCTGCAATTATTCTTCTAAGATCTGTTCCTTGGGTGACCTCCATGAGGATCCCATTGTAGCTATCTCCTACAGGTTTAGTAGAGCCTGTTGAGAGATTATCATGTGCCTTTCCCATGTTCTCCCTTCATTGTGCCCCTGGGATGTGGGGTTCCCTTTTGTGATTCAAATCACAAATGTCTTTTCACTATGTTAGCAGCTGGTTTTGCTTGTCTCCTTCTGATACTTTTTTTTCTTTCATCCTCCTTGTTTATGGAGTATTGACTTGTCTAGGTTTCAGGCTTTCAATTTTGTTTATATATTGGATATTGGAAATCTAAGTCACTCTTCCCTTCCTATTCTGAAGGTTCTCCAGGAAAAGTCCACTTGAATACTCTCTCACCAATTACAGTTGGTGGGGGGTAGGAGTGGGGGTGGGAGGATATATATATGCCTGACTGTCTGGGTTGACTTCTGGGCTCCTGTGCCTCAGGAGCCCACATGCATAAAGACACAGAGGCACCAAACCCGACCCAACAGTCACCGGCTGCAAAGGCAAAGGGCTGCTCCACCCAGACAGCCACCCCCTCTCTGGAGCAACTTCTTGGCTCCTGAGGCACAGGAGTCTGCACCACCTGTTCCTCTGTCTTTAGTGGAAATCAAAACCCCTTGTTCTGGGTGCCAACTGTCAGAGTTTATAGTCGTCTGAATGGTCCTTTATACATGCATGGCCAACATCCATGCTATTTGCTGTTCTTCTCTCCATGGCTTAGCTCCAGCAAGTAGAGGGGAGGGACTGCAAGGGATTTTACCCAACAAAATAGAAAGATAAGTAGAAAGACATACAGACATGGACTCAGAGAAAGCCCGAGGGAAGAGACTCAACTTTAATGTTTGAAATCAAGGCTTTTATACTAACCCAGGCATGAGCCAGTACATGTACAGACAATTGGGAGCTGGAGCAGGTAATTGCAACAAGGGAACCTTAGGCTAAAATCCAGATCAGAGTTCTTTCCTGAGAGATCAAAGGACAGTCCAGATTTTCACAGACTGGTTTCCAGATTTTCCAGACTGCTGTGAGAAACAGCAGGGGTCAAGGCTGTCAGGTAACTGCTTTTAAGTGCTTCTGCCAAAAGAATACCTACATCCCACCATTTCACCATCATGGAAGTAGGGTAAAGAATTCAGGTCAGGACTCCTTGCAGCCATGTTGGGAAAGGAGATTCACCACACACCTAGTGAATGTGTCTTTACCTCCATCACTTTGTAGGCAACCCTAAGAAATTCTGTAATCCAACTAAGATTGGAGAGTGCAATCCTTGCTTGGCTTAGGAACTGGGGAACCCAAAGTGACAGAGACGAGCAAGACCCTATGTGGATGGGCGAAGGTGTGGACACCTGTCTCCAATCCCAGATGAAAATTCTCTCCAACATAAGAAAATATGATGAAATATAGTATGATTTTCTTAACGAATAATTTTTTTGAGACAGGGTCTCCCCATACCCCACCTGGTATGGAACTCACTCTGTAGACCAGGCTGGCCTTGAACTTACAGAGATCAGCCTAACTCTGCCCTCCATCCCACCCCCGAGTGTTAGGATTAAAGGTGTACACAAACACAACAGGCTTAAAGACAGTTCTTAGCCAACATGTGGGTTCTTGGAATCAAACCCAGGTCCTCTGCACGACCAGTTGGTGTTCTTAAACACTGAGTGATAACTTGAGCCCCTAAAGACTCAGTTTTAAATTGTACATATAAAGAAGAAATAAAAGGACACTGGGCATGTTAGTGCATACCTTTAATTCCAGCAATTTGAATGATGAACCAGAGGGATCTCTGTGAACTCAAAGGCCAGTATGGGATTATGTGAGACTCTATCTAAACAAATAAGCAAATTAAACCTGATTTTTCATTTGTCTTTTGGAGACAGGGACTCCCTGTAGTTCCAGCTGGACTGGAATTAGCTATGTAGCTCCAACTGGATTTGAACTCACAGAGATCTGCCTGCCTCTGCCATTCAAGTGCGGGGATGAAAGATCTTCACATGGCAGGAAGCTTTGGTTACCTCCCAGAACTCAAAGGTAAGACCTTGTGACTGAAGACAGTACGTAATTTGGGCCCAATACTTGGAAAAGTGGAGAAGGAACTGATCTGGAAATCTTTTCCCTGCAGACGAGCTCTCATAATTTTGAGGATACTATCCAAGCTGCTCTTGGAAAAAGTCAACAAATGCTGCAACCCAGTTCTGAACCTCTCACAACAAAGTACCTGCACTAGTGCAGTAGTAGCTGTGTTATCAGGGTGTAAGCAATTGTTGACTGATTAGATTCAAGCCCTCTCAATGAGAGTGGAGACGTGGATGGCACTGGAATTCATAGATGCAAGAGAAAACTGCATCTGTGTCCTTAGTCTAGATAAATTAAATGTATTACCATATCCTTTATGTGGATCCTTGTATTTACAGACAAGTTTACATCAAATAAGTTTCTTTGGGTAACAGATGGAGGGTACTGAAGAGTTCCACACATGCTCCCAAGCAGAAAATATACTTCTGAGATACCCCCACCCCTACATGACATGACTCCAGTGGGAAATCGACACCTATAGCTCAAGGGACATAGTGGAACAGAGGTGGAGAGAATACAATGCACCCTCAACTTTAAGGAGCAAAGCTTCCCTATACAAGAGAGGGAGATGCACATGGAAAGCCACAGCAGGCTAACATGTAGAGAATAAGAAGATAGGGAGACTTGTCCATGGTCCACTCAACCTCTCACATAGGAGCCACCATCTCTGGTCCCGAACACCCTTCCAATGCTCAGGCTTCCCTCCTGGTTAGAAGAGGCCAGCCCTTCTCCTGGTCCCTCGTTGAGCCTTGCCCTATCAGGCTGAGGCTATGAGTGTGTGCCAAGCAGTCAAGACTCCTTATCTCTAGCCAGGCTCCTTCACCTTCTGAGACAAATTCTGAATAGCCTTCCTGGATTTGCCTGGTCCGTGAAATATAAAATTGAAGGAGGAAACCAGAAGTCAGGTGAAAAAAATTTAAAATGCATTGAAAAGAAAGGAGAGAGAGAAAGGGAGAGGGAGAGGGAGAGGGAGAGGGAGAGGGAGAGGGAGAGGGAGAGAGAGAGAGAGAGAGAGAGAGAGAGAGAGAGAGAGAGAGAGAGAGAGAGAGAGAGAGAGAGAGAGAGATTCGGTGATTGTGGAAAGGTTCTGGATATGGTAGAAGTTGTGGGAAGGGATAGGGAATATGATCAAAATACACTCTGTGAAATTCTCAAGGAACTTTAACCACTCTGATAAAGAGAGCAATGTGTTCTTCAGGAGCCCATGCTGCAGTCACAGTTACTTCACCCTGTAGCCAGGAAAGAAAGTGCACACAGTACAAAGGTAGGACCTTCCTTAAAACTGCCTCTGACAAATCATAGCTCCTTGCTATGAACTTTGTAGCACAGTCCTTAGTAATGTCTGGGAGAAAAAAGCAGACAGGCCCAGGCTAAGTAACCATAAAATTGTGAGTCATGTAAAATGTGAATGCCATGCTTATGATTGGTACTTATCCAAAACTGTATTGAGACCTTTTCCAAGTCAGATGGCATAGTCCAGCCAGAGCCTGGTAGAATGACAATGTGAGTGAGGAAAAGCAATGATCCTTGTCTGTATATGTAAGTAATTTAACTACTCTCTTGGAGGAAATGGGTAAGGTATACTAGGGCTAGGGAGATGCACCCATGGTTAAGAACAATGGCTACTCTCGTAGAGGACCCGGGTTCAATTCCCCACAAGTAAGTAGGTATTGAGTGCTCAGTGGAATCATGACTGTGGTTCAAATGTTCTTCCTATTTCATCTGGAACTTGGCATTAAAGGGAAAGTACAATGTCAAGGCTGGAGAGAAGGCTCTGTGGTTAAGAGTGCCTACTGCTCTCTTAGAGAGCAGCTGATTCCCAGCACCCACATTGTGGCTCAGAACCATCTTTAACTCCAGTTCCAGGGGAATCCAATGCCCTCTTCTGACATTCATGGCATTGCACAACATGGTTGAATCAACCAACATATAGACAGTACACTCATACACATAAAAAATATTTTAAATAAATAAATAAATAAATAAATAAATAAATAAATAAGGAAAGTACAACATGAAAATTGTCCATAACAGTCAGGAACAAATATGTCTTGTGTTGATTTCCTGGTTTACTAATATTATACTCTTAAGTCTAACATGATAATATGGTTAACTTATGGATGAATACCTCATTATTGTTGGAAAGATGTTGGTGGATTCTCAAGCAACTCTCTCTGTCCAACATACCATGATATACTATGAGCAGTTGACAAGCACAATTATGAAGATCTCAGGCTAGGGGTCACACCTGAGCTTAGGAATGTGGTGATAGTCTATGAGAGCACAGTACTACACAGCAGTGGTAAAACATATGTCTAGCATGAGAAAGGCCTGGGTCCTAATACCAGCAACAGAAAAAAAATAACATAAAACAAAGTAGCTCATGGTATCCTTTACCCATCATAAGCACTAAATATCTGAAGTAGTAGATATCATGCAATGTTCACTTATCAACACATTGTCCTTCTATCCACTGTTAACTTTCTTCTTGGGACCTTTGCAGCCCTTATTCTCCCAGAGAGTGCTCTTCCTCAATTCCCTTGAAAACTGTTCTTCGGTGTGTTCCAAAACTCCTCAGGGAATCTTCATACACCCCACACATTACCACTAGGTAGAGTTTACCCAAATGCCACTTTTTCATACACCTGCTGCCATGAAGAGGAAGGTTCCTCAAGCACACATACACATTTCTGACATCAGTACTTCTGTCATCTTTTGTCCTCTACAACTCACTTAGCCCCTCAAATATGTATATTATAACACTGACCTCCATTTGCTTAGTGATAATAGCCATACTAAAAGTGATGTTGATGTATAAAGGGTGGAAATGGTTGATAAATAGGCTCCAAGCATATTAACAGGACAGGAAAAGATCAAGAGAAAGAACTCACTGTTGCCTCAACTCTATTATTAATCTCCTGTTGCTATTCCATGTGTTATGGATACACATATGACACTGATCATGATTATGTATGGCTTTACAATAAGTACACGTACATGCAAACCTACTCATGTTATAGTAAGAGACACTTGTCAGAAACCAGAGATGGGCCTCTGTAGTGAAATATTATGTTAGTCCAACCTCTGTCCTTAGAAACTGGTTCCTATTCTCGAGGTTCTTGAGTGTCCATGCATGAATGGAATGTCTGTGTTTGGCTGGGAACAGAACACCAGAGATTATAAAGTCAGATTGAATAGTCTTCATACACAGAATAACATGACAGACTCTATCCAAATAAGACTAAAGGTGACCAATGGACATATTGTGTGATAGATCTTGGAGGAAATGGACACAAAGTTCTGTGAGCCCCTAAGGCAAAAAACTTCCCTAAGATTAACTTCAAGTGCATAAAGAGTACTGGGCCCTGGGAGACCAGAGAGAAGACAGTGAACTGAGGACCTGGTGTCTTTTCTTTCTTCTGTCCCGTCAGTCTCTAACTTTGGAGAATGATCATCTTCTATATTTTCCTGAATTACCTACAACTTGAGCCCAAGTTTTCCACACATTGCTAACTTATTGTACAGAATTGCTGATGTTCATTCTGAATTGGGAGAATCAGGACTTGACATCACTCAAAAATCATGGTGGTCCTGTGTTGAATATGTCCATCTAAATTCTTGGTTGGCCAAAATACTCACAGGACAAAATGAACTGGACATAGGCCCAACACAAAAGAACCAAAGTATACATCTTGGACATATGTATTCGTATAGCTTCTATAACATCACAGTGAGGATGCTTTATATTCTCAACTTCAAAATATGTATATAATTACATTATCCAATGAATGCGCATTTCTACACAATGTAGCATTGGCCTATATGACTGATAATTGAAGGAAATAATATTATTTCTCAGTTGAACTACTTAATATGGATGGTCATAATTTTCCTTCAATGAATGATACTGCTCTCTGAATGTTTCAAAGCATGAAGCTAGAGAGATGACTCACTAGTTAGGAGCATTGGCTACTCTTCCAAAAGCCTGGATTTGAATCAGAGCACCCACATTCCAACTAACACCTACCTGAAACTACAGTTCAGAGGATTTGACACCCTCTTTTGACTGCAGATACTTCAGGACATGAGTGCACTTACATGCATGCAAGTCACACACTTGTACAAAAAATAATAAAATTTTTTGAGGTTGTCAAAGTCTGCATTTCTCGCTTTCTTGGCATATTCACATGGTAGAATATTCAAATGAATTTTCATACCATTATACAAATTAGGACAATNCAAACCTAGGTGCAGACAGTACATTCATACACATAAAAAATAAATAAATAAAATTTAAAAAATATTAAATAATGATTTATTGAATTCTTGCATTTTTCACAAGAAGCTCTCAATCAATCTTGATCAGCTTTATAACCCCTTCCTCATTCACACCAACTACAGTCCCCCCATTGGGATTCATATATTCTGTCATTTGTGCTAAGGCATATTGTCCTGAATTAGTGTCCCCAGACCTTCCTCAATGCACGTTCATCCACTGACGTCTAATCAGCCCATCCAGAGTTCCTCCCTTTATGAAGATCACCTCCTCCTCATGCAACAGTAATCAGCTGCCAATGATCCTTCAGGTAAGATTGAGGTCTAGTATCCGTTTCCCTGGTTCCATGTTGGGTTTCTATTGCTTGCGTTTGCCTGGGCTTTGTGCATGCTGGCACCATTGCTATATGTTCATATGTGCAGGATCCTAGGAAATTGTAGGATTCTAATTCCATGTGGTGATCCAGCACCTCCCTGGCTCTTGTAATCTTTCCTCCCCCTCTTCTGAAATGGTTCCTAAGCCCTGGGTGAGTGATGCTTAACATGGGAGTCCTGTACAAGGACTCAAGTTCTGAAAACTGCTAATCTCCACTCTTAGGCCATGTATGCCCTTTTGTGTTCCATGTCCTCTGCTGCAAGAGGGAGCTTCCTTAATGGGAGTTGAGAGATTCATTAGTCTCTTCTTGGCCCCTTGTACAATGTTGTGTGAGCCTTAGATGTTGAGGTTGCATTGTAGATTTGCCCATTAGGCTTTGGAAACTCAAAGTCTGCATTTCTCGCTTTCTTGGCATATTCACATGGTAGAATATTCAAATGAATTTTCATACCATTATACAAATTAGGACAATTCTTCCTGGTCTACCTTGTGACGAGTCATTCCTTTCACTGTTCCTTCACATGGCATCCTCCTGAGAACTGGACTGATTCTGTTATTCTGCTCACTATTCTATGCAAGGTAGCTCAGGGATCTTGACATAAAGAATTAAGCTGATTTCTGTTGGAAAAAAATTAGAAAGGCCTGGAATCCAGGGAGACATGAAACTTTTTTGTCAGTCTCTCCTAACTGAAACTTCAAAAATTGTTGAATTTTTAACAGCGTTCAGGGATCATGAAAACTTAAGAGTTTTTCAAAACACTTTCTCTCAACACAAGGTTGCAAGGTTGCAGGGAACTGTTAGGTGGCATTCCCCAATTACCAATTAGTAACTGGACAAAAGTTTGAGGAAAGTCCCTGATTCCCAAAGCCACTGCCTTCATTGTCAGCTTCTGTGAAATGAAAATTGCAGCTCTGAAGGGAGGTGAGGTCACACAGCACAGACCTTTATCTCAGGTTTGAGTGGCCTCCCTCTCCTTCTGTGCTTGGTATTATGAAGTCAGGGTCTGAACAGAGCACACCATCCTGCAGAGACAAGAGTCAGGTGAGTGTTTCTATTTCAGTAGGAGAGGCAGAGCCAGCAAAGGAGAGAGAGCTGAGTAGCACAAGCCTTATTCCACAGGTCAGAGGTGAGCTGGTAAAGTAGGTCCTGACCTTGCTGCAGTCACTAAGGGTGACTAATACATTCTGATGAATTCCTCATCTAGGAATCAGGGCCTGAGTAATCTGAGAGTAATAAAGTGTCTGTGAAGGAGTGTAAAGATCATAGTCCGAAAACCGATTCTGTGCTCACATTAAATGAAGTGAAACAAGGAATAATTTTCAATTTGTTGTTATTATAAGTAGGTTTATCAACTTGTTATGTCTACAGTTGACCTTGAATGAGGTATGAAAATCAGCTAATCCTTAAATGAGGTTAGAATGTGAATCTGCTGCAGAAGTAAAAAGGATGATTTGCGGATACTATGTTCATGATCCACTTATGGGAACACTGAGCATGATGGCTGCAGTTCCTGTATCCCTGTCTTGACTTTGTGAACATAGCATTGAACAGAAGATACAGAAGTAATATTCAGGTTGTTTATCAAGAATAAATTTATCTCTTGCTTTTTACCTGTCTTAATAAGATTAGCTTGCTAAACCCAAACGTGTGACATGGTAACACTTATTCCTTTTTGGTGTTCTTAACACAACATGGAGCCCTGTGGAATGCAGGGAAGAATTACCACTAAGCTGAACTTGGACAGATATTCTCTGTTTAATTTTAATTTGTAAAATGAATAGGTATGCATATCTCTCATAATCTACTTACATATGATTCTTCTCTAAATATTGTAAATATGACTTATAACTGAATATATCATAGTTTCTACTAAACGCATTACTTTCATCAGTGTAATAATTATTAAATATAGGCAAATGCAAAAATGTCTTGGTATTTCAACACCTGCTGCTCTGGCAGAGGACACTGGTTCTGTTCTCTGAACCCACGTGGTGTCTCACCACCTGCAATTACTCCACGTCTAGGAAATGGATGTTCTCCCCTGTCCTCCTCAGTCACTGAGAATACATGTGCTCCATAGACATGCATGCACACAGATTGTTCATTCACATAAAAAATAATTAATGTTTTTAAAAAATATTTTGCATCTAGAGACATCTGGGAACTGAAAATTTGGGGTAATCTAATTTTCACCGAATACTAACTTAGTACATATTAATATTTCATGTTGGATACAAAGTGGCAGTGCTTAGTAACTTAGATACTGCTGAAAATTTTTCCCTGCACTGGTAGAAACTGAAGCTTTCAGAAGACACCATACATGTTAGGATTATCCTAGACTTGTCAAATTCAACTTGTCGGTAGAACAGCTTGCTTTAGAAAACTATAATTAGCCAGGCTTGGTGGCGCACACCTCTAGTCCTAGCATTTGGGAGGCACAGGCAGGTGGATCTTTGTGAGTTCAAGGCCAGCCTCGTCTACATTGTGAAGTTCCAGGACAGCTGGAATATCAGGGAGACCTGTCTCAAAAAACAAAAAAAAACAAAAAAAAAAAAAAAAAAAGAAATACTATATTAATGTTGTCATTAAATTCCACCGTCTGAGGCGTTATTGGAATTTGTTATTATTATCTTACAAATCTTTGCAGCTAGAAGAGAATATCTTGCAGATGAATGAAGACATATAAGACCAGTGATGTGTAAAAAAAATTGAAAGTATGGAAAAAACAGGTTGTGAAACTGTGTTGTCATGAATTCACATGCAGAGCTATATGTGACTGTCTCTGACTCAGAACATGCTCCACTCTTCCAGGTGTCCACACTTCTCCTGAACAGCTATGATCCTCTGTGTTGCTATGATCCTCTCTGGAAAATGAAAATAATGCTGCTGTCCACACCAGAAGGTAGTGGAAATGAAAGAAACTGTAAGATTAGCAGAATAACAGTGATTCATGAACTGCCACTGAATTTTGACATTCATACACTTGACTCCATGGGACAGCAAAAGAAAACTGTGAGTAAACGTTTATCAGTGAACATATTACATTTCAGTAATGTAATTTATGTGGTAATGCTGCACATTCCTACTCAGTATCCTGGGACTGTGGATACAAGGCCCATGAATAGAAGTGGGCAGATTGACCTCCAATGTCTTAACAAGAAAATTGTCCCCATGGATCAGATTAAGCATGCAACAGTGCTCATTAATAATCTTCTATAGCATCAATTGCTATATTACTACAGTAAACACAGTTGAGAGACAGATACACAATTCTCAACCAGGTGAACACATTTATCAGCCATCAAATATTGCAGAGTTTATATGGTAGTAAGATCACAGAAGCTGTTGGGATTCTTGCATGTCTCCCTTGTGTGCTCTATAAGAGTTTTATGCACTGGCTATGACCCAAATCTCTCACTCCACAAACCATATTTGCATGCATGCATACATTTGTAGGACATGGATGATATTTAGTAACATTACCTCTTAATTTCCTCTTCTGAACTTATCAGTTCAACGAAATGGGTCATGTGTGGTACAGAATGACCATCATTTTCTTCTGAAATACCAAAGACATACATATTGTAAAATGAAATAATCCTTATTTTTCTTAAGACTTGAATCTTAAATTGCATTAAAAATCATTTTCTCCTGGTGTGAGCAGATTGTCATTTTTTTTCTGTCAATGTTCCATGAGGCTTTGACTCCATTTTCTGTCACTCTTCACTTTTCCTCCCAGGCTGCATCATCTCATACTTAGTAATGTCATCTCAGAGACACCTACTCAGAATTCAACTTTCAACAGGATCATCTGATGAATTAGGACATCTCACTTGGTAAACAAATACATTCTTTACAGCATCTTGCCATTGGGCTCAGGATGACATCATACTGAAGATGTCAAGCAACTCTCTTCCATCAGCCTCCCAAGAAGATTGCAGAACTGCACATCAACATCACAGTGGTGGCAACAAATATATTTTAGATATTTGTTGTGATCAGAGGAATGACTGATGCTCTAATTAGAAAGCAGATGTAGCAGATCTCAGGATGGAATACAGAGTTTTGGCAATGGGAATCCTACTACTCTCTGAGACTGCAGTGGGGATTCTGGGAAACCTCTCACTTCTCTCCTACTATTTAGAAATGGCAACACATAAATCCACATGCAGGGACACAGATCTAATTCTCACCCACCTACTCATAGCCAACACCTTGACCATCCTCTTTCAAGGAGTTCCCCAGACTGTGGCAGCATTTGGATGGAAACAGTTCTTCAATGATTGTGTATGCAAACTCTTTTTGTATGTTGAAAGAGTTGGCAGGAGTGTGTCCATTGCTACCACCTGCCTTCTGAGTGTCTTCCAGGCCATCACCATCAGCCCCAAGAACTTATGTAGGAAAGAACTTAAAGCCAAATATTCAATGTATGTTGGACACTCCATTTCTTTCTGCTGGATCACATACATTGTGGTAAATTTCATTTTTCCTCTTTATGACCTTATTGAAATGAACAGCATAAACAGGACAGAAAAAAGAGATTTTGAATTCTGCACCACTACAGGTCGTAATACTTTTACAGACTCATTGTATGCAGCACTAATCCTGTTCCCTGAGGTTTTGTTTTCTGTGCTCATCATCTCATCCAGTGGCTCCATGATTGTCACCCTGTACAGACACAAGCAGCAGGTTCAACTCATCCGAAGCTCTCATGTGATCTACAGAGCCTCTCCTGAGTCCAGAGCCACCCTCAGGATCCTGGCCCTGGTGTGCACATTTCTGGCTTTTTATACCATATCCTCAATCATACATGCTTTCATTGCTGTTTTATATACTCAAAACTGGTGGCTGTTGAACATAAATCGCCTCATTTCTCTCTGTTTTCCCTCTTTCGGTCCCTTTGTCCTAAAGAGTCAGGATTCCTCTCTGTCTAGAGCCTGTTTAATCTTGACCAGGAATAAGAATATCTCAAAGCATTTCACATTTTGTGCACTATCTTTTATGTACAATTAGATTGATTAGTCATTCATCACTTCAAAACGTCAGTACACCAATGTGGGGAACCTGTAATCTCCAGGTGAACCCCAAGGTATATTGGAGTTTCTTCAGTTGGTGAAGAACTGAACAGCTTACTGAACTGCTCAGATGAGGGCTGTCCTGTTCACACTGTGATTTACAGATATCAGATCCCTTCCTTTTGATGAGTTATCTGAGCAATAGCTTGAATATAACTTGTGAACAGAGACACCCCATCTTGTCTTTCGTTCACACTGTCAGGACATTCCCCCTGATTTGAACATGTCAAAGACACCTTCAGCACATTACATTCTAACTACAAGAGTCACTGCAAGCATAGCTGTTGCTATTAAAGACACCTACTTCTGGGCCAGTACTAGGTTTGCTACTCCATGATCCATGCCTCGAGTTCATGGTGTCTACAGAAGGATGATCTGTCTTACATCATACTGTGGAGGGGGACTAAGAGCACTGACAATATCCTATAATGACAGGGAATTTCAAACACATCTCTCCCCAAAACTTCTAGTGATATACAGCCCACCTGACTCTGGGATTTTCATTTGCTAGGCTGTGCTCTCTAGTAGGGGCATTGATTGTCAACACATTATAGAATAGTAGATTTAATACAGCCATACACACAATATATCTATATATATATTTTTAAGCAGAATGTGTCCATATGACTTCTTTAAAAAACAATAGGGTCATTGATCACACCCATGTTTTCTACTGTATGCTGATCTCCCTAACTTATCTTAGCAACTTCACATATGTTGTTCCATTATTCTTATCTACTCCTTAGACCACTGTGTTCCCTCTTCCCTCACTTTGAAGATTCATATCTAGAGGCAAGGATTCATACTTGGAGAAAGTGTAAAGCATGCTACAGGAAGAGAAAAGTGTTCATCAGACTTCCCTAGACATGAATTCTGTGAGCTAGAATAATGACTAACCTGGACACACACACACAGTAGTACTATGAATGTTAAGGTGTAACCAATTGATTTCTGATTATATATAAGATCACTTGATACCACAATCAGAGCAAAGTATGTATGGGGACAATTGCTTCAGACCACGGTAGTAAACCTACTGCTAACATTGTATTAAATGAACCTAGTACTAAAATCTATACCCACTGACTTATTATAAATATAGATTATATATTTACATTATAATCTAACTAAATCTATGTCTATTTACAAAGAGACCCACAACTGCTAAAAGTGTAGACAATGGGAGACTCATGAATTCTCAGCCCTAAATAAGATGTTCCATATGTATCTTCTTTCCATCGATCCAGGGTCATTGTGAGCNTCAACACATTATAGAATAGTAGATTTAATACAGCCATACACACAATATATCCATATATATATATATATATATATATATATCTCAGAATGTGTCCATATGCCTTTTTAAAAATCAATGGGGTCATTGATCACACCCATGTTTTCTACTGTATGCTGATCTCCCTAACTTATCTTAGCAACTTCGCATATGTTGTTCCATTATTCTCATCTACTCCTTAGACCACTGTGTTCCCTCTTCCCTCACTTTGAAGATTCATATCTACAGGCAAGGATTCATACTTGGAGAAAATGTAAAGCATGCTACAGGAAGAGAAAAGTGTTCACCAGTCTTCCCTAGACATGAATTCTGTGACCTAGAATAATGACTGACCTGGACACACACACACAGTAGTACTATGAATGTTAAGGTGTAACCAATTGATTTCTGATTATATATAAGATCACCTGATACCACAATCAGAGCAAAGTATGTATGGGGACAATGGCTTCAGGCTATGGTAGTAAACCTATTGCTATCATTATATTAAATGAACATAGTAATAAAATCCATATCCAGTGACTTATTATAAATATAGATTATATATTTACATTATAATCTAACTAAATCTATGTCTATATACAAAGAGACCCACAACTGCTAAATGTGTAGACAAAGGGAGACTCATAAATTCTCAGCCCTAAATAAGATGTTCCATATGTATCTTCTTTCCATTGATCCAGGGTCATTGTGAGCACCAGATGAGGTCAGTGTCTACAAGGAAACACTACAAGGCAGGTGCACAGATAGAAACTCATCAGCTGTGATGACATGCATAAGATCTACTCATGCTCAAGTAGCCAATATCCCAGCATGGAGAGGGGAGGCAGGGGTCAGAGGAACCCTAGATGGAGAACAATTGACAAATGATAGCTGCCAGGAAAAGGAGCGTCCATCTTTAAGAATCTGGCATCTGGTCGTTCTAGCGTGTCCCACTGGATGGCCACATAGCCAACAGCACATCAGCAGCAAAAAAAGGACGCTGTCAACTCAAAAATAAAGCACGTGATGTTGGATGCATAGGGACTGGGGGTGGAAAACATCGAAAGACTGAAGAATGTGGGTAAAATGATAAAATATAGTGTGAGATTCTGCAAGACAAACTTTAAAGTATTTATTTAAATGTAAAAGCATGCTGGGTATGGTGGCACATGTATTTCATCCCAGTAGTCTAGACGCAGAGGTGGGAGGATCTCTGTGAGATGGAGGTCAGTCTACAAGTCTACAAAGTAAGTTCTCTGGCTACCTGAAATATGGGAGACCCTGTTTAAAATATAAGTAAGTAAAAGCAGTTTGTTTGTTTCTTTGTTTGTTTGTATGTTTGTTTGGACTTTTTGGAACATGGTCTCCCTGTAATCCCAGCTTGCCTGGAATTTCTATGTAAACCATGCTGGCCTTGAACACACAGAGATTCACCTGCCTCTGCAACCTGAGTACTGGGACAAAAGGTGTGCTCCCCAACACTGCTGGAGCCCTGGGCTATCTCCCAGAGATCAAAGGGAAGACCCTACTGCTGAAGAGAGGACTTAATTTGGACAAAGGACTCAGAGAAATGGAGTGGAGCAGGATCTCACCTGGAAGCCTCTTCCCTGAAGACCAGCTCTCAAAGTTCTAGAGGATACAGTGCAAGCTGCTAAGGGAGAAAATCACTCAATGGTCCAACCGAGTCCGGAAGCCGAATAACCACAAGTGTCACAGCAAATTACTTTCATTGGGGCATTTGTGGCCCTGTTATCTGGGTGTTATCAATGTCTATCTAATTGGAGTTAGAGGCATCAGTGGGAGTAAACTCATGGATGGCACTCTATACCAAACTATACATGGCTACAGATGTTATAGATCCTAGAGAAAACCATACCTCTATCATCTGTAATAAACAAAATTCCATATGATGTCATCAAAATGGATCCTATGTTTACAGACAACTATACGGTATACCACTCACCAAAGAAAGCTTGTTTGGACAACAGAGGGAGCTAGTGCACCTGCTCACACACAGAGCATATACTTCTGAGAGATGCCCGCCCCAGATGACATAACTACAGTAGATCCTTTATGCCTACAGCTCAGAGAACATAGCAGAACAGTTTGTGGAGATAAAACTCGCACATCCCCTGACTTTCTAGCAAGGCTTCTTTATGCACTGAAAGCATGCACACAGCGGGCCACCACAGACTAAGTTCTAGAGATGAAGAGACTACAGAGTCTTTGTCCTGGATTGGACTCCATATTAAACATCATCCACCAATGGCTTGGGGATAATTTTGGGAAGGGAGCATAAAAGATAAGACCGCAAGAACCAGGATTGGTACATGAACATAGGGAAACCAAATCGCTCAGGAAATGGAACCTTGCTCATGTGAACTTGTTGCAATGGCCTCACAGAGCAGAATACCCATGCCAACTCAATCAGACAAGGGCCCAGAGAGGCAAGAAGGAAACAGGTAGCAGGCCCATCCTATAACTGTTAGAAACTGACTGCAGTTGGGTAAAGGAATGTAGACTCTGCTTAGCATTTTTAAACAGGTTGAAGAGACTCCAGTGAGTAAACTTGTACCAAAGGACATTTGGGGGAAATGCTTGACTAAATGGCACTTAAAACGTACGGCAGAATGCAGAGGGTCCGGTGGAACAGGGCATGCATGGCAGAGATGATCTTAACTTAATTAATAACTGCTTTGTGAAGTGTACAAAAGCTCAATAAAAATCTTTAAAGTTCTTTTTTAATAGTTTAAAATTTTTAATATAAGTAAGTAAATAAATACATGGATCATGGTAGACAAGCTATGTACTAGTGCATGAACACACATCTGAGACTACATGGGCAAATTGAACTCAATGTGTTTAAAAGAAAAAGAGGTCATGAGCAGTGTCTCACATATGCAGTTCCAGCACTCAGGCAGTAGAAGCAGGTGGATCACTGTGAGATCGAGACTAACCTGGTCTACAAAATGAGTTTGAGGACTTCCAGCGCTACAGGGAGACCTTGGTAAAATGAAGAGAGAAAGAGAGAGAGAGAGAGAGAGAGAGAGAGAGAGAGAGAGAGAGAGAATTTCTGTTCTTCCAAGGCTACATAGCAAGACATGGTCTCATAAAACTGTAATTATAGAACTGCCTGACTCTGCTTCCTGGGGTGAGCTGCCCAAATCCCATTGCTCTTATTCTCCTCACTTGGGGCCATCTCTGGTCCCCTCCATTTCTCCAAGGCTCAGGCTTCCCTGCTTGCTGGAAGGGGCCATCCCATTTTGTTCTCATACCTGCTCCTAGGGCCTTGCCCCAACCTGCTTCAGGTGTGGGTTTGTGCTAAGTAGCTAGAATCCTAACTAGTCAAGTCTCCTTTGTACTCAAGGAGAATATCTGAATAGCCTTCCTGGATCTATCTGGTTGATGGAGGAAACCGGAAGCCCAGATAGTTGATCTGGGCTTGAAATATTAGTTAATATTTCAAATATGCACTGGGAGAAAATAAGAAAGAAAGAAAGAAAGAAAGAAAGAAAGAAAGAAAGAAAGAAAGAAAGAAAGAAAGAAAGAGAAAGGAAGGAAGGGAGGGTATGAAGGGGAGAAAGAAAGAAAGAAAGAAAGAAAGAAAGAAAGAAAGAAAGAAAGAAAGAAAGAAAGAAAGAAAGAAAGAAAGAAAGAAAGAAAGAAAAGAGAGAAACAAAGAGAGATTCCAAACAGTGAGTATTTTGATTGGTTCTTATACAAAAATGTGAGGTGTGCACTTCCCTGGCTGATGATTCCTAGAAATGGCAGGCTTGAATACTCAAGGTTGCAAATAGAATTATGGCCATGAGTAGGCAAAAGCAATGCTCCTCGTCTGGCCATGTAAGTAGACCTTTACCACTCTGTAACATTATCTTGGAGCTGGGGAGATTCCTCAGCAGCTAAGAACACAAGCTGCTCTTGTAAAAGACACAGCTTTGCTTCCCAGCACCCACAGGGCAGCTAACAACCATCTGGCACTCCACTTCCAGAGGAACCTGACATCCACTTCTGACCTCTGTGGCCATTGAAGGCCATTGAAAGCATGCACTTACATAGGTGGAGGCAATACACTCACACATACATAAAATAATACTACTAAAATGATTGTATGAAATGATCTTATACTGACATTAGTTGACATGAACCATACAGGAAAATTTCAGTACTACTTAACAGAGTAAAAATCTGTTCTCCTGGATTAACATACCATAAAAACCTCTGTGTCTATACCAAAGTAATCTACCATAACAATTAGTACTGTTTCAATACCTATATATCTAATTGCTTGTGCTTCATTAGTAGGATTGAAAAGTTACCCATGGACAAACTGTCAGACCACGAAAGGAAACAGCCAGAATTGACCAGAGTCCAAGAGAACAGCTCCAGAGAAAGTAGACTGTTTTGCTTCTCGTCCACCTGTGCCACTTTTCTAAGCCTATGGAACAACCTTTGGAAGAGGGGGTGTGGTAGAATGTAAGGGCTGTGATTTCAGTGAATGGTGAAACTGCAGCAATATAGTCTGGACACTCATCTAATAAACTTGATTGAACATACAATCCCCACCAACTGCTGAATGGTGGGATCCATGGGTTGTATGGGTTCGGGCACAACTGCTTGCAAATTGGTTTTACATGAAGGATGCTTGTATGCATAAATTATCACTTATTCTTACAAAATGAAAAAAAATAAAGAATTAATTAAAATAAAATTAAAAATTCTGTTCTTGTAGAACAATATCATTCCTATCCCAATTTGGAGACAAAAAGTGAAGAGCTATTGTGTGGTCAGTGGTATCAGGACAGCCAGTGCTGTCAGTGCCACTGTGTGTGAAATGGAAATTGCAGCTCTGAAGGGAGTTGAGGTCACACAGCACAGACCTTTATCTCAGGGTTGAGTGGCCTCCCTCTCCTACTATACTGGGTATTATGAAGTCAGGATCTGCACAGAGCCCACCATCCTGCAGAGACAAGGATTCAGGTGTTGTGTTTCTATTTCAGTAGGAAAGGCAGAGCCAGTAAAGGAAAGAGAGCTGAGTAACTACCCTTAACAGAAGAAGTGGGTGGAAATAGATCCATAAAAGTGATTCAGTAGGCACATGCCTTATTCCATAGGTCAGAAGTGAGCTGGTAAAGTAGGTTCTGACCCTGTCACTGTCTCTGACAGTGATTAATACACTCTGAGAAATTCCTCATTGAGGAATTGGGGCCAGACTAATCTTGGAGTAAAAGTCTGTGAAAGTGATTAAAGATCATAATACAAAAAAACATTCTATGCTCACATTAAATGAAGTAAAATATAGAATAATTTGTCAATACTCTTATTATTAAATGCAGGTTTATCATACTTTCATGTCGATAATGAACTTTCAAATGAGATATGAATGTAGTCAGGATATGAACCTATTTCAGGAGTGAAGAGTATGATTTTGTGAAGACTATCTTCAAGATCCCCTATGAACAGTGAGTCTGCACTGAGAGGCCATTGGCATGGTGACTGTAGTTCCAATGTTGTTCTCTTGAGATTGGAAAATTGACATTGAAGGGAAAATAGAGAATGCATATTGGAATTTGATTATTGAGAACAAATGTATTTCATGGTTTTCTTCTCTTAGTAACATTAGCATATTAGGCCAAACCTGATGACACGGTCACTCTAATTCCTTATTGGTGTTCTTAATCAAGTTCAGGCCCCTGTGAATCACAGGCAAGGACTACCACTGTGATGTATTTGCAGAAATTCTCTTCTTTATTTTAATTTGTACAATGAATATGTAGCCATACCCTTCAGAATATATTGACCTATGATTCTAATAAATAAATGTTATTTTTTTTAAAGTTAAAAAAAGAATTAGTAAATATAGGCACTGCAGCAATGGCTGTGCTTGAACAGCTGCTGCTCTTGCTAAGGACCCAGGTACTCTCCTCTAGACCCACCTGTTGTCTCACAACCAGCTGTTGCTCCAGTTCCAGAGGACCTGATGTTCCCTTCTGGCCTCCTCAGGCACCAGGAACTGATGAGGTAACTTTACATGTGTGCATGTAAAATATCCATTCACATAAGTATGAACAAATGCTCTGAAAAATTATTTGTCATGTAGAGACATTTGTTTTTTTTTCACATAAATTTATTTATTTATTTTTAACAAATCTAGACCCGTGTTCCCACTCATTCCCCCACCCTGCCAGAGCTCATGCATTCTGCCAAACATACTTTCCATCTCTCAGTTTTTCTCAATATTTTCCATGGGGAAGTTGACTGTTTTGAGCAGAAGTTCACGGTCTCAGTCAGTTCTTTGATGCAGTCTTTTCTGTTGTTGTTGTTCTTTCCAAAATGCATTATGTCCAACTGCTTTGTACAAAAGCTCAGGGGGCCCTGCACAAGAAATACTTACAACAGGGTAATTGGCACTAGCATCCACAGATGATGGATACCATTCGTCATTTGTTTTTCTGGGACTGTGTTACTTCACTCAGCATGATGTCCTCTAGTTCCAGCCATTTTCCTACAAAGCTCGGGATGTCGTCTTTCTTTACTGCTGCATAGAACTCCATTGTGTAGATGTACCACATTTTCTCTGTCCACTCGTCAGTTGAGGGGCATTTAGGTTGGTTCCAGCTCCTTGCTATTGTGAAGAGAGCTAAAATAAACATGGCCGTGCATGTATCTCTGTGGTGGCGTAAGTCTTGAGGATACATGCCCAAGAGTGGTATGGCTGGGTCGGGTGGCAAGTTCGTTCCAAGTCTTCCAAGGGTTCTCCACACTGCTTTCCATAGTGGCTGTACGAGTTTACATTCCCACCAGCAGTGGATGAGTGTTCCCCTTTCCCCACAACCTCTCCAGCACTTGGTATCATTTGTTTTCTTGATCCTAGCCAGTCTTATTGGAGTAAGATGATATCTTAAAGTGGTTTT
>VZQC01004543.1:1635255-1679520 GCA_009823505.1 Rhizomys pruinosus
TCACCACTCCTCTTCAATATAGTGCTTGAAACACTTGCTAGAGCAATAAGGCAAGAAAAGGATATTAAAGGAGTACTAATTGGAAAAGAGGAAGTCAAACTATCCCTATTTGCTGATGATATGATTGTTTACTTAAGGGATGCAAAAAACTCCACCAGAAAACTCCTAGAAACGATTAACAGCTTCAGCAAAGTGGCAGGATACAAAATTAACCTTAAAAAAATCAATGGCCTTTCTTTACACCAAGAACAAGCAACTGGAGAAAGAATTCAAAGGGACCTTCCCACTCACAATAGCCTCAAATCAATAAGATACCTAGGAACAAACCTAACCAAAGACACCAAAGACCTCTACAACAAAAATTTTAAACCCTTAAAGAAAGAAATGTAGAGACATTTGTAAACTGAAAAGTTGGGGTCATCTCATTTTTATACCACATTACTTTATTGTATATTAGTATTTCATGTGATATTTTATATAAAGTAATTGTGTTTAGTAAGTTATAGGTACTGCTGAAACTTTTGCCCCAAAATGATAGAAAATGAAGATGTTTGCCATCCTTCAAAAACATGAGACACAGCTTTTTAACGTTCCAATATGGACTAAAGACTCATGTCTCTCCAAGGTTCTGCCAAATTTTCAGTGCCAGATCAGGACTGCTGAGAAAGCCAGCTTGTGGATGAAGCTGCTACTGAGGTTTCAGCCACTTCAAAATATAGACTGCCATTGTTGGACTACCCCTGCTGTATCATGGAGGCCAATACAGGAAGATCAAGACAGGATACAGTGCTTACTGAATCTCATTTTGGTGACTATGAGAAGGAAAGACCACAGTATGGAGCACAAGGGCAGGATTGATGTTTGTTTGGGCTTGCCAAGGAGGAGCCTTCAAACACTTCCATAAGGAAAACATGATATCTTTTAACCTAAAAAAAGAAAGAAAAGAAAATCCTCCAATTTAGGTGATGTATCTATATATGTATGTATGTGTGTATGTATGCATACATTTATGCACATGTATATGTATATATATATATATATATATATTCATAAATGTATATATTGAGCAATATGAGTAGGAGAGAACAACAACAACAACAATAGAACTGGAAAACCTGACTGAAAGAGTGAAGTTTTCCCCCAAACAATAAGCCTCTGCTTTGTAAATAAAACACTCTGTATAGACTCAGGAACAGATGCAAGACATGTATGGCAGCATGCAATATCTCGGGTGAGGTGGGGGATATGGAAAGGGAAATGACTCCAAATTGGACTGAGAAATGATGTATGATGTATGAAAAAGTCTAATAATAAAAAACATATTTTAAAAAATAAAAATAAAAACATAAGATGAAGCTGTCAGAAGACACCATTTATATTGGGTTTATCTTGCACTTGTGAAATCCAACTTGCAGATGGATCCAATTCTTTAAGAACATAATTAGAGCTCTGTTTTAATTCAAGTCTCTGAGACATTGTTGCCATTTGTCTTTGGCTCACAAATCTTCACAACAAGAAGAAAGAATCTTGCAGATAAAATGAAGGAATATAAAGTCAGTGAAGGGGAAACAACGGCAAGTAAGGAAACCAAGCTGGTTGTACGACTGCATGGATTGGAGACTGTGCTGTCCTAAGCTCCTGTGCACAGACACAGGTGACTGTTTCTGTGGCCAGACAAGATCCAGACTTCCTGGTTTCCTCGCTTCTGTCCCTAACCAGCTGGAAGAGTCACTTACACCGTGTGTTTCTATGGTATTCTCTGGAGAATGAAAATTATGCTACCATCCGCATCAGAAGAATATTCAAGATGAGCAGAATAACAGATTCGTGAATTGTCACTGCATTTTGAGATTCATACACTCGACCCCAAGAGGGCATCAAAATAAAACTGTAAGCAAATGTCTATCAGAGAAAACATTGCATTTGAGTTCTGTGATTAGTGTTGCAGCCATGCACATTCCAATTCAGAATCATGTGACTGGGGAGACAGCTGGCCGTGACCAGGACTGGGCAGAGTCACTTCCACTGGGAACAAGCAAATGGTCCACACACATCAGACTGTATATAGCATGAATTCTTACATCACTGCACTAAACACACTTTGCAGACAATACAAAAGTCTCCAGCATGTGAATAGACACTTTTTAGCCATTAAATATTCCAGAATTTATATGCCCAATGATCGTTGAATTTGCTGGAATTTTTTGCATATCTCTCTGTGCTCATTAAGTATACTAAGGACTAGACAGAGCACAAATCACTCTCTGCACCCCAACACACATGTGCATGGAGGCATTACGTCCTATGCTATTTTGGTGAGCATTAACTCTTAATTTGCTCTTCATGTCATCCATATGGGTCTTGTTTTATAATGACTGATGATAATATATCCTTTTTAATTGATTAATGGATTTTTTAATTTTATGTGTATGGATGTGTAGGGATGTCCCATTTCAGCCTGATTTACAGATGACAGATCTCTTCCTTTCACCCAGATGATCTGAGCAGGAGCCTGCAAATAAGCTGTGAGCACAGAGGGTCCATCTTTCTTTCTAAGGTATCCAAGCCTGTGAAGAAACAGTTGGGGATTTTGATTGGCATTGCATTAAATCTATACAAGAGTTTTGGTAGAATGGACATTTTTACAATGTTAGTTTTCCCAATCCATGAGCATGGGAGGGTTTTCCATCTTCTGATGTCTTCTTCAAATTCTTCCTTTAAAAGTTTAAATGTTTTGTTGTAGAGATCCTTGTTGTCTTTGGTTAGGTTTCTTCCTAGGTATTTTGCTTTTGAGGCTATTGTGAGTGGGTAGGTCTCTTTGAATTCTTTCTCCAGTTGCTTGTTCTTGGTGTAAAGAAAGGTCATTGATTTTTTTTAGGTTACTTTTGTACCCTGCCACTTTGCTGAAGCTGTTAATCCTTTCTAGGAGTTTCCTGGTGGAGATTTTAGCATTCCTTATGTAAACAATCATATCATCAGCAAATAGGGATAGCTTAAATTCCTCTTTTCCAATTAGAAGTCCTTTAATATCCTTTTCTTGTCTTATTGCTCTAGCAAGTGTTTCTCTTTTTTAATTTTGTATTGATGCTTTGTGTATTTCATACATCATTTTCCAATTCAGTTCAGGCATATTTCCCCTTCCCTTTCCCCCACCCCACCCCACCCCATCCCAGATCATGCATTCTGCCATAATGGTCCTGCATCTTTCTCTCAATTTTTTCCATTTTTTTAGCAATAAGTAATAATTTATGACTACAAGCATGCTTCACGTAAAACCAATTTGCAAGCAGTTGCCCTAGGAAGTGCTTCAAGCACTATATTGAAGAGGAATGGTGACAAGGGGCAGCCTTGCCAAGTTCTGACCTTTAAAGGGAATATTTCTGTCATTTCCCCATTTAGGCTGATATTGGCTGTAGGTTTCCTTTGTAGGGCTTTGATTGCATTGAGGAATGATCGCTCCAAACCAAATCCTTCTAGGACTTTAAGCATGAAACGATGCTGGATTTTGTCAAAGGCTTTTTCAACATCAATTGAGATGATGGTGTTGTTGTTGTCTTTTTATACTATTTATGTGTTTGATGATGTTTATTGATTTTCGTATGTTGAACCATCTCTGCATCTCTGGCATGAATCCAGCTTGGTCATGATCATCATTTACTTCTAAAATACTATAGACATTTATTTTATAAAATGAAAATTTCCTTATTTGTCTTAAGACTTGGATCACAAATTCATTTAAAAATAATTTGTTTATGGTATGGGCAGATTGCCCTTTTTTCTGTCACTGTGCCATGAGACTTTGACTCCATTTTCTGTCAATCTTCACTGTTCCTCCCAGGCTGCATAATCTCATACTTAGTAATGTCATCTCAGAGACACCTACTCAAAATTCAAACTTCAACGGGATCATCTGATGAATTAGTACATCTCACTGGGTAAACAAATACATTCTTTATGGCATCTTGACACTGGGCTCAGGATGACATCATACTCAAATTGTCAAGCAACACTCTTCAATCAGCCTCCCAAGAAGAGTGCAGAACTGCACATAAATATCATAATCGTGGCTGAAAATATATTTTAGATATTTGCTCTGATCAGAGGAATGACCGTTGCTGTAATTTGAAAGCAGATGCAGCAGATGTCAGGATGGAATACAGAGATTTAGCAATGGGAATCATACTACTCTCTCAGACTGTAGTGGAGATTCTGGGAAACTTCTCACTTCTCTCCTACTATTTAGAAATTGCAAAACATAAATTAATATGGAGGAACAAAGATCTAATTCTCACCCACCTGCTCATAGCCAACACCTTGACCATGCTCTTTAAAGAAGCCCCAGACTGTGGCAGCATTTGGATGGAAACAGTTATTCAATGATTTGGTATGCCACCTCTTTTTGTATATTGAAAGAGTTGGCAGAAGTGTGTCCATTGATACCACCTGCCTTCTGAGTGTCTTCCAGACTGACCTGTCCAGGAGGTCAGTCAATGGGGTCCTAGAAGAGAAGGCGAGAGGGGCGAAGGGCAAGGGTCGCGAGAAATGGAGACAAGACAGAGTTCTGATCAAGTCTCATTTATTGTGAGCACAAGCTCCAAATATAAAGGCAGGCTGTGAAAAATCCCACAAGAGGAAGTGAAACAGCAGATACATATCATTTGTCACATAAGTAAAATCTCAGGGCTGTGGAACTTACTTAGGCTGCATTTTTAACTCAGTTCCTGAAATCTAAACCACAGACATGTTGCTTTTGTACTTAAGGGTTCACCAGTGCATATGAGTACTTGCTCAGAAGATAGAGTAATTAACCCCTGAGTTGCTGCAAGCAGGCTCCTGCAATTAACCCTTGGGTAGCTGCAGGCAGGCTCCTGCAGGTCCCCCTTCTTTATATAAAAAGGCAAAATAAAGGCAAAGAAGCTGTGTCTGTCTTAGGTTCGGGTCTGCTCAGGCGCCCTCCTTAGCAGTTGTTGGGTAGGTAACCTCTGGCGTTACCCCCCTGTCTTAGCTTGGTAAGGCAGGCTAGCCTGATTTTGTGACCCCGTTACCCGTCACTGACTATCCAGCTTAGCAAGCCGTATCGTCATAAAAACTTGCCTCAGTATAAACGGAGGATTCCTGATTCGCCAATTTTTGGTAATGAACTTGCAGGGGTTTGGCCTGAATGGCCTCAATTTGAGAACTTAAGAATGTCTTTAATTTATTAAAGATCACTGGGCCCAAAGATATCACAAGAAGCAGCCCAAGCAAGGGACCAAGGATAGTGGGTAGAAGGGTGGCAAGCCAAGGGGAAGTGCTGAACCAATTACTGAACCATCCCTGTTCTTTTTCTCTTTGTAATTTTCTTTGTTGCAAGCCTTCTCTAACTTTTAATGATGCCAGAATGATCGGCAAAAAAGCAACATTCCTTATTTAGGGCAGCACACAAGCCTCCCTGTTGTAATAATAATAGATCTAAACCTCTTCGATTTTGTAACACCATTTCTGCCAGAGATGAGAGGGACTCTTGTAAATGACTAATTGCTTTTTCTAGTTTTTCTATATCTTCATCTATGGAAGCTCTAAGTACATTATAACCTTGTTGTTGAGTAATTAGTGCTTATATCCCGGTGCCAGTCCCTGCCAAACCCAGTCTTAATAATACTGCAACAGTAACTGCAGTCATGGGTTCTCGCTTATATCTAATCAAGGCAGGGGATGTCCAAAATTGTTGGAGCTCTTCACTAGAATAATAGGTTACTCTAGGTATTAATTGAACTGCGACACAAAAATCTTTTTCTAATAATGTCTTAGCCACACAGGAAGTGATGCCGCTGGAGTAGGTCCACCAAGCATTAAAAGGAGGAACTAAATATTCATAAGTATAGTTGGGCAATGTATAGTTACACAGATCAGAATAAAAGTTGACACATTTCCAATGCAGACTCCAGTACCCCGAATATCAGTCAAAGTAAGTTTTGGTCCTGATTGATCCCACCTACACACAGAGTGATTATTTGTTTGTAATACATTACCAGAAATTGCTATTCCTTCATAAAAGGGAGGGCGAGTGGATAAACAGAGCCAGCAATCTTGAGTGAGATTAGGTCGAGAGACATTTAAGGCTTGATAAGTATAAGACAGTAGGTTGAACAAAGTCTCTTCACTAGAAGGTGGAGTAAATGGGACAATAGGTGGCAGAGAAGCCTCAGGGAGTTAAGGATGGATGGTAGGGGAAGTAGATACAGCAGGAACGGGGCTCACAGGGACGGATGGGGAAGGCTTCTGGGGAAGTGGCGCAGGAATTACCTTAGGCCATCTCTGGACCATGGCTTGTGGGAGCCAGCACTATATTGGGACCTATACCTGTCTTACTATAGATTGGCAATTCAGAATGGCGTATCATGAAATGAACCCCTATATCAGTCCCACTCTTGTATAATCTAAAACCCCAGGCAGGTCCTGTAGACCAGGCACTTGATTTTTTGCCCTGTTCAGTGAAGTTAATATTAAGTATGTTGGAATTACCTTTCCGGGAGACACGAATTAAATCAGAATGTCTGGGCGAGGAATCCCACTCAAACGCAGAAGTCTTATACCCCCAATATGTACAATAATAGTCAGTATGTCCTCCACATCCTCTACGGCTGGAACCATCTGCCAGGCACATGTAAAACCCCAAATTTTGCAGTTCCTGTTTGGCTATTTCGGTGTGACAACCTGCATGTCCATGGGGAGTGGCCTGATCCATGGCAAAATGAACAGAGTCCAGATCTTGCTCAAGCAGACAGCAAATATCCACCTACAAGGTAGGCCACCAAGTACCCCTGGGATGAATTTTGCTGACTTGAGCCACCACCGACTGCGAACTGGGTGTGATGATCTGCCAGGTTATGTTCCAAGGTTCATGAATGTTGGTGGCAGGAGTGGCCCAAGGTGTGTAGATGCACAGAATCACTGCATTCAGGAGCCATAACATCTCTGATCACCTGTGGAGAAAGGGATTGATCTCAGGAACAAGAGTCATTCCTGGATGATTGGTTAATTTGTCTCATGAGCCTCTCAGGCAGCCATCTGGCTGAATCAGATTCTTTTGAATAGATGCACACTGATCCTCGTCCCCATATAAGGACTGG
Source organism: Rhizomys pruinosus (assembly GCA_009823505.1). NCBI lineage: Eukaryota > Metazoa > Chordata > Mammalia > Rodentia > Spalacidae > Rhizomys > Rhizomys pruinosus. The sequence goes on from VZQC01004543.1 coordinate 1,642,368, forward strand.
ATCAGGTCCATTCCATTTATTAGTAAAAGGATCTTTCCACATGACTGAAGCATAATGTTCTTTTGTTGTGGACTTGCAGAATCTATCTGTTGCCATGCGTCCGTCATGGTCCAAGGTTAAAAAATTTAAAATTAAAAGTGTATGATTAAGAATATTACGTGGGGACCCTCTGGTAGGGTACCATTTCCCCTTTTTCACTTTATCAAAATAAGATTTGAGCATTCGATGAGCTCTTTCGACTATTCCTTGTCCTTGAGGATTATAAGGAATGACTGTTTTTAAGGTAATAGCCAATTTTTTGCAAAAGGTTTTAAAAGAGGCACTAGTGTAACCGGGACCATCGTCTGTCTTTATGGTGGTGGGTATGCCCAAGGCGGGGAAGGTTTGTAGGAGGTGGGTGATGACATTTTTAGTTGCTTCTCCTGGTTGTAGAGTAGCAAAGATAAAACCACTAAATGTGTCAATACAGACATGAACATATTTTAACTTGCCAAATTCAGGTTAATGAGTGACATCCATTTGCCACAAGGCGTTGGGTATGAGGCCTCTAGGATTTACACCTAGGTAAAAAACAGGAGAGTGGGTGACACAAGTTGAACAATTTTTGGCAATGTATCTAGCCTGTTTTTTTGGTTATTTTAAATAGTAGACGAAGGGTGTGAGCATTAAGGTGATGTAAAGCATGAGTTTGAATTGCCAGGTCAATAGAAGACACAGGTTGAGAGATCATGACCAATCTAATGGCAAGGTCAGCTTTTTCATTACCCAGGGAAAGAGGACCAGGCAATCCAGAATGAGCTCTCAGGTGTCCTAAATAAAATTTATGTCGTCCTGAGGGATCTACACTGTTCAAAGAGCTGAGCAGCAGTAGAAGTATGTTTTAGTTGACTGGATGTTCCCAAATAAGGAATAGACAGAGCCAGATAGGCACTGTCAGTGTAAATATTAAGTTGCGAGTGAGGGAAGGCTTGGAAAACAGCTAAGAGTGCATAGAGCTCTAATAATTGAGCGGACTTTGAGGGAGTAGTAAAAGAAACAATCTTTTCTTGACAGTAATAAGCAGCTCGGCCTGACGAAGAACTGTCTGTAAATACTAGCAAAGTGTTTGGGAGAGGTTCAAAAGAAGTAACCTTTGGAAATATGAACTCATGTCGGTTGCAGAATTGTATGAGCTTATCAGGGGGGTAATGGTTGTCTAATTTTCCTGAAAACATCACACAAGCAATAGGCCATTCTTCAATGGTTTGGAACAGCCAATCCAATTGGATGTTAGTATAAGGTTGAATGATAATTTCTGGATCTTTACCAAAGTATTTTTTTGCTAGTTTCTCGGCCAAGTTGAATAAGGTCAGCAACTGAGTTACAGTAAGGATATATGACCTTTTTGGGGGACGAGGGCAAATGCACCCACATAATGGGTGCAGACTGCCAGAATACTGCAGTAGGGGTATAAGAGGTGTTAAAAATTAAGTAAGATGGGGCTGGAGAGATGGCCTAGCGGTTAAGAGCACCGACCGCTCTTGCAGAGGACCCGGGTTCGATCCCCAGCACCCACATGGCGGCTGAGAACTGTCTGTAACTCCAGTTCCAGGAGAACTCCTGTGCCAGGGGAATCCGACACCCTCTTCTGACCTCCGCGGCATTGCACGACACGGGTGCACAGACCTACATGCAGACAGTACATTAATACACATAAAAAATAAATAAATAGGGCTGGAGAGATGGCCTAGCGGTTAAGAGCGCCGACCGCTCTTACAGAGGACCCGGGTTCGATCCCCAGCACCCACATGGCGGCTGAGAACCGTCTGAAACTCCAATTCCAGGAGAACTCCAGTTCCAGGGGAATCTGAGACCCTCTTCTGACCTCAGCGGCATTGCACGACACGGGTGCACAAACTTGCATGCAGACAGTACACTCATACACATACAGAAATAAATAAAAATTAAAAAAAATTAAAAAAAAATAAATAAATAAAATAAAAAAAATTAAGTAAGACAAGGGCTTAGAATAATCAATATTAGTAACAAATTGTGAGTGTATGGCGGCAGCTACCTTTTGCAGGGCTAGTTGCCCCTCACCAGTCAGGGTTCTAGAGGACCGGGGATCAGAGTCTCCTTTAAGGATGTCAAATAACGGTTTTAATTCTCCAGTGGTGAGTTTAAGATAAGATCTTAACCAATTAATGTCCCCTAACAGTTTTTCAAAGTCATTGAGCGTTTTAAGATGATTAGTCCTAAAAGAAGCCTTAGCACTAGTTATTTTTCTGCCATGAAGATGGAAACCAAGATATGTATAAGGATCTTGAAGTTGAATTTTATCGGGGGCAATTTGTAAGCCCGCTCGGCTTAAATCTTCTTGCATGTCTTTAAAGCAGTTAAGGACCTGTTGACTCTGAGAGCTGGCCAACAATATATCATCCTTATAATGTATCATGTAAATATCAGGTCAAGCATCCCTGATCTGCTGAACAGCAGCGGCTACAAATTTTTGGCATAAGGTGGGACTATTGCCATACCCTGTGGCAATACTCGCCACTAATATCTTTTCATATGTTCCCTGAAATTAATAGAGGGAACTGAAAAAGCAAATCTTTCCCGGTCATCTTTATGCAAGGGGATGGTGAAAAAGCAATCTTTTAAGTCGATGACAATTTTGTAGTAATCTAAAGGGACAGCCACCGGTGTTGGCAGGCCAGGTTGGAGGGCTCCCATGAGTACCATAGTCTGATTAACTGCCCTTAGATCTTGTAACAATCTCCATTTTCCTGATTTTTTCTTAACAAAAATAGGAGTATTCCATGGCGAGTTACTGGGCTCAAGATGTCCCGCCTCAAGTTGTTCCTGCACTAACAACTGGGCTGTCTGCAATTTTTCCTGAATAAGGGGCCATTGATCTACCCAGACGGGTGCACTGCCCTTTCAAGTAATGGGGTCACCAGTGGCAAGTGGGTGTGCAGAGGATACAATGCCCCCATTAGGGGTAACCCTGACCTTGTCTGCATGAGTTAGGAACAGGCTGAATGGGTTGAATTATTCCTTGTGAGTGTTTACCTAATCCTTGACCTGGAGAGTATCCAAGGTTTAACATTTGAGCTGTGACTGTATCATTGGGACTCATCATAACAAGGCCCATCTGAGACAATAGGTCCCTTCCCCAGAGGTTAATGGGGAGACCAGGTAAGACCTAGGGTTTAATTTGGCCTGTATTGCCCTCGGCATCCTTCCAAGTTAACAATCTGGAGCTCTGTTTAGGGTTTTGGCTTTGTCCAATACTTTACAGGTGGGTAATTGTAGGAGTTAAGTCCCAAGTTTGTGGCCAATCTTTTTCTTTAATAATGATTACATCAGCACCAGTATCTATTAGGCCTTGAAAAGCCTTTTCTTCTATCCATAAGGTAATAAGGGGTTTTTCTTTGCCCAAGGCTTGAATCCAATAGGCATCTGAGGACCCAAAGCTGTTATCACCTCTATGTATATTTTGGCCTGATTGCCAGTGTTAACCATAGGCAGTATGATCAGCTGAGTGATGTGCTTTTCAGCTGGAATGGTGACAATGTTATGAAGAGCTTTGGCCATGATTTTTATTTCTCCTGTATAGTCATTGTCTATGACCCCTGGGAACACTTGTAATCCTTCCATAGTACTGCTACTTCTACCCAGTATGAGCCCAAGAGTTCCCTCAGGAAGAGGGCCATAGACTCCAGTTGATAAACTTTGGGGTCCCATATCAGGAGTTAATACTGTGTAGGTGGTGGAACTGAGGTCCAATCCGGCACTTCCTGGTGTTGCTCTGCAGAAGGAATGAACGGATTACTGTCCTTTTTTAATTGGGAACGCATGTGGACTGTCCCATAAGCCTGACGATTGTGTGGGATCAAACTTCATTTTTTTATATTTAGCTGCTTCCTCCTCTAAATCTTCCTGATCTGAGGGATTAAGAGCTTCTGGGTCAGCATACATATTAAGGTTGGGATAGATCTTTGAAACCTGTTTTGGGACTGGGTTTGCTGAAAGAGGAAGCTCCGTTGTAGGAGGCTCTTTGTCTGAGTCATCTGATGTGACGACTCATTTTCATAATGTATTTTATCAGGGTCTTCTGAAATCGGAGTTTTAAGCTTATGCCGTTCAGGATCATCAGTGTCCCTACTCCGGCTTGACATCATAATGATGGGAGGCTGCTCACTTAAGATATCATTAATCAAACTCCAGTAGGAGAAAGCAGTAACGGGAAATTTGTTAGGACCAAAGGTTCTATAATAATCATGAAATGCATCTCCTATGCGTTTCCAAATCTTTACATCTATGGCCCCTTCTTTTGGGAACCAAGGACAGATCTCCTTAACAAAGTCAAAGAAATTAAAAAGATGCTGGATTTTAACCTCTACTCCTCACGCCTAAAGAGTGTGTTTTAATTGCTCAACATACAACTGATGCTGACTTAACGCTTGCCCCATTTTTTCACAGCACTTACCTCAGTTCATGCAGCGGCAGGTTCCCGTGGTGCAAACCAAAACTAAAATTTCTTCTATGCTGGCCTTTCGCTGCATCCCCTTCACGGGGTCCTTCATTCTTTGAGCACCACGTTGGGCGCCATGTGACCTGTCCAGGAGGTCAGTCAATGGGGTCCTTGAAGAGAAGGTGAGAGGGGAGAAGGGCAAGGGTCGCAAGAAATGGAGACAAGACAGGGTTCTGATCAAGTCTCATTTATTGTGAGCAGAAGTTCCAAATATAAAGGCAGGCTGTGAAAAATCCCACAAGAGGAAGTTAAACAGCAGATACATATCATTTGTCACATAAGTAAAATCTCAGGGCTGTGGTACTTACTTAGGCTGCATTTTTAACTCAGTTCCTGAAATCTAAACCACAGACATGTTGCTTTTGTACTTAAGGATTCACCAGTGCATATGAGTACTTGCTCAGAAGATAGTCATTAACCCCTGAGTTGCTGCAAGCAGGCTCCTGCAATTAACCCTTGGGTAGCTGCAGGCAGGCTCCTGCACCAGACCATCACCATCAGCCCCAAGAACTTATGTAGGAAATTAAAGTCAAAAATCCAAAGTATGTTGGACACTCTATTTCTTTCTGCTGGATCACATACTTGGTGGTAAATTTCATTTTTCCTATTTATGACCTTATTGAAATGAACAGCAAAAACAGGAAAGAAAAAAGAGATTTTGAATTATGCACCACTAAAGGTCGTAATAGTCTTACAGAATCATTGTATGCATCACTAATCCTGTTCCCTGAGGTTTTGTTTTCTGTGCTCATCATCTGGTCCAGCAGCTCCATGATTGTCATCCTGCAGAGACAGAAGCAGCAGGTTCAACATATCTGAAGCTCTCATGTGTCCTGCAGAGCCTCCACTGAGTCCAGAGCCACCCGCAGCATCCTGGCCATGGTGAGCACATTTTAGTATTTTTATACCATATCCTCCATCTTATGTGCTTTCATTAGTATTTTATATGAACCAAATTGGATGCTGGCAAACATCAGTCTCTTCATCTCAGTGTGTTTTACCACTTTGGGACCCTTTGTTCTTATGAGTCAGAATTCCCCCTTCTCCGGAGCCTGTTTTGTCTTGACAAGGAAAAAATATCTCCAAAACATTTCATAATTTTTACAATCTCTTTAACATGCAATAAGAATGATTAAGTCACTCATCATGTCCAAAATATCAATATACCAATTAATGAGAAATCAGTCTTCCTCAGGTAAAGACAAAGGTATATGGGAGTTTCTTCAGCTGGTTGGATGGAGCTTATTGAACTGGTCAGAAGAGGGCTTTCCCATTCAGCTGATGATTTACATATGTTAGAGCCCTTCCTATTAATGAGCTTATATGAGCATTAGCTTGCAAATAAACTGTAAACACAGCTACCCCATTACTTTTTCTTTCACATTGTGATGTCATTCCCCCTCCTTTGAACGTGTCAAAGACACCTTGAGGGAATTACATTCTAACTACAGGAATCATTGAAAACATGGCTACTTCTATTAAAGCCATCTACTCTTGGACCAGTAGTTTGACCTTACCACTAGTATGTCTCAAGTTCATGGTATCTACAAAAATATGGTGTGTCTCATCATGACGTTTTGGAGTGTAACATAGCACTGATAATATCCTCTAATGATTGGGGGCAAAAACAACCACACCACTCAGGCTGGAGAGATGGCTCAGAGGTTAAGAGCACCAAATGCTCTTGCAGAGGAGCCAGGTTCCATTCCCAGCACCCACATGGTGGCGGGCATGGTGGTGCACACCTTTAATCCTAGCACTTAGGAGGTAGAGGCAGCCGGAACTCTATAAGTTCAAGGGCAGCCTGGTCTACAGAATTAGCTCCAGTAGAGCTATAGGGGCTATAGTAGACCCAGTCAAACAAACAAACAAATAAGCAACAACAACAACAACAACAACAACAAAAATACTCATAAAAGATACCCAAGACGTACCACATTCCTGGCACTGGTCTTTTCATTGGCTAGCCTGTAGTGTCTAGTAAGGACATTGTCACCCCATTATAGAATAGATCATCTAAACTGTTCTTTTTTAAAAATAATGAAAGGACCGTATGAGATGGAATAAAAATGACCAAACATGGGATGGGTAGGGATGAGGGTTGACTCTGGGAGGAGCTGAAGAAGGTAAATTTTGAGATTGTCCCGCGCAGCAGTCTCGCCGGTAAGAACTTCACGCGGACAACAGGATTCTTCTGCAGCAGTATTTATTGTGCACAGCTCTTTTGTGAGAAGGACCCCGAAATGGGGCAGAAGCACTGCTTATATAGCAGTCTAGAGGGTTCGTGTATGCTCTGGATTGGTACAGTGCCCTGATGCCTCATTAGCATGCCCAAGGCGCGGGCCCAGAGAGCGCGGGCCCAGAGAGCGTGGGCTCAGAGAGTAGTAGTCATGCGCAGTTTGTCCAATGCAAAGGCAACGGCGGGAAGCGGCTTGTAGTGACTCAGGAAGTCGGCGCCATCTTAGGGCGTGGTACAGCACACATTGTTTGTGTGGTAGGCTGCCAACAGTTCCCCCTTTCTGTTTTAATAGAGCAAGGTCTCTGGGCCGCAGCTGACTGTTCAGGGGCGACATGACCTGTCAGAGACTCTATTAAAATTGGCTGGGAGAATGCCTGTCTTAGGTTGCCTCTGCAGAGGTATTCCTTACCCGTCATGGGGTGGACAGACAGCTTTTGGTCTGTTCCCTGTCTTAGGTTGGTAATACTTGCAGCAGGTCTTACCCGTCATTGACTACTTCTCCAGCATACTAAGCCAAATGTTTGGGGAGGAGCCTGCTTCCAAAGCCGCAAGGGCCTGTGCAATGACTACTTTATCGCGCTGATGCTGGGCACGGAGCCTACACATAATCCAGAGCATAATTATAATCCCTCCACATAGAAATAGGCCAAACCCTGCCACCCCTGCCCATTGTTTGAAGTGTGAGACGGCAGCAGTAATCCAGGAGGCCAGTCCTTCAGCAAGGGAGGCGTCCACTCTAGTCGAGTTCACGGTGACAATAGCCATACGAAGTTGGTTCATCAAGCTGTCAAATTCTCCAGTCCAATTACCTAAAAGATATCTAGACAATTGGTTAGACAAATTTGCTGCCCTTGTGAAGTTTTGATATTGGATGCTGGTCACACATAGGCCAGAATATTTCCACTCACAGCCAAGCTGGGCTAGCTGCCATAGTTCAAATGTAGTAGAAGTATTCCAAAAGGTAAAAGGCCGTTAATTGTCCAGTGTACTCCCCGTGACTGGCATCCTGTCCAAGGGGGCAAAGCTGTTTCCCTCCGGCCAGTACAGAAGGGTGACCAATTAGGTTGCAGCAACACTTTTTCCCTTCTCTATATAATACAGATTACATAAAGGCAGACAAATCCACATTTATGGAAAGCATTAAGCATTTGCTGCATGGAAGATTTTTTAGTTCTAATACTAGTAGTACAGAGTCACAGAGCATATTTTTAACACTTAACTTGCAGGTTCATTGAATATGGTTATGTTTTTAACTCCTGGAATAAATGGGTAGCTGTTTTTAAATCTCTACTGACAAATTAATTGAAATAGCTCTGGTTAAGCATTGATATTTAGAAAAAAAGTAAAAATCAAATGGTTTATTGTTGCTTTTTGCCATTTGGTAGCATTTACACACAGGCTTTGATCTTCAGAATACCCTGGATTCAGTAGAAAAACCTTTTAAATGAAGTTTTGTACAATAGAAACTTCTCAGCAGTCAAAATTTAAGACTGTAAAAAAATACATGCAAAACATACTTTTTTGAAAACACTTAACTTTGAACAAAGCACCAAACTACATAAACGCAGAATGAAAACAGCATTTTAACTCCACCAAAAAGTACTCAGTAAAAATCAAATGGGGAGCGGGAGAGCTATGGGACCTGTTTACTTTCAGTTTTCACCTTTTCTTTCGCCGGGCGGGGCGAAAGTGTTCATTTTTGTACTGGGCTGCTTCCTCCTCTAATTCCTCCTCCTCAGGTAGCGGTAATTTCTGATTAGAATCTGAATCATTTAATGTCAGGGCTTGTAGGTCTCTAAATGGTTATAAGGTAACTTTATTAATAATCTCGCTAGCATCCTCTTTTTTCTTTGAATGCGCATCTAACCTTTCACTCCATTCTGTTTCTGACATGCTTTCCTGAAGGTCCGCAAGGGCTTGTTGTCCTTCCCTAATTTCTTTTTTACAGTTTTGATTGTCCCAGCAAGAGAGAGTAAACAATGGTACAAGGACAATTACAACAGCCAATAAAATAATTAGGCAAGCTTCCAATCCCTCTAGATCATCAGAGAAAAGCATATCTCTCAGAACTAACTTTAAAATTACAACCTGAGCACAGTTCTGAATCCACTTTGGAAGTTGAAGGGTCCTCTCGGCACCAGCGACGATGTCAGGTTCCTGGGCCTGGGCTCTCGGCACCACTTGTCACGGTCCCGGGTCTTCGGCACCACTTGTCGCACGCTGTAGTCTCGCTGGCAAGAACTTCACGCGGACAGCAGGATTCTTCTGCAGCAGTATTTATTGTGCACAGCTCTTTTGTGAGAAGGACCCCGAAATGGGGCAGAAGCACTGCTTATATAGCAGTCTAGAGGGCTCATGTATGCTCTGGATTGGTGCAGTGCCCTGATGCCTCATTAGCATGCCCAAGGAGCGGGCTCAGAGAGTCGTAGTCATGTGCAGTTTCTCCAAAGCAAAGGCAACAGCGGGAAACGGCTTGTAGTGACTAAGGAAGTCAGCGCCATCTTTAGGGCATGGTGAGGCACACATTGTTTGTGTGGTAGGCTGCCAACATGAGATAGAGGGTATCATGTTTGAAATGGATTTATCACCTGAGAAGCTGTGGAGCTACAAATATTGCATCTGATTTACTTAGAGGGATGGGCTAAGAGGAAGGCCAAGCTGCAGTGAGGATCCCCTGATGCTGGACTACCAGCTATGCTAGGGCGAACCCACACAGAACTCTGGGACTCTGGGACATGAGTGACGCATATGAAAGCCACCATGTGCTGCTGGGGCTCTCCCACCATTTCACCATCATGGAAGTAGGGCAAAGAATTCATCTCAGGACTCCTGGCGGCCATGCTGGGAAAGGAGATTCATTCCACACTTACTGAATGTGTGTTTACCTACAACACTTTGTAGACAACCCTAAGAAGTTCAATAATCCAAATAAGATTGGAGAGTTCACTCCTTCCTTGGCTTAGGAACTGGGGAACCCAAAGTGGCAGAAGTGGGCAAGACCCTATGTGGATGGGTGCAAGTATGGGCACCTGTCCCGTGCCCCACAGGAAAATTCTCTCCAACATAAGTAAATATGATGAAATTTAATGGGTTTTTCTTATAGACTAATTATTTTTCTTTGAGACAGGGTCTCCCTACAGCCCTAGCTGGCCTGGAACTCAGTCTGTACAGCAAGCTTGCCTTGAACTCACAGAGATATGCATGCCTATGCCTCCCAAGTGCTAGGATTATAGGCATGTGCCACCAAAGCCGACTTAAAGATGGTTCTTAGCCAACAAGTTGGTGTTGGGAATTGAACCCGGGTCATCTACAAGAGTAGTCATTGCTCTAAAACACTAAGCCATCTCTCAAACCTCTAAAGATTAAATTTAAAATTGTACATATAAAGAAAAAAAATTAATGAACACTGGGCATGTTAGTGCATAACTTTAATTCCAGCAGTTAGGAGGATGAACAAGGATCTATGTGGCCTCAAGTCCAGCCTGGGTTATGGGAGACTCTAGCTAAATAAATAAATAAATAAAACCGGATTTTTCTTTTGTATTTTTTTTTGACACAGGGACTCCCTGTAGTCCCAGGTGGCTTAGAATTAGCTATGTAGATCTGTGGTGGTTTGATTTAGTGTCCACACATAGGCTTTAAGTATTCAGACATTTTGTCTCCAGTTGGTGGCACTGTTCTTGGAGGTCTTAGAAGTTGTGGCCGTGCGGGAGGATGTACGTCATTGGGGGCAGGCTTGGTGAGTTTAACAAGCATTGTGTCATCAGTCTCTCTCTCTCTCTGCTTCCCGTGCTCATTTCAAGATGTGACCCTTGGCTTGTTGCTTCAGCCCCAGCCACCATGCTTCCCGCCACAATGGACTCTAATTCCCTGGAACCATCAATAGTAAGCTCAAATAAATTTTTCCTTTTATAATTTCCCTTGGTCATGGTGGTTTAATCACAACAACAGAGAAGTTACTAGCACAGTTATTTGGTACCAGAGAGTGGGCTGTTGGCTTTGAAGAACCTGACCATGTGGATGTTTGAAGAAATGTGGAAGACTTTGGAACTTTGTGCTAGAAAAGCTATTGTCTACTGTAAGCAGAGTTTAACAGGCCATCCTAGTAGAAGCCTAGAAGAAAGCATTGCTGCAAAAAATGTAGTTCCAGAGGAAAATAAAGACTTAGGCAGCAACTGGGATATATTTTTTTTCATCTTTTTATTTTTATTATTTTTTTTTATTTACACCCCCACCCCATCCCAGATCATGCATTCTGCCATAACTGTCCTGCATCTTTCTCTCAGTTTTTTTTTTGCAACTGGGATATTTTGATAAAGAGTCTGGTAGCAGTTTACCCGCAGACCAAATGCTTGCCTGATGCTAAGTTGAAAAGCAATGGACTTATGTATTTGTGGAAGATATTTCAAGACAGCCTAATGTAGAAATGGTGGTGTGGCTATTAATGTTGAAGATTGTATAGATGTACAATGAAGAAGAGTAGATGGGGCAGAAAGAAATGCAGAATGTACAGTTTGGATCTGAAAACAGCACTAGGAAGATTAAAGTTGGAGCCAAGGTGTGTGAAGGAGAGGTTCCTTTTGATAAGGAGATTAAAGTGATTAAGGAGAGGCCTACCTATGTACAAGTAAACAATGGAAAAAGTGAGAGTAAAGTGATTAAGGAGGGGCCTGGAGAATTACAAGTAAACCAGAAATATTACTAGTAAATATTATTAGTAAACTAAAAATAGTACCTTCAGGGCAAGAACACAAGCAGCTAATCCTCCAACTTTTGAAAGGAAAATATTGAAAGGGTTTTCTGCTCCAACAAGTACAGGGCAGAGAAAAATTGCAAATGTGGTTGAAATAGGCCAGGGTCCATCCCAAACATACAGCCAAACTCGGCAGATTCATTCACGTGGTGCTGGCATTAGAGGCATGAAGTTTGCAAGAGTGAAGGGGTCAGTTCTTCCACCGTGATTCCCGAGAGCCACAGAGGTCAGGCAGAGGGCAGCAGGGGATCACTGAATAAAGAAGGCCCTGGTAAGCTTCTCAATCTCTTCCTGTAGCTCTTTGCTTCACTCATTCGTTTCCTTATCTTTTTCAGCATGGGATCATTTCAGTGTTTCTACTTCCTTCCAGAGTTTGTAATTCTCCCTGTCTAGGTCCTTCTTGAGTTCTTCATTCTCTTTTCTCAGTTCTTTGATTTGTTCTTAAGGTAAGACCCTGAAAATGAACACAGTGTCTAATTTGGGCCCAAGACTAGGAAAATATGAGAAGGAACTTGTGCTGGATAGCTTTAGTGTCAACTTGACACACCTGGGTTGAGAGAGCCTCAATTGGGGAATTGGCTCAATTGGATTGGCCTGTGGCCACATCTGTCGAGTATTGTCTTGATGGTCGAGCAATGTGGGAGGGCTCAACCCACAATGATTTGTGACAACCTGGGCAGGTTGTTGTGTACTGTATAAGAAGGCAGGCTGGGCATGAGCCAGGGGAGCAAGCCAGTGAACAGCATTCCTCCATGGCCTGTGCTTCAGCTCCTGCCTCCAGGTTCCTGCCCTGAGTTCCTGCCTTGGGCTCCCTAAGTGATGAACTGTGACCCAGGAGATGTAAGCTGAATAAACCCTTTCCTCCCCAAGTTGGTGTCGGTCAGAGTGTTTTGTCACAGCAATGGAAGACAAACTAGGACAGAAATTGGTACCAGAAGAGTGGGGTATTGCTGTGACAGACCTGACCTTGGTGTTTTGGGGAAGGATTGTGGAGGCGTTTGGAACTTTGGGCTGGGAAGATCATTGAATGCCTAAAGATTGTTGCTGTGGAGCTTGGAGCAGTTTTGCTGAAGGAGTTGTAGAAGATGGAGGCCTGGCTTGTGAAGTTTCTAGTTTCAAAGGAGAGCAGAGATCATCAGGACTGTGTAATCTGTGGGTTCTGGTCAGCTGGGGCTGTGGAGAATCAGCTGTAAGTAACAAGAGACCAGAACCTGAAGTGAAACTTTTGTGGTACTGGGGCAATTGATGCTGGTTAGCTGGGGCTGAAAAATCAGCTGTAAGTAACAAGAGACCAGCATCACTGAGGTGAAATCTTCTGGGGAGAATATCTTCAAGGTCAGCACACAGAAGCTGTGACCCAGAAAGGGCCTGAGCCTCCATCTCGAGCCAGAAGCCGGACTTGGTAACGTGTAAGAGTCTCCTATATGGTTCCGGTGTTGAAATTTGAGGGGGTCACAGAGAGCAGCCGAGGCTTGGCACTGTGAGAGGTCAGGAAAGACCATTGGTGGAAGTGCACCTTGGTTGCAGTGAAGACCCCAGGATTGCAGGGGTCATGGAGAGAAGCTGAGGCTTTGCACCAGGAGAGGACAGAAGAGACCATTGGTGAGGGTGCTGCCTCAGTTTCAGTGGTGACCCCAGCTTTTTGGAGATGCCGGGACCGTGGGATGACCACCAAGAGCAGCTGCAGGTGTGGAATCGAATTGGCCTGGGTCTGCGAGATGAGCTGTGTGTGCCACGGATGGCAAAGTCAGAGAAGGGGAGCTGCCAAAACCCTTTGGGGCCCAGAAGATCGTGAGTGAATCCCAGGTGTCCAGCCTTGAGATACTTTCCTGGACTTACATTTTGTTTGAGAGTGCCTGATTCTTCCCTTTGAAATAAGACTGTACTTGTTTTGGATTTTACAGCAACCCACAGTTAAGAGACTTTTAACAGACTGAACTTTTAAGCTTTTGGACATTTTAAGGACTGTGGGGCTTTTAAGGTTGTACTGTCTTAGGTTGTGATTAATGTTAACATCATACTTTGGGGATAAGAACTGGAAACGTGGTGGTTTAATAGTGATGTGTTTTGTGTGTCAAGTTGACAAGTGGTCAATTGTGCTGGATAGCTTTAGTGTCAACTTGACACACCTGGGTTGAGGGAGCCTCAATTGGGGAATTGGCTCCATTGGATCGGCCTGTGGCCACATCTGTGGAGCATTGTCTTGATGGTCGAGCAATGTGGGAGGCTCAACCCACAATGAGTTGTGCCAACCTGGGCAGGTTGCTCTGTACCTTATAATAAGGCAGGCTGGGCGTGAGCCAGGGGAGCAAGCCAGTGAACAGCACTCCTCCATGGCTTGTGCTTCAGCTCCTGCCTCCAGGTTCCTGCCCTGAGTTCCTGCCTTGGGCTCCCTAAGTGATGAACTGTGACCCAGGAGATGTAAGATGAATAAACACTTTCCTCCCCAAGTTGGTGTTGGTCAGAGTGTTTTGTCACAGCAATGGAAGACAAACTAAAACAGAACTGATCTGGAAGCCTTTTCCCTGCAGAAGGGATCTCATAATTCTAGATGATTCTATCCAAGCTGCTCTTGGAGAAAATAAAAAAATGCTACCACCCAGGTCTGAAGCTCTCACAACAATCTACCTGTACTAGTGCAGCAGTAGCCATGTTATCAGGGTATAAGCAATTGCTGTCTACTTAGATTCAAGTCCTCTCAATGTGAGTGAAGTCATGGATGGCACTGTAATTCAAAGATCCAACAGAAAACCACATCTGTGCCCTAACTCTAGACAAATGAAATGTCTTTCCATATCCTGTATGTGGATCCTTATATTTACAGAGGAGTTTACAACTAATAAATTTCTTTGGGCAACAGATGAAGGGTACTGAGGAGTTCCACACGTGGTCCCACACAGAATATATACTTCAGAGAGACGTCCACCACTAGGTGACATGTCTCCAGTAGATACTCTACACCTATGGCTCAAGGGACATAGTGGAACAGGGGTGGAGAGAATAAAATGCACCCTCAACTTTAAGGAGCAAAGCTTCCCTATATATGAGAGGGAGATGCACACGGAAGGCCACAGCTGGCTAAGATTTAGAGAATAAGAAGATAGGGAGACTTGTCCATGGCTCACTGAACCCCTCCCCTAGGAGCCACCATATCTGGTCACTAACACCCCCCAAGGCTCAGGCATCCCTGATGGGTAGAAGAGGCCAGCCCTTCTCCTAGTTCCTCCTTGAGCATTGCACCATCCTGCTCAGGCTGTGAGTGTGTACCAAGTACTCAAGACTCCTTCTCATTAGCCAGGTTCCTTCATCTTCTGGGAGAACTTGTGAATAGCCTTCCTGTTTTTTTCTGGTCTTTGAAACATAAAATTGGAGGGTAATCCAGAAAGCCAGGTGAGAAATTTTTAAAATATTCATTGAAAAGGAAGGAGGTGGCTCTGCACCTTTGGGCGGGCTGCCCGGAAGTGACTTGGGCAATTACCTCTGGAGATGGGCTCTTTCCAGGGCTGCAGCTAGGGGGTCGTGTCTCTGAGGCCTTTTGGGTGGGACCCAGGTGCCGGGCCAGAGGGTCGGCAGATTCAGGCCAGGGCCAGTGGCTCTGCACCTTTGGGCGGGCTGCCGGGTCATGGGCTAGATCAGGCATATCACACACAACCCAGATCGGTAAGAATCCAAGTGGATTTTTTTTTTCATTTTTTTATTGATGTTTTGTGCATTTGATACATCATTTTCCAATTCAGTTCAGGCACATTTCATTTTCCCTTCCCCCCAACCCCCACCCCATCGCGGATCATGCATTCTGCCATAACCTTCCTGCATCTTTCTCTCAGTTTTTTTTTTCATTTTTTAGCTATAAGTGATAATACATGAGTACAAGCATACTTCATGCAAAACCATTCTGCAGGCTGTTGTGCCCAAACCCCCAGAGGCGGTTCGATGTTTATAGCAATCTGAGGCTTTTCTTCCTTTCAATGTTCAGACGGGTCAACCTTTCAGTTGGCACTTTCTGGTACATCCTACTCAATGCAAAGCTGTAGCTTTTCTTTCTCATCTGTTAAGTTGGTGACATTTTGTCCTGTTGGAACCCACAAATCTTTTCCCGTAGTTAGTTTTAAGACTTGAATTGCAAGGTTTTTGACGAAAGGTTTTATGTCTATTTGTATCCGCCCTCCTTTTTTTTTTTAATCCATGAGTCTCCAGAAGACACTTGTATTATATACATAACTATAGGGTGGAATCAAGGCACATATTTCATCAAATTCACTGATGTTATTTTGGGTGATTATATATGATTAACTTGGGAAACAAACTTAATTTTTATGATAAATTATCTTAAAGAGAATGCTACAAGGTTATACTGTACAACAGAGAAATTATAGAGAACATTTGTATGTGCCAATCCCAAAGTTATTGCTCTACAGATTTTATGTAAATCAAATGTGGACAACAGCGATTTATATCTCCATTTAACTCAGATGCATTACCGTTTTTATCAGAGTCTGTAAACCAATGTTGTTTAATATACACATATTTACTTTTACTAAGTCCTAAAACACCATGTATCCTGTAGACAGTGTCTAGGCAAAACTGGGTACTTGTTGAACTCACNTAAGGGACTATGGATGCCAACCCAGAATACTTTACCCAGCAAAAATGTCGACTATACTTGAAGGAGAGAGAAAAATCTTCCATGACATAAACAAGATGATGGAATACATGTCTGGAAAACCAACTCTTCATAAAATACTTGAAGCAATTCAAAGGGCAGAAGAGAGGAGCAACAATCCTCAAAGACCTAGGAAAAGAAACTAATAAAACATAACCATAGGAGCAAAATCAGAGGCTAGAAACCCAAATGGATAATAAAGTGAAAGGAAGCAACATCCATCTTTTAATTTTAACCTTAAATATTAATGGACTAAACTCCCCAATCAACAGGCATAGACTGGGAGA
The DNA here is from genome assembly GCA_009823505.1 of Rhizomys pruinosus. Classification (NCBI taxonomy): domain Eukaryota; kingdom Metazoa; phylum Chordata; class Mammalia; order Rodentia; family Spalacidae; genus Rhizomys; species Rhizomys pruinosus. The sequence continues at coordinate 1,658,826 of VZQC01004543.1, forward strand.
ATGGATTAGGAAACAAAACCCATCTATATGCTGTCTACAAGAAACCCATCTCAATTTCAAGGATAGGCACCAACTTAACGTGAAGGGAAGGAAGAAACTATTCCAAGCAAATGGTACCAAAAAGAAAGTGAGTGTGACTATTCTAATATCAGACAAAATAGACTTCAAGTCAAAAGTAATCAAAACAGACAAAGAGGGCCATTACATCTTTATTAAAGGAAAAATTGATGATGAAGATTTAACAACCATAAATATATATGCACAAACACCGGTGCACCAAACTTTGTAAAAACAATTCTTCAGGATCTCAAGGCACAGATTAACCCCATCACACTAATACTAGGGGACTTCAATACCCCAATAAGTCCCCTAGACAGATCAACAGGACAAAGTGCCTACATTAAAAAAAAAAACAGAAAAATCACAAGTGAATGATCTAACGCTGCAGCTAAAAATACTTGAGAGACAACAACAAATGAACCCTAAACGGAGCAGACAAGAAGAAATAACAAAAATCAGAGAAGAGATCAATGAAATAGAAACAAAGAAATCCATACAAAAAAATCAATGAATCAAAAAGTTGGTTCTTTGATAGAATAAACATGATAGACAGACCTCTAGCCCAGTTAACCAAAAGAAAGAGGGAACAACTCCAAATCAATAGAATCTGTGATGAAAGGGGAAATGTCACAAGAGACAATGAAAAGATCCAGACAATCATAAGGGACTACTTCAAAAACTTATATTCTACTAAGTTTGAAAACCTAGAACAAATGGATGGATATCTGAAATCCTGGGAATCACCAAAGCTCAACCAAGAAGAGATCGACAGCCTAAATAGACCAATAGTACAGGAAGAAATTGAAGATGTAATAAGTAGCCTCCCAACCCAAAAATGCCAGGACCAGATGGTTTCACGGCAGAATTCTATAAAATATTTCGAAAAGACTTACAACCATTACTACTTAAATTGTTTAGAAGGATACAAGACTTCTCCCAGATTCCTTCTATGAAGCCAGCATCATGCTATTACCAAAACCAGGGAAAGATACAACCAAAAAGGAGAACTTTAGACGCATCTGCCTAATGAATACAGATGCCAAAATTCTAAGCAGGATTCTGGCAAATCACATACAGACTCACATCAAGAAAATCATCCACCATGACCAAGTTGGATTCATACCAGAGATGCAGGGATGGTTCAACATACGAAAATCAATAAACATCATCAAACATATCAATGGACTGAAGGACAAAAACCACACCATCATCTCAATTGATGCGGAGAAAGCCTTTGACAAAATCCAGCATCCTTTCATGTTTAAAGTCCTGGAGGGAATTGGCCTAGAGGGATCATTCCTCAATGTAATCAAAGCCATATACAGGAAACCCACAGCCAATATCATCCTAAATGGGGAAATGACAGAAGCATTCCCCTTGAAGGTAGGAACTCGGCAAGGCTGCCCCCTGTCACCACTCCTCTTCAATATAGTGCTGGAAACCCTTGCAAGGGCAATAAGGCAAGAAAAGGAAATTAAAGGAGTTCTAATTGGAAAAGAGGAAATCAAGCTATCCCTTTTTGCTGATGATATGATTGTCTACCTAAGGGATGCTAAGAACTCCACCAGAAAACTCCTAGAAATGATTAAGAGCTTTGGTAAAGTGGCAGGATACAAAATAAATCTAGAAAAATCAGTAGCCTTTCTTTACACCAACAACAAGCAACTGAAGAAGGACTACAAGGAGACCTTCCCACTCACAATAGCCTCAAAAACAATAAAATACCTAGGAACAAACCTAACCAAAGACACCAAGGATCTCTACAACAAAAATTTTAAACCCCTGAAAAAGGAAATTGAGGAAGACATCAGAAGATGGACAAACCTCCCATGCTCATGGATTGGGAAAATAAATATAGTAAAAATGTCCATCCTACCCAAACTAGTGTACAGATTTAATGCGATCCCAATCAGAATCCCCAAGAGTTTCTTCACAGGCCTGGAAAAAAAAATCCTCAATTTCATTTGGAAAAACAAAAGACCCCGAATAGCCAAAGCAACCCTGAGTGAAAAGAGCAATACAGGGGGGATCGCTATACCAGACATCAAACTATACTACAGGGCTATAGTCATAAAAACAGCCTGGTACTGGCACAAAAACAGACCAGTTGACCAATGGAATAAAACTGAAGATCCAAACCTGAGCTCATACAATTTCAGCCACCTCATATTTGACAAGGGGGCCAAGAAGACACAATGGAGGAAAGACAGCATCTTCAGCAAGTGGTGCTGGCAAAACTGGATCACCACTTGTAGAAGAATGAAATTAAACCCCTACCTCTCACCTTGTACAAAGGTCAACTCCAGATGGACCAAAGACCTCAACGTGAAACCCCAAACTCTGGAGGTGATAGAAGAGAAGCTTGGCAGCAGACTACAAGACATAGGTGTAGGAAAAGACTTCCTAAATCAGACAGCAGCTGCACAAGAAATAAGATCGACAATTGACAAATGGGACCTCATTAAACTCAAAAGCTTCTGTACATCAAAGGAAGCAATAAAGGAAGTGAGGAGAAGACCCACAGAGTGGGAGGAAACCTTCACAGCAGATACATCTGACAAAGCATTAATTTCCAGAGTATACAAGCTACTCAAAAAACAAAGAAGAAAGAAAACAAATGAATCATTCAAAAGATGGAGCAAAGATCTGAATAGAGACTTCACAGAGGAGGAGTTAGAGATGGCCGAGAAACATCTTAAGAAGTGTTCAACATCTCTGATAATTAAGGAAATGCAAATTAAAACCACTCTGAGATATCACCTTACTCCAATAAGACTGGCTAGGATCAGGAACACGAATGATACCAAGTGCTGGAGAGGTTGTGGGGAAAGGGGAACACTCACCCATTGCTGGTGGGAATGTAAACTTTTACAGCCACTATGGAAAGCAGTGTGGAGAACCCTTAGAAGACTCAAAATGAGCCTTCCATTTGACCCAGTCATACCACTCGTGGGTATATACCCACAAGACACATCTTACTGCAAAGATACATGCACAGCTATGTTTGTTGCAGCTCTGTTCACAATAGCAAAAAGCTGGATCCAGCCCAGGTGCCCCTCAACTGACGAGTGGATAGAGAAAATATGGTACATGTATACAATGGAGTTCTATGCAGCGGTAAAGAGGGACAACATCATGAACTTTGCAGGTAAATGGATGGAGCTAGAAGACATTATGTTAAGTGAAGTAACACAGTCCCAGAAAAACAAACAACAAATGGTGTCCCTAATATGTAGATTCTAGTAACAATAACCCAGATATAAATATTTCTCGTGGAGAGGGATGCATAGTAAAAGAACAACAACAGAAAGACTGCATCAGAAAACGGACTGAAATGGTGAATTGGGAAGGGGGGAGGGATGGGAGAGGGACACGGGTGTATATTTGATTAATACATATATAATTGACGTGAGCTCAACAAGTACCCAGTTTTGCCTAGACACAGTCTACAGGATACATGCTGTCTTAGGACTTAGTAAAAGTAAATATGTGTATATTAAACAACATTAGTTTACAGACTCTGATAAAAATGGTAATGCATCTGAGTTAAATGGAGAAATAAATCGCTGTGTTCACATTTGTTTTACATAAAATGTGTAGAGCAATAACTTTGGGATTGGCACATACAAGTGTTCTCTATAATTTCTCTGTTGTACAGTATCACGTTGTAGCATACTAAGATGATTTAACGTAAAAATTAAGTTTGCTTGCCAAGTTAATCATATATAGTCACCCAAAACAACATGGGTGAATTTGATGAAATATGTGCCTTGATTCCACCCTATAGTTATGTATAATACAACTGTCTTTTGGAGACTCATGGGTTCAATAAAAAGAGGGGGGATACAGATAGACTTGAAATCTTTTCTTCAAAAACCTTGCAATTCAAATCTTAAAACTAACTACGGGAAAATATTTGTGGGTTCCAACAAGACAAAATGTCAGCAACTTAATGGCTGAGAAAGAAAAGATACAGCTTTGCATTGAGTAGGATGTCCCAGAAAGTGCCAACTGAAAGGTTGACCTGTCTGAACATTGAAAGGAAGAAAAGCCTCAGATTGCTATAAACATTGAACCCCTCTGTGGATCCTACTTGTAACAACTATTTATAATAAGTCCTAATGAAACTTTTGTTCTAGGTGCTGCAAAGGCTTTGATATGAGAGACTTTCTCGCCTCCCCCCATAGTAAAAGGAGAAATATGATGATGATGAGGTCGCTATCCAACTGTAAATTGGAAACAACTATTATAGAGGTAATCTCTTTAAAACTGGTAAAACTGCTTTCTTTAATTGACTAATAGACATAAGAACTGTGAAAAGGATTATTCTCTGTTCAGAACCAAATATAATACTAAAGTCCTTAAGCTATGCACTTAAGCAAAATATATTAATACAGGAGTGCTGACAAAAGCAATGGATTATTCTACCAGGGAGATGTTGGCCAGGGGATCCAAGGCCCCACAAATGGTAAAGGCTCCTTGCCTCTAAACTGGGATACCTGCAAGAAGAGAGACGATATGGCCCTGCTGTTGAAGACCTGACGTTAACATGGGAAAGATGTATTGAGATGACACATGCAAGTGTACAGATGGCCTCTGGAATACCAGAGAGTGTTACCAAAGGCCACTAAACCAATAAATCAAATACAGGTCTCCTTGACTCCACTGTCAGCACCAGCTACAACTCACCTGCCTGGGAATACTGTGCAGCAGAGGCAGCCATATGCCTGTATAAGCCAAACCTAATTGGCTATTGGCTCTCTCCTTGGAGGAATGACCCATGGCTGATGCCACAAGCTTATATCCTCTACAGGTTAGGAGATATTGTAGGCCACAGTAGGACCCTGTCATGTTTAACAGGAAAAAAATGTAATTCGTGGATTAACATATCATCCAAACATATGTGTCTGTACCAAAGTAACCTACCATAACTATTAGTGCTGTTTAAATACCTACATATCTAATTGCTTGTGGTTCATTATAAGGATCAAAAGGTTATTCCTGGACAAACTGTCAGCCCATGAAAGTAAGCAGCCAGAATTGACCAGAGTGCAAGACAACAGCTCCATAGAGAGTGGACTGTTTTGCTTCTCATCAACCTGTGCCCCTTTTCTAAGCCTAGGGAACAATCTGAGGAAGAGGGGGCGTTGGAGAATGTAAGGGCTGCAATTGGGGTGAATGGTGAAACTACAGCAATGCAGTCAGGACACTCATTTGATCAACTTGATTGAACATACAACCCCTCACCCCCCGCTGGATGTTGGGGCTGTGGGGGTTTGGGCACAACAGCCTGCAAATTGGTTTCATATGAAGGATGCTTGTACTGATGGATTATCACTTATAGTTAAAAAATGAAAAAAGAACTGAGAGAAAGATGCAGACAGTTATGGCAGAATGCATGATCTGGGATGGGGTGGGGGTGGAGGGGAAGGGAAAGGGAAATATGCCTGAAATGAATTAGAAAATGATGTATGAAATGCACAATGCATCATTACAAAAAAAAAAGAAAAGGAAGAAGGGAGGGAGAGAGAGAGAGAGAGAGAGAGAGAGAGAGAGAGAGAGAGAGAGAGAGAAGTTCAGTGGGTGTGGGATGGTTCTGGATATGGTACAAGCTGTGGGAAGGGATAGTGAATATGATCAAAATACACTCTGTGAAATTCTCAAGGAACTAAATCCATTCTGATAAAGATAGTAATGTGTTCTTCAGGAGACCATGCTGCAGTCACAGTTACTTCACCCTGCAGCAAGGAAAGAAAATGCACACAGTACAAAGGTAGGACTTTCCATAAACTGCCCCTGACAAATCCTAGCTCCTTGTTATGAACCTTGTAGCACAGTCCTCAGTAGTGCCTGGGAGAAAAAACTGCACACAGACCCAGGCTAAGTAACCATAAAATTGTGATTCAAAAAATGTAAAGTGTGCATGCAAAGGTTGTGATTGGTTCTTATCCAAAACTATATTGAACCCATTTCCAAAGCTCATGGCATACTCTGGGAAGAGCCTGGTAGAATTACAATGTGCATGTGGAAAAGCCATGGTCCAATTCTGGCTATGTAAGTAGATTTTAACCACTCCTATAGCATGAGCAGTTGACAAGCACAGTTCTGATGATCTCAGGAGAGTGGTCACATCGAGGTTCAGGAAGATGGTGACAGTCTATGAGAACACGGTATTACACAGTGGTGGTAGACCACATGTCTAGCATGAGTAAGCCCTGAGTGCTACTACCAGCATCCGAAAAAATCCTTCCAACATAAAACAAACTAGCTCATGGTAACTTGTACCCATTATACGCATTAAATCTCTGAAATAGTAGGCACTATGCAATGTTCACTTAACAACACATTGTCCCTCTACCCACTGTGAACATACTTCTTGGGACCTTTGCAGCCCTTATGCATCCACAGAGTGTTCTTCCTCAATTCTCTTGAAAACTGTTCCTCAATGTGCTCCAAAACTCCTCAGCAAATCCCCATACACCCCACACATTACCACTAGGTGGAGTTTACCCAGAAGCCACTTTTTTAAAACATTTTTTTTAATTATTTTATTTATTTCTGTATGTTTATCAATGTACTGTCTGCATGCAGGTCTGTGCACCCGTGTCGTGCAATGCCACGGAGGTCAGAAGAGGGTCTCGGATTCCCCTGGAGCTGGAGTTCTCATGGAATTGGAGTTTCAGACGGCTCTTGGCCGCCATGTGGGTGCTGGGGATCGAATCCCAGTCCTCCGTAAGAGCGGTCGGCGCTCTTAACCGCTAGGCCATCTCTCCAGTCCCCTCAGAAGCCACTTTTTCATGCACCTCCCATCATGAAGAGGAAGGTTCCTCAAACACACATATACCTTTATGACATTGGTACTTCTGTCATCTGTTGTCCTCAAGAACACACTCAGACTCTCAAATATGAACGATCTACCAGTAACCTCCATTTGCTTAGATATAATAGCTACACTCAAAGTGACATTGATAGATAGAGGGTGGAAATGGGTGATGAATGGGCTCCAAGTATATTACTAGGTGAGGAAAAGATCAAGAGAAAGGACTCACTGTTGCCTCAACTCTATTATTAATCTCCCCTTTTTCTTCCATGTGATATGGATACTCATAAGACACTAATCATGAGTAAGTATGGTTTTACAATAACTACACATCCATGGAAACATACTCATGTATGTTTAGTACAAGTAAGAGACACTTGTCTGCAGCCAAAGATTGGTCTCTGTAGTGAAATATTATGTCAGTCCAACCTCCATCCTTAGACACAGGTTGCTGTTCTCCAGGATCTTGAGTGTCCATGCATGAATGGAATGTCAATGTTTGGCTGGGGAACAGAACCCCTTTGATTATACAGTGAGATTTCATAGTCTTCATATAGACAATAACATGACAGCTTCTCTCCAAATAAGACTAAAGATGAACAATGAAGATACTGCGTGAAGGATCGTGGAGTAAATGGATGCAAAGTTTGGTGATCTCCTAAGCCAGAAACCATCCCTATGTGTTAATTCAAGTGCATAAAGAATACTGGGCCCTAGCAGACCAGAGAGAAGACAGTGAACTAAGGACCTGGTGTCTTTTCTTCATTCTGTCCCATCAGTATCTACCCTTGGAGAATGATCATCCTTATCTTTTCCTGAATTAAACTACAACTTGAGCCTAAGTTTTCCACACATTGCAAAGTTATTGTACAGAATCGCTGATGTTCATTCTGCTTTGGTAGAATCATGATTTGATATCCCTCAGAAATTGTGGGGGTCCTGTGTTGACTATGTCTCTCTAACTTCTTAGTTGGCTGAAATACTCATAGGACAATATATACTGGGCATAGGCCCAACACACAAGAACCAAAGTTTACATTTTGGCCATATATTTTTATTTTGCCTCTATAACATCACAAACAATGAGGACTCATAATCTCAAAAACAAAATATGTAGATAATTCCGTTATCCAATGAATGTTTTTTTTCTTTTTTTGTTTATTTTTAAATGTTCTTTTCTATAAAATGTAGCATTGGCCTATATGACTGATAATTTAAAGAAATGATAGTATTTCTCAGTTGACTCACTTAAGAAGGAGAGGCCTAACTTTCCTTCAATGAATAATACTGCTCTCTGAAGGTTTCAAAGCCTGAAGATGGAGAGGTGGCTCACTAGTTAAGAGCATTGGCTACACTTCCAAAGACTTGGGCTTGAATCAGAGCCCCACATTCCAACTAACGCCTGCCTGAAACTCCAGTTCAGGGGATTTGAATCCCTCCTTTGATTGCAGATACTGCAGGACATGAGTGCACTTACATGCATGCAATTCAAACACTCATACAAAAAGTAATAAAACGTTTTTTGTTGTTGCTTTTCTCTTTTTTTCACTTTTTTAATTTTCATTTTTTTATTGATGCTTTGTAAATTTCATACATCATTTTCCAATTCAGTTCAGGCATATTTCCCTTTCCCTTCCCCCCACCCCACCAAAGCCCATTCCAGATCATGCATTCTGCCATAAGTGTCCTGCATCTTTCACTCATTTTTTTTTTCATTTTTTAACAATAAGTGATAATTTATGAGTACAAGAATTCTTCATGTAAAACCAGTTTGCAAGCAGTTGTGGCCAAACCCCCACAGCCCATGGGTCCCACCATCCAGCGGGGGGGGGGCTTGTATGTTCAATCAAGTTGATCAAATAAGTGTCCAGATAATATTGCTGTAGTTTCACCATTCACCCCAATCGCAGCCCTTACATTCTACCATGCCCCCTCTTCCGCAGATTTTACCCTAGGCTTATAAAAGGGGCACAGGTGGATGAGAAGCAAAACAGTCTACTTTCTCTGGAGCTGTTGCCTTGGACTCTGGACAATTCTGGCTATTTCCTTTCATGGGCTGACAGTTTGTCCAGGAATAACCTTTCAATCCTACTAATGAAGCACAAGAAATTAGATATATAGGTATTTAAACAGTACTAATTGTTATGGTAGGTTATTTTTGTATAGACACAGATGTTTGGATAGTATGTTAATCCATGAATTACATTTTTTCTGTTAAATATGACAGGGTCTTACTTTGGCTTATAACATCTCCTAACTATTAGAGGATGTAATTTTGTGGGATCAGCTGTGGGTTATTCCTCCAAGGAGAGAGCTAGTAGCCAATTAGATTTGGAATATACAGGCATATGGCTGCCTTTGCTGCACAGTAATTCTAGGCAGATGAGTTGTAGCTGGTGCTGGCAGAAGAGTCTTGCTTGACTCAAGGAGACCTGTATTTGCTTTATTGGTTTAGTGGCCTTTGGTAACACTCTCTGATATTCCAGAGACCATCTGTATGTACACTTGCATGTGTGGTCTCAATACATCTTTCCCGTGTTAACATCAGGTCTTCGACAGCAGGGCCTTATCACCTCTATTCTTGGAGGTATCTCAGTTTAGAGGCAAGGAGCCTTTACCTTTTGTGGGGGCTTGGATTCCCTGGCCAACATCTCCTTGGTAGAATAATCCATTGCTGATGTCAGAGCTCCTGTATTTATATATCTTGCTTAAGTGCATAGCTTAAGGAGACTTTAGTATTATATTTAGAGAATAGAGAATAATCCTTTTGACAGTTCCTATGTCTATTAATCAATTAAAGAAGGCAGTTTTACCGGTTTTATAACAGGTCAAAATGTCACCAACTTAATGGCTGAGAAAGAAAAGATACAGCTTTGCATTGAGTAGGATGTACCAGAAAGTGCCAACAGAAAGGTTGGCCCGTCTGAACATTGAAAGGAAGAAAAGCCTCAGATTGCTACAAACATCAAACCCCTCTGTGGATTCTTCTTGTAACAACTATTTATAATGAGTCTTAACAAAACTTACCTTCAAGGTGCTGCAAAAGTTTTAATACGAGAGACTTTCTTACCTCCCTGCATAGAACAAAGAGAAATATGATGATGATGAGGTCGTTCTCCAACTGTAAATTTGAGCCAAATGTTATAGAGGGAATAATAAAATGTTTTTAAAAGATGGCAAAGTCTGCATTTCCCGCTTTCTTAGAATATTAACATGGTGGAATGTATTAGTCAGGGTTCTCTAAAGAAATAGAAGCAACAGATGAATATATATAGCTATATACAATTTATTGATTTGCTCACGTTACAGAGTTCAAGGATTCCAACAGTAACTGCACCACACTGGAAAGGCCGAGATGAGAATCCAGGGAACTGCTCAGTCTGCAAGGCTGGATGTCTCAGTAGTCCCAATCCAGTGCTGAAGGCCCAAACGGGTTCCAGGAGATCTGCCGGTCTCAGTACACGCTGGGATCTGAAAGGTTGATCACAGCAGCAAGACAAACTCACCATATGAGAGAGGCAAGTCACAGGAGAAAAAATGGGGGCCAGCTCCTTCTGCCATGGCCTTAAATACTGCCTGTCGGCAGAAGGTAATGCCCACATTTGGGGTGGGCCATCCGGGTTGAGGTGGTCCAATCAGAAGACCCTTTTTCTCTCATTTGTTCCTTAGTCCAGTCAAGTTGACACCCAGGATTAACCATCACAGTGGAATATTCAAATGAATTTTCATAGCATTATACAAATTAGGACAATGCTTCCTGGTCTACCTTGTGATGTGTCATTCCTTTCACTGTTCCTTCAGATAGCATCCTCCTGAGACCTGGAGTGATTCTGTTATTCTGCTCACTATTCTACACAAGGTAGCTTGGGGACCTTGACACAAAGAATTAAGCTGATTTCTCTTGGAAAAAAATTAGAATGTCAGGGAATCCAGGGAGATATAAAACTTTTTTGATAGTCTCTCATAACTGAGACTTCAAAGATTCCTGAACATTTAACAGGAGACACTGACAGTCTTCACAATCATGAAGACTTAAGAGATTTTCAAAACAATCTCTGTAAACGCAAGGTTGCAGGGAAATGTGAGGTGGCATTCCCCAGTGAGCAACTGGACAAAAGTTTGAGAAAAGTCCCTGAATCCCAAAGCCAGTGCCTTCATCATCAGTGTATGTGAAATGGAAATTGCAGCTCTGCAGGGAGGTGAGGTCACACAGCACAGACCTTTATCTCAGGGCTGAGTGGCCTCCCTCTCCTGCTGCATTGGGTATTATGAAGTCAGGGTCTGCACAGAGTCCACCATCCTGCAAAGACAAGGGGTCAGGTGAGTGTTTTTATTTCAGTAGGAGAAGCAGAGCCAGTAAAGGAGAGAAAGCTGAGTAGCAGCCCTTAACAGGAGAAGTGGGAGGAAACAGATGCATGAAAGGATGCAGGAGGCACAAGCCTTATTCCACAGGTCAGAGGTGAGCTGGTAAAGTAGGCCCTGACCTTGCTGCACTCACTAAGGGCAACTAATACACTCTAATGAATTCCTCATCCAGGAATCAGGGCCTGAGTAATCTGAGATAACTAAAGTGTCTGAGAGTAGCATAAAGATCACAGTTCAAAAACCGATACTGTGCTCACATTAAATGAACTGAAACATAGAGTAATTTTTCAATCTGGTTTAAGTAGCTTTATCAATTTTCTATGTCTACAGTTAATCTTGAATGAGGTATGAAAATCAGCTAACCCCTGAATGAGGTCAGGATGTGAATCTGCTGCAGGAGTAAAACTGATGTTTTTGTGGATACTATGTTCATGATCCACTTATATAAACACTGAGCATGATGACTGCAGTTCTGGTACTCCTTTTTTTTTACTTTATGAACATAACATTGAACAGAAGACACAGAACTAATATTCAGACTGTTTATCAAGAACAAATGTATCTCATGCTTTTTACCTGTCTTACTGAAATTAGCTTGCTAAGCCCAAAATTGTGACATGGTAACAATTATTCCTTATTTGTCTTCTTAACCAAATACAGAACCCTGTGGATAGCAGGCAAGGACTACCACTAAGTTGACCTAGTACAGATATTCTCTGTTCTATTTTAATTTGTACAATTAATAGATATGCATATCCCTCATAATCTATTTACATATGATTCTTCTCTAGATGTCTGAAATATGCCTTATATTTGAATACATCATAATTTCTACTAAACACATTACTTTCAACAGTGTAATAATTATTAAATATATGTAAATGCAAGAATGGGTCAGTATTTCAGCACCTGCTGTTCTGGCAGAGGACACACGTTCTGTTCTCTGTACCCACATGGTGTCTCACCACGTGCAATTACTCCACTTCTAGGAAATTGATGTTCTCTCCTGTCCTCCTCAGGCACTGGGAATGCATGTGGTCCATAGACATGCATGCACACAGATAGTTCATAAAAATAAATAATGCTTTTAAAAATTATTTTGCATCTAGAGATGTCTGGAAACTGAATATTTGGGGTAATCTAATTTTTACCCAAAACTAACTTAGTAGATATTAGTGTTTCATGTTAGATACAAAGTGGTACTGTTTAGTAACATAGATACTGCTTAAAATTTTGCCCTGAACTGATAGAAAATGAAGCTTTTGGGAGACACGATATACATTATGTTTATCCTAGACTTGTCAAATCTACCTTGCTGGTAGAACAGCTTGCTTTAGAAAACTGTAATTAGAGCTCGGTTTTAATTCAAGCCTCTGAGTCTTTTTTGGAATTGGTCACTGTTGTACAAATCTATGCAGCCAGAGAAAACATCTTGCCAGTAAAGTAGATAAAAAAGGAAAGTTAATGAAAACAAACAGATTGTGAAACTGTTTTCATAAATTCACATGCAGAGCTACATGTGACTGTCTCTGACTCAGCATATGTTCCAGTCTTACAAGTGTCCACACTTCCCCTGGAGAGGTGGAAGAGTCAGTTACAACCTGTGTTGCTATGATCCTCTCTGGAAAATGAAAATAATGCTGCTGTCCACACCAGAAGGTAGTGGAAATTAAAGAAAATTTAAGATTAGAAGAATAACAGGGATTCATGAACTGTCACTGAATTTTGCCATTCATACACTTGACCCCACAGGACAGCAAAAGACAACTGTGAGTAAACGTTTATCAGTGAACATATTTCATTTCAGTAACGTAATTTATGTGATAATGCTGCACATTCCTACTCAGACTCCTGGGACTATGGAGACAATGCCCATGACTAGAAGTAGGCAGACTGACCTCCAATGTCTTAACAAGAAAATGGTCCCCATGGATCAGACTAAACATGCAACAGTGCTCATTAATAATCTTCTATAGCATCAATTGTTACATTACTACACTAAACACAGTTGAGAGTCAGATACACAATTCTCAAGCAGGTGAACACATTTACTAGCCATCAAATGTTGTAGAGTTTATATGGCAGTAAGATCACAAAAGCTGTTTGGATTCTTGCATGTCTCTCTTTTGTGCTCTGTAAGAGATTTTTTAAATATTTTTTTAATTTTATATATTTCTGTATGTGTATGAATGTACTGTCTACATGCAGGTTTGTGCACCCATGTCGTGCAATGCCGTGGAGGTCAAATGAGGGTGTCATATTCCCCTGGAACTGGAGTTCTCCTGGAATTGGAGTTTCAGACAGTTCTCAGCCGCCATGTGGTTGCTGGGAATTGAACCCAGGTCCTCTGAAAGAGCGGTTGGTGCTCTTAACCACTAGGCCATCTTTCCAGGCCCTCTTTAACAGTTTTATGCACTGGGTATGAGCCAAATCTCTCACCCCACCACAGCACCCATTTGCATGCACACATAAGTTTATATGACATGGATGATATTTGCTGACATTATCTCTGAATTTCCTCTTCCTAACTTTCAGTTCAGCAAATAAAGAAAGACCAGCATTTTCTTCTGAAATACCACAGATGTAAATTTTATAAAATGGAATTTCCCTTATTTCTCTTAAGACTTCGATCTTAAATTCATTTAAAAATCATTTGTACCTGGTGTAAGCATGTTGTCCTGTTTTCTCTCAATGTTGCATGAGGCTTGGCTCCATTTTCTGTCACTCTTCACTTTTCTTCCCAGGCTGCATCATCACATACTTAGTAAAGTCATCTCAGAGACACTTACTCAGAATTCAACCTTCAACAAGATCATCTGATGAATTAGGATATCCCACTGGGTAAACAAATACATACTTACAGCATCTTGCCACTGGGCTCAGGATCACATCACACTCAAGATGTCAAACCACTCTTCCGTCACCCTCCCAAAGAAGATTGCAGAACTGCACATCAACATCACAAGGGTGGCTACAAATATATTTTCGATATTTTTCCTGACCAGAGGAATGACTGCTGCTGTAATTTCAAAGCAGATGCAGCAGATGTCAGAATGGAATACAGAGATTTGGGAATGGGAATCGTACTGCTCTCTCAGACTGCAGTGGGGATTCGGGGAAATTTCTCACTTCTCTCCTACTATTTAGAATTTGCAACACATAAATCCACACGGAGTAACAGAGATCTAATTCTCACCCACCTGCTCATAGCCAACACACCTTGACCATGGTCTTCAAAGGAGTGCCCCAGACTGTGGCAGCATTTGGATGGAAACAGTTCTTCAATGATTTAGTATGCCGCCTCTTTTTGTATGTTGAAAGAGTTGGCAGGAGTGTGTCCATTGCTACCACCTGCCTACTGAGTGCCTTCCAGGCCATCACCATCAGCCCCAAGAACTTATGTAGGAAAGAACTTAAAGCCAAAAATCCAAGGTATGTTGGGCACTCCGTTTCTTTCTGCTGGATCACATACATGGTGGTAAATTTCATTTTTTCTCTTTATGACCTTACTGAAATGAACAGCAAAAACAGGACAGAAAAAATAGATTTTGAATTTTGCACCACTAAACGTCCTAATGTTTTTAAAGACTCATTGTATACAGCATTAATCCTGTTCCCTGAGGCTTTGATTTCTGTGCTCATCATCTGGTCCAGCAGCTCCATGATTGTCACCCTGCACAGACACAAGCAACAAGTTCAACACATCCAAAGCTCTCACGTTTCCTGCAGAGCATCCCCTGAGTCCAGAGCCACCCACAGCATCCTGGCCCTGGTGTGCACATTTCTGGCTTTTTATACAATATCCTCCATCTTATGTGCTTTCATTGCTGTTTTATATACTCCATACTGGTGGCTGTTGAACCTCAATCGCCTCATTTCTCTCTGTTTTCCCTCTTTTGGTCCCTTTGTCCTAATGAATCAGAACTCTTGTCTGTCTAGAGCCCGTTTTGTCTTGACAAGGAATAAGAATATCCCAAAGCATTTCACATTTTGTGCATTATCTTTTATGTACAATTAGATTGATTGGTCACTCATCATTTCAAAACATCAGTACACCAATGCAGGAAATTTGTCTTCTTCAGGTGAACCCCAAGTTATATTGGAGTTTCTTCAGCTGGTGAAGAACTGAACAGCTTACTGAACTGCTCAGATGAGGGGTGTCTTGTTCACCCTGTGATTTACAGATATCAGGTCCCTTACTTTTGATGAGTTATCTGAGCAATAGCTTGAATATAACTTGCGAACACAGACACTCCCCATCTTGTCCTTCTTTCTTACTGTCAGAACATTCCCCTTGATTTGAACAAGTCAAAGACATCTTGAACACATTACATTCTAACTACAAGAATCACTGCAAGCATAGCTGTTGCTATTAAAGACACCTACTTCTGGGCCAGTACCAGATTGGCTACTCCATGATCTGTGTTTCAAGTTCATGGTGTCTACAGAAGAATGATCTGTCTTACATCATATTGTGGAGGGGAACTAAGAGCACTGACAATGTCCAATAATGACTGGGAATTTCAAACACACCCCTCCTCAAAACTTCCAGTGATATACACCACACCTGACACTGGGATTTTCATTTCCTAGGCTGTGCTCTCTCGTAGGGGCATTGATTGTCAACATATTATAGAATAGTATATTTAATACAGCCATACACACAATATATCCATACATATATTTAAAGAAGAATGTGTCCATATGACATTTTTTTTTAATCTGTGGGGTTATTTATCACTGCCAGGTTTTCTACTGTATGCTGATCTTCTTAACTTATCTTAGCAATTTCACACATACTATTCCATTATTCTCATCTATGCCTTAGACCACTGTGTTCCCTCTTCCCTTGTAGGCATGGGATTTTGCTTGGCTTGAGGTATGAAAGCTGCCAAACTTTGCCCGGGATCCTCTTCGTAGGCAGTTTTTTCCTGCCTCACCTACTTCTGCAAATTCTATACCCTGTCAGCATCTTCCATTGATGTATTGAGCAAAGTGTCACATCTCCAGTTTGTTGTATATGCAGACGGAAACTCCACTGCCCATGGTAAACCCAAGATGCCCACTGTATGCACTCAAGTTCGGCCACACTATTCCAGAGTATTTCCCCAAGACATAAATGTTAACATTTTGTGACAACTGAGCCTTTTTATAAAAGTAAAAATGGGGGGATGTAGGTAATTTTTGGCAGAAGCACTTAAAAGCAGTTCCCTGGCAGCCTTGACCCATGTTGTTTCTCACAGACATGTGAAAGTCTGGACTGTCCTTTGATCTCTCAGGAAAGAACTTTGATCTGGATTTTAGCCTGACGTTCCCTTGTCCCAATTACCTGCCACAGACCCCAACTGTGTGTACATGTACTGGCCCATGCCTGGGATAGTATAAAAGCCTTGATTTCCAACATTAAAGTTGAGTCTATTCCCTCAGGCTTTCTCTGAGCCCGTGTCTGTATGTCTTTCTACTTATCTTTCTATTATGGTGGGTAAAATCACTTGTGGTCCCTCCCTTCTCCTTGTTGGAGCTAAGCCAGGGAGAGAAAAACAGCAAATAGCATGTGGATGTTGGCCATGCAGGTGGCCTCCTGAGGCACAGGAGCATGGAAGTTGCTCCAGACAGGGGGTCGCTATCTGGGTGGAGCCGCCCTTCACCTTTGCAGCCGGTGAGTGGTGGGTCAGGGTCGGTGCCTCTGTGTCTTTGTGTGGGCAGGCTGCTGAGTTACAGGAGCCCAGAATTTGCCCCAGATAGGTACCAAACAGGCATATATATATATATATATATATATATATATATATATCCCCCACCCCCAACAACTGGAATTTTGTGAGCGAGTTATACAACTGGACTTTTCTTGAAGAACCTTCAGAAGAGGAAGGGATGAGTGACTTAAGCTTCCAATATCCAAATATATAAACAAATTGAAAGCCTGAAACCTAGACAAGTCCATATCCATAAACAAGGAGGAGGAAAGAAAAGAAAGCAACAGAAGAAGGCAAGCAAAACAGCTGCTAACATAGTAAAAAGCATTTGTGACTCTGGTATCAACAAAAAGAAAACACACATGCCAGGGACATGATGAAGGGAGAACATGGGAAAAGGCACAGGTAATCCCTCACCAGGCTCTATCAAACCTGGAAGAGTGCTACAATGGGAGATCCCCTGCAGGTGACCCAAGGAACAGATATCAGAGGAATATGCAGACTATGCAGAGAATTAAAGAAAATAAAGAAGAATTCAGAGAACTAAAAGGGAGACAATGAAAAACTCAAAAAGGACTTAGAGGGATACAATGAAAAACATCAGAAGAACTAAAGAACAGATTGACAAACCCTGAAAGAACTAGAAGAGAAAAAACAAACTCTGAAAGGAAAGTAGAAACACTGAAAAGGAAGCCAACAACGAATTAAGGAGCACCAAGAAGAGACTGAGAAGCTCAAAAAGGAAATGGAAATCTAAAGAAAAAACAGGATGATAATGAAAAGGAATTAGAACACTCATCCAATCAAGAAGAAAGGAATGGATTACATCTACACAATGGAGTTCTATGCAGCAGTAAAGAAAGACGACATCATGAGCTTTGCAGGAAAATGGCTGGAGCTAGAGGACATCATGCTGAGTGAAGTAACAGAGTCCCAGTAAAACAAACGACAAATGGTATCCCTCATCTGTGGATGCTAGTGCCAATTACCCAGTTGTAAGTATTTCCTGTGCATGGCCCCTTGAGCTTTTGTCCAAATCAGTTGGGAGTGTTGCATATTAGAAACAACAGCAACGCCAACAAAAACAACAAAAACAAAAACAACAGAAAGGACTACATCAAAGAACTGACTGAAACAGTGAACTTCTGCTCAAAACAGTCAACTTCCCGATGGAGAATATTGAGAAAGACTGAGAAGGAGATGAATAGCGTGTTTGGCTAAAATGCATGAGCTCTGGTGGGGTGGGGGATGGGTGGACACGGGTCTAGATCTGATAAAAAATGTATATAAATAAAATAAAAAAGAAAGGAATGGAAAAATCCTCAGAAGTAGAATGGAGGAAGCAAAACAAAGAATATCATATCTGGAAGATAACACAGAGCAACTAAAAAGCTCAAATAAAGAATATGAAAAATTTTTAAATGCACAAAAGTGGAACAACCAGGAAATATGGGACACTATGAAAAGATCAAACCTCCACATCATAGAAATATAGGAAGGAGAAGAATCTCAAGAGATAGTATGGATTGCAGATCTTCAACATAATAGATAGATGAAAATTTCTCCAAACTAAAAATAGACAAACCCATACAAATACAAGAAGCACATAGGACTGCAAATAGACAAGAGCAGAGAAGAAACTCCCCACACCATATCATAGTTTAAATGTTAGACTTCCAAAAAAAGACAGAATTCTGAAGACTACAAAAGAAAAACAAGTCACATACAAAGGGAAACCCTTCAGAATTACAACTGACTTCTTGGCACAACCAGGAAAGCAAGAAGAACATTGAGCAAGGCATTCACAGTGTATTAAATGACTATGGAGGCCATCCGAATACTTTACCCAGCAAAAATGTTGATTATAGTTGAAGGAGAGCGAAAAATATTCCATGACATAAACAAGATGATAGAATACATGCCCAGAAAACCAACTCTTCATAAAATACTTGAAGCAATTCAAAGGGCAGAAGAGAGGAGCAAAAATCCAAAAACACCTAGGAAAAGAAACTAATAAAAACATAACCATAGGAGCAAAATCAGAGGCTAGAAGTCCAAATGGATAATAAGGTGCAAGGAAGCAACATCCATCATTCAATTATAACCATAATATTAATGGGCTAAACTCCCCAATCAAAAGGCATAGACTAGGAGAATGGATTAGGAAACAAAATCCATCTCTATGCTTTCTACAAGAAACCCATCTCAATTTCAAGTATAGGCACCAACTTAAGGTGAAGGGATGGAAGAAAGTATTCCAAGAAAATGGTATGAAAAAGAAAGCAGGTGTTCCTATTCTAATATCAGACAAAATAGACTTCAAAGCAAAAGAAGTCAAAAGAGACAAAGAGGGCCATTACATCTTTATTAAAGGAACAAGTAATGGTGACGATCTCACAATATATGAATGAATATATATGAACATATATGCACCAAACTCTGGTGCACCAAACTTTATAAAGACAATTCTTCAGGATCTCAAGACAAAGATTTACAGCAGCACACAAAGAGTCGGGGATTTCAATACCCCACTAAGTCCTTTAGACAGATCAACAGGACAAAGGATAAACAGATAGACATATGAACTAAATGATACAATACAGCAAATGGACGTCAGAGATGTCTATTGAATATTTCACCCAAAACAATAGAATACACTTTCTACTCAGCACCTCATGGAACATTCTCCAAAATGGTTCATATACTGGGACACAGGAAAAAAATAAACAAATACAAAATGATTGAAATAATCTCATGCATTCTATCAGAACACAGTGCAATAAAACTCAATATCAACACCAGGATAAACCCTACAACCTACAAGAACACATGGAGATTAAACAACACTCTCCTGAATAATGAAAGTGTCAAGGAAGAAATAAACAAAGAAATAAAAACATTCCTGGAATTGAATGACAATGATAATACAAAACATCAAAACCTATGGGACATTTTAAAAGCAGAAATCAAAGGGAAGTTTATAGCTTTAAGTGCCTACATTAAAAAAACAGAAAGAGAACAGGTGAATGGTCTAACACTGCAGCTAAAAATACTTGAGAGTCAACAACAAATGAACCCTAACCACAGCAGACAAGAAGAAATAACAAAAATCAGAGCAGAGATGGGTGAAATAGAAACAAATAAAACCAAAACAAAAAAAAAAAATAATCAATGTATCCAAAATTTGGCTCTTTGAGAGAATAAACAAGATAGGCAGAACTCTAGCCCAGTTAACCAAAAGAAAGAAGGAACAACTCCAAATCAATAGAATCTGTGATAAAAGGGGAAATATTACAACAGAAAAGATCCAGGCAATCACAGGGGAATACATCAAAAACCTATACTCTACTAAGTTTGAAAACCTAGAAGAAATGGATGAGTATCTGAAATCCTGCAAATCACCAAAGCTCAAGCAAGAAGATATCGACAGCCTAAATAGACCAATAATACAAGAAGAAATTGAAGATGTAATAAGAAGCCTCCCAACCAAAAAATGCCCAGGTCCAGATGGTTTCACGGCAGAATTCTATAAAATATTTCAAAAAGACTTACAACCATTACTACTCAAGTTGTTTAGAAGGATACAAACGGAGGGACGTCTCCCAGATTCCTTCTATGAAGCCAGCATTGCACTATTACCAAAACCAGGTAAAGATACAACCAAAATGGAGAAATATAGACCCATCTCCCTAATGAACCCAGATGCCAATATTCTAAACAAAATAATTGCAAATCGCATACAGACCCACATCAA
>VZQC01004543.1:1681845-1757608 GCA_009823505.1 Rhizomys pruinosus
CAGGATCAAGAAAACAAATGATATCAAGTGCTGGAAAGGTTGTGGGGAAAGGGAAACACTCATCCATTGCTGGTGGGAATGTAAACTTGTACAGCCACTATGGAAAGCAGTATGGAGAACCCTTGGAAGACTCAAAATGAGCTTGCCATTTGACCCAATCATACCACTCCTGGGTATATACCCACAAGACTCATCTTACTGCAGAAATACATGCACAGCTATATTTTTTGCAGCTCTGGTCACAATACCAAAAAAGCTGGAACCAACACAAATGCCCCTCAACTGAGGAGTGGATAGAGAAAATGTCGTACATGTACACAATGGAGTCCTATGCAGTGGTAAAGAAAGACAACATTATGAACTTTGCACGTAAAATAGAAGTTATATTAAGTGAAGTAACACAGTCCCAGAATAACAAACGATGAATGTTATCCCTCATCTGTGGATGCTAGCATCAATAACCCAGTTGTAAATATTTCTTGTGGAGAGGGATGCATATTGAAAGAACAACAACAGAAAGACTGCATCAGAAAACTTACTGAAATGGTAAATCGGGAGGGATGGGAGGGGCAGGAGAGGGCCACGTGTGTATATTTGATTAATGTATATTTAATTGATGTGAGTTCAACAAGTATCCAATTTTGCCCAGACACTGTCAATAGGTTACATGGTGTTTTAGGACTTAGTAAAAGTAAATATGTGTATATTAACCAATATTGATTTAAAGGTTCGGATAAAAATGGTAATGCACCTGAGTTAATTGGAAATATAAATTGTTGTTTTCCTCATTTGTTTTACTTAAAATCTGTATAACAATAACTTTGGGATGGGCACATACAAATGTTCTCAATAATTTTTCTGTTGTACAGTATCATCTTGTAGCATTCTCTTTTACCTGTAGGATGATTTAACTTAAAAAATTAAGTTTGCTTCCAAAGTTAACGAAATACAGTCACCCAAAACAGCTTGGATGAATTTCATGAAATCTGTGCCTTGATTCCTGCCTATAGGTATGTGTACTACAACTGCTTTTTTGAGACTCGTGGGTCAAAAAACAAAAACCTAAAATAAAAAGAGGGGATACAGATACATGTGAAACATTTTTGTCAAAAACGTTGTAATTCAAATCTTTTTTTTAACCTTCTGCATCTGCACTGCTTTATTATGAATGCCTTCTATGAACTGCTCCTTGGGGATTTTAAAGCCTTTCAGAAGCTCCTAGCCCATAATTGGGCTTTTTGTCATTTTTTTTTCTTTTTTCTTTTTTTTTAGCCGTGTCCCCCCCCATTCCCCCACCCTACCAGAGCTCATGCATTCTGCCATACATGCTTTTCATCTCTTTCTCAGTCTTTCTCAATAATCTCCATGAAGAAGTTGACTGTTTTGAGCAGAATGTAATTCAAATCTTAAAACTAACTACAGGAAAAGATTTGTATGTCCCCACATGTCAAAATGTCACCAACTTAACGGCTGAGAAATAAAAGATACAGCTTTGCATTGTGTAGGGTGTACCAGGAAGTGCCAGCTGAAAGGTTGGCCCATATGAACATTGAAAGGAAGAAAAGCCTCAGACTGCTACAGACATCAAACCCCTCTGTGGATCCTACTTGTAACAACTATTTATAATGACTCCTAATGAAACATGCCTTCTAGATCCCGCAAAATTTTAATATGAGAGATTTTCTTACCTCCCTTTCATAGAAAAAGGAGGAATATGATGATGATGAGGTCGTTCTCTAACTGTAAATTGGAGCCAACTGTTATAGAGGTAATCTCATAAAACCGGTAAAACTGCCTTCATTAATTGACTAATAGACATAGGAACTGTGAAAAGGATTATTCTCTATTCAGAACCAAATATAATACTAAAGTTTCCTTAAGCCGCACACTTAAGCAAAATATATTAATACAGGAGAGCTCTGATATCATCAATGGATTATTCTACCAAGGAGATGTTGGCCAGGAATTCCAAACTCCCCCAAAAGGTAAAGGCTTCTTGCCTGTAATCTGGGATACATGCAAGAAGAGAGGCAATAATGCCCACTGTCGAAGACCTGATGTAAGCATGGGAAAGATGTATTGAGACCGCACTTGCAAGTTTACAGTTGGTCTCTGGAATACCAGAGAGTGTAACCAAAGGCCACTAAACCAATAAAGCAAACACTGGTCACCTTGAATCAAGCAAGACTCCTCCGTTAGCACCAGCTACACCTAACCTGCCTGGAAATACTGTGCAGCAGTGGCAGCCATATGTCTGTATATCCCAAATCTAATTGGCTATTAGCTCTCTCCTTGGAGGAATAAACCACGGCTGATGCCACAAGCTTACATCCTCTAGTGGTAAGGAGATGATATAAGCCACAGTAAGACCCTGGTATATTTTACAGAAAAAAACGTAATTCATGGATTAACATACCATCCAAACATCTGTGTCTATACCAATGTAACCTACAATAACAATTAGTACTGTTTAAATACCTGTATATCTAATTGCTTGTGCTTCATTAGTAGGATTGAAAGGTTATTCCTGGACAAACAGCCCATGAAAGGAAACAGCCAGAATTGACCAGAGTCCAAAACAATAGCTCCAGAGAAAGTAGACTGTTTTGCTTCTCATCCACCTGTGCCCCGTTTCTAAGCCTAGGGAACACTCTGCAGAAGAGGGGGCATGGTAGAATGTAAGGACTGCGATTGGGGTGAATGGTGAAGCTACAGCAATATAGTCTGGACACTTATTTGATCAACTTGATTGAACATACAAGACCCCCCAGCTGGATGGTGGGACCTTTGGGCTGTGTGGGTTTGGGCACAACTGCTTGCAAATTGGTTTTACATGAAGGATGCTTGTAGTCATAAATTATTACTTATTGTTAAAAAATGAGAAAAAATAAAGAAGTAATAGAAAAAAAAAGGAAAAAAATAAGACACAGGAAGAGGAATAAGGTATTTCCATTGGCTGTCTCTGTCAGTCCTTTTTCCCCCTCACTCGAGGGGAAAATCTCAGAGGGTTACCGTGAACACAGCGAGTTACCTACCCCCCGCCCCCCAATGAGGGATCAGGTTAGCCAGTGACTCGCTGAGGTCCATCTCCATGGAATAAACTCTTTTTTCTTTGAGAGATTAGTCTTTGCATCTGCTTTCAGTCTCTCTCCTCTATATTGCCAGCTTGGCACATCTCCATGGAAAAAATTCTCTTTTCCCATGAGATTAGTCTTTGAAATGTCTCTTTCCCTAACCACTAGCATTTCCTATCTTTCTTTATCATGGCTAACAGTCAAGCCAATCACAAACCAAGCAGCCCTGGCAGCAGCTCTACCACAGTCCTGGCTAACAGAGAGGCTGGTGCCATGCGCCAAGCACATGGAAGAGCCAGAGCACTGGGCTGGGGGCCCGATAGGGCCTACGGGGGGCCGTGAGGACCCAGATGAGATGGTAGTCAACACCGGGGCCAGGCAGCTGGCAGGCCCCATGGACCGTCACTCAGCCTGAGCTGTTGCCAGTGCTGCTGCTGCTGCCTGGAATGCCAGCCTGTGAGCTGCTGCTCTCTCTTAAAGAGACAGGAGTACCTTAATCCTTAAATACAGAAATACTGGGGCTGGAGAGATGGCCTAATGGTTAAGAGTGCCCACTGCTCTTACAGAGGACCTGGGTTCGATCCCCAGCACCCACATGGCGGCCGAGAACTGTCTGAAACTCCAATTCCAGAACTCCAGTTCCGGGGAATCTGACACCCTCTTCTGACCTCCGCAGCATTGCACAACACAGGTACACAAACCTGCATGCAAACAGTACATTCATACACTTACAGAAATAAATAAAAATTTTAAAAATCATAATAATAAAAAATACGGAAAGACATAATAATAAAAAATCAGACCAGTCAGGACTAACACCTTCTTTTACAGGCATATCCTGTTAATGTAGGCCCAACTCGGAGTCACAAAATTATAACAAAATCATTTTTCAGTAACAGAAAATGTAGCACCCATTGCCTGCATCTAGCACACACCAGCTTTGAGCACAGTACTACATTTCCCAGAATTCTCTGGGTCTGTCACCAAATGAAAAATTTCAGCATGATTTCAGATCTCTTTTTGATTCAGGTCTTTCCAAAAAATATTGAGAAAAAATGTACCCTTGAAATTTATTTATTTTTTTGTCCTCATGGTACTTATTCAGAAGTGATGTAATTGCACTGTTCCTTGCACATCAATTTTTATCTCGAGATAATATTTCATAATGGCCATTTAGAATCTATAGCATGCTTCTCTAAGTCTGATATATGGGTACCCAAAAATATCATTAAACAAGTTGTGCACAACTGATCAATTAATAAGCCCCAGACATTTCAAAATAAATCAATTAAGGATCCTATACAAATATTTGCCATTTTTAGGTTTTGGTGAAAATTTATTTTCTGTTATTTTTTCTTTTCTTTATTTTATTTTATTTTTTTTTAATTTATTTATTTTTTTATTTTTTAAGGGATTCTACAATACAATGACACAGTTGTTTGCAGATAGCATTGATGCCACTCATTATGTCATACAATCAGGTAATTGGTGCATTTTGCAAGTATCTATGTCCAAATTTTGAACAACCCAAGGTTCCCATAGACCAGTTGGAGAAGCTTGTATGCACAGACATGTTGAACAATCAGGAGTCCAGAGTAAATTTCTGTAGTCTCATGATTCTATTTACATAGATTTACTAAAGTCTACCTCTAAAACTAAAATTGATTTTTCCTTAACTCAGGTTTGCCAATATATTTAAATGGCTAATAAATTAATTGATTTATAACAGGTAAATATAAATCTGCACAGATAGTAGTTCAAAGACTTATTACGTATGTACTGTCATCTATTGAAGGTAAACCACCAGTGCCCAGTAGGATCTGTAAAACCATTCTACAAAATTTATACCTTAAAGGTATACTTCTAAAATTGTAATATATATAAAGGTTAAAATTATATATGTATAAACCTTATTTCCACAGGATCCAGTCTTAGTCCGGTAACTTAAAAATCACAATGTATATTTAATCAAGATTCCTCTAACTTATTTTTACTTGTGTTCAGAATCTATTCACACATTGGATAATGGCAAACTAAATTACTCATGCTATTTAAAAATTGGTCACACTTAAATTTATGTAAACAACAAGTTACTTTTAATTCTAATCCATATTAAATTTCCAGGTAACAGCCTTAACATTGATGTATATCCAATGTCCTTTTATAATGTTATCTGTAGCATCCTCTTTTATCTACAAGATAATTTAGTTTTAAGAGATAGTATTTCATCTCTTCATCCACAATGGACCTCAGGATATCGGTTCCTGTATAGGTATGTATGTGGTACCTAAAATAATGTAAAATTAATGTTATACCCTCTAAAGGACAGCTTAACATCTTCCTTACATGAAGAGACATAAAATCTCTTGGAAGGATATTCTATTTCTCAGAAACAGACCTTAATATGTATCAAGGCCAGGTACTATACTGGCTGGGATTTCTCCCAACAACCAATTACATCAGTAAAAAATATGACAGCTGTCTTTTATCAAGATAAAAATAAGGCCCAATAAATCTACCAAAACTCCTACGGGCCATGGGTAATCCCAATATATTATTTTAGTTTTCAAACTTAAAATTAAAGAGCATATCTATGTTATTCTTTAAAAGTATCTTAGCAAGCTCTCATCCATTTATCTACTGAAATGATAAATGAGGTATTTCCTACCTACAGTAAAATAAAAACATGGTATTTCTAACCACATGTGCTATGCCAGCAACACAACCTAGTATAGTAGATAATGTTTACTTGACTGCCTATGCTATTCCCATTCATATTTCATAAGTAAACTAAAAAAGGGTATTCCTGAGAGCCAAGACTCCAGCTAAGTGGGAGGGCATCTGTGGCTTGACAATCCACGCCTCCAAAAAGACTGGAGCCAGAGCAGAGTTGCCAGCCTCCTGAGGGGAAAAGGCTTAGACAACCTGGGTGATATCTTCAACAAAATCGGTTTATTTCTTTGTCTCTCACCTGCTCTTCTCTGATAGCCTGTAAACTGCTGGCTAAAGAAAAAACCTGCAGGAAACAATTGTGACTGAACTTTGTAGTGTAGCCTGTAAACTGCTGGCTAAAGAAAAAACCTGCAGGAAACAATTGTGACTGAACTTTGTAGTGGTATGTATAGATCTCTCCAGCCAAGTTTGGGATTTTGGGGGGACAATTAAAAAAATAAAAACTACCATCAATGTTAAAAGTGGTATTAAGTAATACCTGTATGTTTTCATGTATAAGATAAGGAATGTTACTCTTAGAAGAAATGTCATTTACATACCTGTATGTCTTTGTATGCCCTTATGTGTAGGACTAGCAATATTATTTTTAGAGACAATGTCATTTCCCTCATCTGTGGATGCTAGTACCAAGTACCTAAGTGTAAGCAAAATGAGTAACGTTAATATTATACTCCTCACGATCCAAAGACAGCTGTGCTCTTGTATTGGGAATCTCTACACAGGTTCTAGACCTGACCTAACACGTATTTTTAGACCTTGGACTTTTAATATATTATGGAGGATATGTGTGCATGTTTTAGTGTAATATGGGATTAAAATGGAAAGAAGTAAATCAAGAAATATGCTGTGGAAATAACATACATTTTTTTCCAAAGGATACAATGATAATATGGGTGAAATGTAACAGGCTGGTGCAACTTAGCCTTTGTGGATGCTTAACGACCATATCTGAAGTTCCTACAAATTTAACCAAGGGACCTGAGGACAACTTTGTTCCTTGCCCTCAGAGGTCAACCAAGTCTTAGGGGATTATACGTGGGGGCATTTCTTGAAAAGTCCTGCAGAGGTGGGTAACCATTCTTCCTGTTCAGGGAGGTCTTGGAGAGCCACTAATGGGACTTCAGCCAGTGTCCAGTCTATAAAGAGGAAAGTCTGCTCATCCGTCAGAAAAGGAAGTCTGGCCTAGAAAGACCTGATTTTGTCCTCATGTGGATGGAACTGGTGGATGAGGAGCCAAAAGAAGCAAGGGGCTCTCCCCTCCCCCCAAAATAAAACCCCAAGAGACCCCTGAGGATCAGATCTTCAACTGACCTCAACAAAACAAAACCTTGGTTACTCTGGGCTAGCTCTATAGCCTTAAGCATCTAGAAGGAAAGTACGACCAGAAATAAATAATTAGACCAGAGAACCTGTAATGCAGACACAAAACTTGAGATCTTAGTAATAATACAAAAAGAAAACAAAAAGAGAGACCACCACTGTTCAGCCTGTATACAATTCTCACAGGCAGGCACATGATGGAAATTCAGCCTCCTCAGAAGATGGACTGACATTGTTGGATTACCTCGGCAGTATCATGGAGGCCAATGCAGAAGGATCATGACAGGACTTGTGCTTACTTGAATTCAAATGGGGGCACAATATTTAAAGCAGAAGCACGTCAGTAAGGGTTCCTTCTGCATAAGTTTTTTTAATGTAATGTCATAATCATAATCTACCATCAAATATTTTAGGAATATCTTTAATGTTTAGATAGTATATTAATAGCATGCAATAATTACATCATAGGTTCTCAAGAAGACGCAGTCTATTGCGAGGTCCTTCTTTGTTGCCAGTTATCATAGGCTGTTTAAAGTTATAAAACTGAGTAGAATCACTGAACTTTCTAGAAATGCACTTTTCTCAGTAATACTTCAGTTGTTTGAATATTAGACTGTCCATTTTGTTGTTTCAGAAAATCCTTAACTGTAATCGATTGGTTGTTGCTGTAATAGTATACTGTCTGTATTTCTACCTCTACTAATGAGCTTTATGTGCTAGATTTCAATATCCTTGAGCCTGGGCAAGTTCACAGTGTTTTTTAAAAGAATCATGGTTTACTTGCACAAAACTGACCAGATTTGAGAGACTGTCAATGCCCTTGAAATGGTTATTGTGGATATGAAACAAATGGTAAGAATTGAACTGTTCTCTTTTTATAGTATTGAAATTAAGTGTACTTAATCTATCAAAACATGTTCATGCCCTGATTTTATGTACTTGTATCTATCAATAACCATTGGGGAAATAAATTCAGGAATCTTTGAAGTCTCAATTATGAGAGTCTGTCAAAAATGTTTATGTCTTCCTGGATTCCAGTTCTTTCTAATTTTTTCCCAATAGGAATCAGCTTAATTCTTTATGTCAAGAACCCTGAGCTACCTTGAGCAGAATAGTGAGCAGAATGACAGAATCAGCCCAGGTCTCAGGAGGATCCCATCTGAAGGAATGGTAAAAGGAACGATATGTCACAAGGTAGACCAGGAAGCATTGTTCTAATTTGTATGATGGTATGAAAATTCATTTGGATATTCTACCATGTTAATATTCTAAGAAATCGGGAAATGCAGACATTGCCATCTTTTCAAAATATTTTAATTTTCTTGTATGAGTGTTTTACTTGCATGCATGTAAGTTCACTCATTGCTGCAGTATACGTAGTCAAAAGAGGGTCTCAAATCCCCTTAACTGGAGATTCAGACAGTTGTTACTTGGTATGTGGGTGCTCTAATTCAAAACAGGTCTTTGGAAGAGTAGCCAATGCTCCTAACTAATGAGCCATGTCTTCAGCTTCAGGTTTTGAAACCTTCAGAGATCAGTGTCATTCATTGAAGGAAATTTAGGACAATCCTTCTTAAGTGGGTCAACTGAAAAATACTATCATTTCTTTAAATTATCAGTCATATATACCAATGCTACATTCTATAGAAAAGAACATTCATCGGATAATGGAATTATCTACATATTTTGTTTTTGAGAATATAAGAAGTCCTCATTGTTCATGATGTTACAGAGGCAAAATAAAAATGTATGGCCAAAACGTCAACTTTGGTTCTTGTGTGTTGGGCCTAAGTCCAGTATATATTTTCCTGTGAGTATTTTGGCCATCTAATAATTTAGAGGAACATAGTCAACGCAGGACCACCATGATTTCTGAGAAATGTCAAATCCTGATTCTCCTGAAGCAGAATGAACATTAGAGATTCTCTACAATAACTTAGCAATGTGTGGAATACTTGGGCTCAAGTTGTAGTTTAATTTGGGAAAGGATAAAGATGATCATTCTCCAAGGGTAGAGACTGATGGGACAGAATGAAGAAAAGACACCAGGTCCTTAGTTCACTGCCTTCCCTCTGGTCTCCCAGGGCCCACTACTCTTTGTGCACTTGAATTACACTTAGGGATGGTTTCTGACTTAGGAGCTCACCGAATTTTGTGTTAATTTCCTCCAGGATCCATGACGCAATATCTTCATTGTTCACCTTTAGTCTTATTTGTCCATAGTCTGTCACATTGTTGTCTGTATGAAGACTATGAAATCTCACTGTATAATCTCTGGTGTTCTGTTCCCCAGCCAAACACAGGTGCTCAATTCATGCATGGCCACTCATGAGCCTGGAAAACAGCAACCGGTTTCTAAGGATGGAGGTTGGACTAACATAATATCTAACTACAGTGACCAATCTCTGGTTTCTGACAAGTGTCTCTTACCACAACATGAGTATATTTGCATGGATGTGTACTTATTGTAAAGCCATAATTACTCATGATTAGTGTCAGATGAGTAACCATAACACATGGAAGAGCATCGGGGGATTAATAATAGAGTTGAGGCAACAGTGAGTCCTTTCTCTTGATGTATTTCTCTCCTGTTAACATACTTGGAGCCTATTCATCATCCACTTCCACCCTTTATATATCAAAGTCACTTTGTGTGTGGCTATTATAACTATGAAAATGGAGGTAAATGGTAGAACATACATATTTGAGGGGCTGAGTGAGTTTTAGAGGACAAGAGATGACAGAAGTACTGATGTCATAAAGGTATATGTGTGTTTGAGGAACCTTCCTCTTCATGACAGCAGGTGCATGAAAACGTGTGTAAACTCTAACTAGTGGTAACTTGTGGGGTGTACGGATAGTCCCTGAGGTGTTTTGGAGCACTTTGATGAAGAGTTTTCAAGGAAATTGAGGAAGAGCACTCTCTGGGAGAATAAGGGCTGCAAAGGCCCCATGAAAAACGTTAACAGTGAATAAAAGGACAATGTGTTGATGAATGAATATTGCATGGTGTCTTCTCTTTCAGAGATTTAATGCCTATAATGGGTAGAAGATATCATGAGGTAGTTTCGTTTATGTTGGAATGCTATTTTTCTGGTGCTGGTACTAGGAGGCAGGGCTTACTCATGCTAAACATGTGGTCTACCACCACTTTGTAGTACTGTGCTCTCATAGACTTTCACCACCTTTCTGAGCTCAGAGGTGACCCCTCACCAGAGATCATCAGAACTGTGCTTGTCAACTGCTCATGCTATATCATGGTATGTTGGGCAGGGAGAGTTGCTGTACCTTTGCTTGAGAAACCCACAACATCTTTCCAACAATAATGTAGTATTAAGCCTTAAGGAATCCACTGTTAGATTTAAGAGTATAATATTAGTAAACCTGGAAATCAAAACAAGACACATTTTTTCCTGACTGTTATGGACCATTTTCACATTGTACTTTCCTTATTTTATGTGTATGAGTGTACTGTCTACATGCAGTTTGGTGCATCCTTGTCATGCAATGCTGTGGAGGTCTGAAGAGGGTGCTGGATTTCCCTGGAACTGGAGTTAAAGACAGTTCTTAGCTGCCATGTGGGTGCTGGGAATTGAACCCATGTCTTCTTCAAGAGCAATCAGTGCTCTTAATCACTGAGCCAGCTCTCCAGCCCCATACTTTCATTTTATTTTTTAAATATTTTTTATTAATTTTTATTAATTTCATTTATTTCTGTATGTGTATGAATGTACTGTCTGCATGCAAGTTTGTGCACCCGTGTAGTGCAATGCCGCGGAGGTCAGAAGAGGGTGTCGGATTCCCCCAGAACTGGAGTTCTCCTGGAATTGGAATTTCATACGGTTCTCGACTGCCATGTGGGTGCTGGGGATCAAATCCTGGTCCTCTGTAAGAGCGGTCAGTGCTCTTAACCGCTAGGCCATCTCTCCAGCCCCGTACTTTCATTTTAATGCCATGTTCCAGATGAAATAGGAAGAACATTTGAACCACAGTCATGATTCCACTGAGCACTCAATACGTATTTACATGTCTCCAAGACATGAGTGTAATGATATTTTTCTCTACGAACAGATGTTTACTCTGTTAAATAGTAGTGATAAATTTGTGTATGGTTTATTTCAACTAACGTCAGTAGGAGATCAATTAATCACTAGTCTTTGGATAATTTATTCTGTGTGCATGAGCATATTTCCTCTATGGGGGTCCTGCATGCCTACGGAGGTCAGAAGTAGATGTCAAGCTTCCCTGGAACTGGAGTTACAAATGGTTGTTTGCTACCATGTGGATGCTGGGAATTGAACCCAGTCCTCTCCCAGAGTAGCCATTGTCCTTAACCATGAGGTTATCTCCTTATCCCTAGGATAAACTTACTGATCTTCCCCAAGAGAGTGGTTACAATCTACTTAACTAGCCAGACAAGGATCATTGCTTTTCCTGACTCATATTGTAATTCTACCAGGCTCTGCATGGAGTATGCCAGCCTGCCATTTCTAGGGACCATCAGCCTTGGAAACGGGCTGACTACAGTTTTGGATATATCACAAGCTTTGCCTGTACACTTTACATGTTTTGAATCACAATTTTATGGTTACTTAGCCTGGGTCTGTCTGTTTTTTTTTATTTTTTTTTCTCCTAGACGTTACTATGGGCTGTACTACAAGGTTCAGAGCAAGGAGCTAGTATTTCTCAGAGGCAGTTTTAAGGAACGTCCTACATTTGTACTGTGTGCATTTTCTTTCCTGGCCGCGGGGGGAAGTAACTGTGAGTACAGCATGGTCTCCTGAAGAACTGGTTGCTGACTTTATCAGAGAGGTTTTAGTTTCTTGAGAATTTTGGAGTGTATGTTGATCATATTCCCTATACCTTCCCACAACTTTGACCATGTACAGAACCTTCCCACACCCACTGAATCTCTCTCTCTCTCTCTCTCTCTCTCTCTCTCTCTCTCTCTCTCTATCTCTCTCTCTTTTCAATGTATATTTTAAAATTTTCTCACCTGGACTTCTGGTTTCCTCCTTCAATTTTATGTTTCAAGGACAGATAAACCCAGGAAGGCTATTCAGAAGTTCTCACAGAAGATGATGGAGCCTGGCTAGTGAGAAGGAGTCTTGACTACTTGCCACACACTCACAGCCTGAGCAGGATGGGGGCAAGGCTCAAGGATGGACTAGGAGAACGGCTGTCCTCTTCTACCCAGCAGGGAAGCCTGAGCCTTGGAGGGGTGTTAGGGACCAGATATGGTGGCTCCTAGGGGAGGGGTTGAGTGGGCCATGGACAAGTCTCCCTATCTTCTTATTCTCTAAATCTTAGCCAACTGTGGCCTTCTATGTGCACCTCCGACTCTTGTATATGGAAGCTTTGCTCCTTAAAGGTGAGGGGTGCATCGTATTCTCTCCACCTCTGTTCCACTACATCCCTTGAGCCATAGGTGTAGAGTTCCCACTGGAGACATGTCACCTAGGAATGGGAGTCTCTCAGAAGTATATTTTCTGTGTGGAACCATGTGTGGAACTCTTCCGTACCCTTCATCTATGGCCCAAAGAAATTTCTTGGTTGTAAACTCCTCTGTAAATACAAGGATAAAGAATATGGTACAACATTTCATGTGTCTAGAGTTAGGGCAATGATGTGGTTTTCTCTTGGATATATGAATTATAGTGTCATCCATGACTTCACCCACACTGAGAGAGCTTGAATCTAATTAGATAGCAATTGCTTACACCCTGATAACATGGCTACTGCTGCACCAGTACAGGTAGTTTGTTGTGAGAGCTTCAGGCCTGGGTGGTAGCATTTGTTGACTTTCTCCAATAGCACCATGAATAGAATCCTCTAGAATTATGAGAGTCCGTCTTCAGGGAAAAGACTTCCAGATCACTTCCTTCTCCTTTTTTCCAAGTCTTGGGCCAAAATTAGACAGTGTTTTCATTCTCAGGGTCTTATCTTTGAGTTCTGGGAGGTAACCAAGGGTTCTAGCCAGTGTCACAGTGAACAACTTTCATCCTAGCACTTGAGAGACAGAGGCAGGCAGGTCTCTCTGAGCTCAAATCCAGTGGGATCTACATAGCTTATTCCAGGCCAGCTCAGAATACAGGGAGTCCCTGTCTCAAAAAGACAAAAGAGAAATCCGGTTGTATTTACTTATGTATTTAGCTAGAGTCTCCCATAACCCAGGCTGGCCTTGAGGCCACAGAGATCCTTCTTGTTCCTTCTCCCTATTTCTGGAATTAAATTTATGCCCTAACATGCTCAGTGTCCTTTCATTTTTCTTTATATGTACAATTTTAAATTTAATCTTTACGGGTTGGAGAGATGGCTTAGTGGTTTAGACACTACTTGCTCTTGAGGACAAACACGGTTTTGATTCCCAGCACCCACATGTTGGCTAAGAACTGTCTTTCAGCCGGGCATGGAATGGGGTCCAACTTGAGTAGCTTTTATGAGTGTCGTTTTTTGTTTTTTTAAGTATTTTTTTATCTGTATGAATATCCTGTCTGCATGTAGGTTTGTGCACCCATGTCATGCAATGCTACGGAGGTCAAAAGAGGTTCTTCAATTCCCCTGGAACTGGAGTTAAAGATGGTTCTTAGCCGCTATAATCCTAGCAATTGGGAGGCATAGGCATGTGTATCTCTGTGAGTTGAAGGGAAGCCTGGTATACAGACTGAGTTCCAGGCCAGCTGGGGCTGTAGGGAGACCCTGTCTCAAAGAAAAAAATTAGTCTTTAAGAAAAACCCATTATATTTCATCATATTTACTTACGTTGGAGAGAATTTTCCTGTGGGTCAGGGGACAGGTGCCCATACCTGCACCCATCCACATAGGATCTTGCCCACTTCTGCCACTTTGTGTTCCCCAGTTCCTAAGCCAAGCAAGGAGTGAACTCTCAAATCTTAGTTGGATTACAGAATTTCTTAGGGTTGTCTCCAAAGTGATGTAGGAAAATACACATTCACTAAGTGTGGAATGCATCTCCTTTTCCAACATGGCCGCCAGGAGTCCTGACATGAATTCTTTGCCCTACTTCCATGATGGTGAAATGGTGGGAGAGCCCCAGCACCACACGGTGGCTTTCATATGCCTCAGTGGTGTTCCAGAGTCCCAGAGTTCTGTGTGTGTTTGCCCTAGCATAGCTGGAAGTCCAGCATCAGGCCAACCTCACTAAGGCTTGCCTTTGCCCTTAGCCCATTCCTCTAAGTAAACCAGGCGCCAACTTTGTAGTTCCACCTCTACTCAGGTGACAAATCCATTTCAAACATGATGCAGTCTATCCCACAATTCACCATCTTCAGCTCCTCCCAGAGTCACCCCTCATTCCTACCTATCCCATGTTTGGTCATTTTTATCCTACATAATATAGTGGTTTCATGATGTTAAAAAATAGTTTAGATGCTCTATTCTATAATAGGGTGATGAGGTCCTTACTAAACACTACAGGCTGCCAATGAAAAGACCAGTACTAGGAATGGGGTCCAACTTGAGTAGCTTTTATGAGTGTCGTTTTTTGTTTTTTTAAGTATTTTTTTATCTGTATGAATATCCTGTCTGCATGTAGGTTTGTGCACCCATGTCATGCAATTCTACGGAGGTCAAAAGAGGTTTTCCAATTCCCCTGGAACTGGAGTTAAAGATGGTTCTTAGCCGCTATGTGGGTGCTGGGGATTGAACCCAGGTCCTCTGCAAGAGCAGTCAGTGCTCTTAACCACTAGCACATTTCTCCAGCCCATGAATGTTTTGTTTTTGTTTTTGTTTTTTTGGGCAGGGTCTCCATTAGCCCATATAGCTATCTGGAAGTCACTCTGTAGTCCAGGTTGGACTTGAACTTACAGAGATCCACCTGCCTCTACCCTCCTAAGTGCTAAATTAAGCATGCATCACCACAATCGCTACCATGTGGGGGCTGGGATGGAACCTGGGTCCTCTGCAATAGCAGTTGGTATGCTTAACTTCTGAGCCATCTCTCCAGCCCAAGTGCTATGTTTTATACCTCCAATCATTAGAGGATATTGTCAGTGCTCTGTTACCCTCCAAATTGTATGAGAAACCATATTTTGTAGAACCATGAACTAGAGACATACCTAGTAGTGAGGTCAAACTACTGGTCCAGAGGTAGATGGCTTTAATAGAAGCAGCCAGGTTTTCAATGATTCTTGCAGTTAGAATGTAATTTTCTCAAGGTGTCTTTGACATGTTCAAAGGAGGGGGAATGACATCACAGTGTGAAAGAAGAATAGACTGCATCAAAGAACTGACTGAAACAGTAAACTTCTGCTCAAACAGTCAACTTTCTAACATGTAGAATTTGAGAAAGACTGAGAGAGAGATGAAAAGCATGTTTGGCAGAATACATTGAGCTCTGGTGGGTGGGGGGATAAGGGTGGGATACACTGGGTCTTGATTTGATAATCTCTTACCATAATATTATATAATTATATATATTATATATATTATATATAATTTTAAAAAGAAGAAATAAATGGGGTGGCTGTGTTTACAACTTATTTGCAAGCTAATGCTCATATAAGCTCATTAGAAGGAAGGGCTTCTAACATGTGCAAATCATGCTGAATGGACAGCCCTCTTCTGACCAGTTCAATAAGCTACATCCAACCAGCTGAATGAAATCCCATATACCTTGGTCTTCACCTGAGGAAGACTGATTTCTCATTAATTGGTATATTGATGTTTTGCAGATGACGAGTGGCTTAGTCATTCTTATTGCATGTAAAATATATTGTAAAAATTATGAAATGTTTCACAGATTTTTTTATTCCTTGTCCAGACAAAACAGGCTCTGGAGAAGGAGGTATTCTGACTCATAAGACAAAGGGTCCAAAAGTGGGAAAACACAGGAGATGAAGAGACTGATGTTTGCCGGCATCCAATTTGGTTCATATAAATAGCAATAAAAGCACGTAAGATGGAGGATATGTTATAAAAAGCCAGAAATGTGCACACCAGGGCCAG
The DNA here is from genome assembly GCA_009823505.1 of Rhizomys pruinosus. NCBI lineage: Eukaryota > Metazoa > Chordata > Mammalia > Rodentia > Spalacidae > Rhizomys > Rhizomys pruinosus. The sequence continues at coordinate 1,697,940 of VZQC01004543.1, forward strand.
GATCTGTGGGTGGCTCTGGACTCAGGGGAGGCTGTGCAGGACACATGAGAGCTTCAGATATGTTGAACNGGTTGAAGAGATATTTCAGGGGGCCAGAATACAGGCTACTCTTATTGGACTAGGTTTCAGACCCAAGCACTAACATGGCAGCAAATAACTGGCACCCTCTTCTGGCCTCTGTGGACACAGTACAACATTAGTGTATTTACATACATGTAGGCAAAACATTCATACACATAATTTTTTTTTAATTGAAGCTAAGTTGGGTCAACAATTAATTAAATAAATTAGCATATAGTCTTATTTGGGGATTAAGAGATGGCTCTCTTATTTAGACCATTCGAGGCTCTTGTAGAGGTGCATTTCCCAGAACTCACATGACAGCTAACAACCATCCTTAATTCTAGTTCCAGGCATTATACACACATGATGCCCCTACATACATGCAGGAAAACACTCATATCCATTAAATAAAAATAATGTAAACATTTTTAAAACATATTTTCATTTTCCATTGTTTATAACTTTCAGTAACATTTTAAGTAATGTGTGCTATAAAATGCATTGTTTAAATACTTATGTCATAAGGGGGTTTCACTTGGTTGATGGGTCTAAAAGTGTGTATTTTGTTCTGAAACAATGAAAGAAATAATTTTAACAGTGCATCCCTTTGTTACTTGTCAGTAAATACAATGAGAGGATGAGGAACTGCTAGATCTCTTAATATATATATATATATATATATATATATATATATAATTTAAAAAGAAAGAATAAATGGGGTGGCTGTGTTTACAACTTATTTGCAAGCTAATGCTCATATAAGCTCATTAGAAGGAAGGGCTTTAACATGTGCAAATCATGCTGAATGGAACAGCCCTCTTCTGACCAGTTCAATAAGCTACATCCAACCAGCTGAATAAAGTCCCATATACCTTGGTCTTCACCTGAGGAAGACTGATTTCTCATTAATTGGTATATTGATGTTTTGCAGATGACGAGTGGCTTAGTCATTCTTATTGCATGTAAAAATATTGTAAAAATTATGAAATGTTTCACAGATTTTTTTATTCCTTGTCCAGACAAAACAGGCTCTGGAGAAGGAGGTATTCTGACTCATAAGAACAAAGGGTCCAAAAGTTGGAAAACACAGAGACATGAAGAGACTGATGGTTGCCAGCATCCAATTTGGTTCATATACAATAGCAATAAAAGCACGTAAGATGGAGGATATGTTATAAAAAGCCAGAAATGTGCACACCAGGGCCAGGATGCTGTGGGTGGCTCTGGACTCAGGGGAGGCTGTGCAGGACACATGAGAGCTTCGGATGTGTTGAACCTGCTGCTTGTGTCTGTGCAGGGTGATAACCATGGAGCTGCTGGACCAGATGATGAGCACAGAAAACAAAACCTCAGGGAACAGGATTAGTGCTGCATACAATGAGTCTGTAAAAGTATTACGACCTTTAATGGTGCTGAATTCCAAGTCTCTTTTTTCTGTCCTGTTTTTGCTGTTCATTTCAATAAGATTATAAACAGGAAAAATGGAATTTAACACAATGTATGTTATCCAGCAGAAACAAATGGAGTGTCCAACATACCTTGGATATTTGGCTTTAAGTTCTTTCCTACATAAGTTCTTGGGGCTGATGGTGATGGCCTGGAAGATATTCAGAAGGCAGGTGGTAGCATTGGACACATTCCTGCCAACTCTTTCAACATACAAAAAGAGGTTGCATACCAAATCATTGAATAACTGTTTCCATCCAAACGCTGCCACAGTCTGGGGCACTCCTTTAAAGAGCATGGTCAAGGTGTTGGCTATGAGCAGGTGGGTGAAAATTAGATCTGTGTCCCTCTGTGTTAATTTATGTGTTGCAATTTCTAAATAGTAGGAGAGAAGTGAGAAGTTTCCCAGAATCCCAACTGCAGTCTGAGAGAGCAGTATGATTCCCATTGCCAAATCTCTGTATTCCATTCTGACATCTGCTGCATCTGCTTTCAAATTACAGGAGCAGTCATTCCTCTGATCAGACCACGTGTCTAAAATATATTTGTAGCCATCATTGTGATGTTGATATGCAGTTTTGCAATTTCCTTGGGAGGCTGATGGAAGACAGTCGCTTGACATCTTGAGTATGATGTCATCCTGGGAGGAGCAAGATTCTATAAATAATGTATTTGTTCACCCAGTGAGATGTCCTAATTCATCAGATGATCCTGTTGAAGGTTGAATTCTAAGTAGGTGTCTCTGAGATAACATCACTAAGTATGAGATGACGCAGCCTGGGAGGAGCAGTGAAGAGTGACAGAAAATCGAGCCAAAGTCTCATGGCACATTGACAGAAAAAAGGACAATCCACTCAAACTACGAACAAATGATTTTATATTTTTATTTTTTTATTTTTTTGTCCTCTTGAGACAGGGTCTCCCTGTAACCCCAGCTGTCCTGGAACTCTCTCTGTAGACCAGGCTGCCCTTGAACTCACAAAGATCCACCTGCCTCTGCCTCCCAAGTGCTAGGATTAAAGGTGTGTGCCACTACACTCTGCATTTTTAAATGAATTTAAGATCCAAGTCTTAAGACAAATAAGGAAAATTTAATTTTATAAAATATATGTCTATAGTATTTTAGAGGTAAATGATGATCATTCTTTACTTCACATGACACACGTCATTGAACTGACAAGTTAGGAACAGGAAACTATGAGGTTATGCCACCAAATATCATCCATGTCATACAATCTTAGGCAGGCTTGCAAATGTGGATTGTGGTGTGAGAGATTTGGGTCATAGCCAGTGCATAAAAGTCTTACAGAGCACACAAAAGAGACATGCAAGAATCCCAACAGCTTCTGTGACTTTACTGCCATATAAACTCTGCAATATTTGATGGCTAGTAAATGTGTTCAACTGCATGAGAATTCTGTATCTCTTTCTCGACTATGTTTAGTGCAGTAATGAAACAATTGATGCTGTAGAAGAGAAATAATGAGAACTGTTGCATGTACAGTCTGATCCATGGTGACCACTTTCTTGTTAAGACATTTTAGGTCAGTCTGGCCACTTCTAGTCATGGGCATTGTCTCCACAATCCCAGGATTCTGAGTAGGAATGTGCAGTGTTACCACATAAATTACATTCCTGAAATGTAATATGTTCACTGATAAACGTTTACTCAGTTTTCTTTTGCTGTCCCTTGCGGTCAAGTGTATGAATGTCAAAATTCAGTGACAGTTCATGAATCACTGTTATTCTGCTAATCTTACCCTTTCTTTCATTTCCACTACTTTCTGGTGTGGACAGCAGCATTATTTTCATTTTCCAGAGAGGATCATAGCAACCCAGATGATCATAGCTGTTCAGGAGAAGTGTGGACACCTGGAAGAGTGGAGCATGTCCTGAGTCACAGACAGTCACATGTTGCTCTGCATGTGAATTTATGACAGTACAGTTTCACAACCTGCTTGTTTTCATTCCTTCCATTTTTTTCACTTCTCTGGACTCTTATGCCTTCATTCATCTGCACAGTGTTTTCTTCTGGCTGCAACTATTTATAAGACAATGACAAATTGCAGTAAAGACTCAGAGGCTTGAACTAAAACAGAGCACTAGTTTTGTAAAGTAAGCTGTTCTACCTGCAAGTTGGATGTGACAAGTCTAGGATAAACCTAATATATATATATAATATATTTACATATAATTATATTATATTATATATATAATATAATATATATTATATTATATATATTATATATATTATATATTATATATATTATATAATAACAAGTATAATTATAATCCTCTAAACCGAAAGACATATCTCTTCTCTTATAAAATATTAGATCTACTTATCTATTAAATTACTCTCTATTCTTCTTATCGATTATTATGTAATGTCTCTCCTATACTTACTATATTATATCTTACTTCTTGCTATATTATTCTATCATCTCTTCTCTATCTCTTATTATATACTCTATTCTCTTCTCTCTTTGTATCTCTCATCGTCTCTATTCTCCTCTCTCTCTGATACCTCCCTCGAACTCCATTCTCTCTTCATACCTCTCTCCTCTATCTTCGGTTTCTCCTCGACTCCTCTCTACTCTCCTGATCTCCTCTTGTGTGTGTGTCTTCTGAAAGCTTAATTTTTTATCAGCGCAGGGCAAAAATTTTCAGCAGTGTCTAATTTACTAAACACTACCACTTTGTATCCAACATGAAATACTCATGTGAACTAAGTTATTGATGGGTAAAAATTAGATTACACCATATATTCAGTCCCCAGACGTCTCTAGATACAAAGTAATTTTTAAAAGCATTAATTCACTTTTATGTTTATGAAAAATCTGCGTGCATGCATGTCTATGGATAGCATGCATATCTAGTGCCTGAGGAGGACAGGGAGAACATTGGTTCCCTAGATGTGGAGTAACTGTAGGTGCAGAGACACCATGTGGGTACAGAGAGCAAAATGTGTGTCCTCTGCCAGGGCAGCAGGTGCTGAAATACCAAGCCATTTTTGCATTTACCTATATTTAATAATTATTCCACTGATGAAAGTGATGTGTTTAGTAGAAATTATGAAGTGCTCAAATATCAGGGATATTTAAGATATTTAGAGATGGAAAAATGGAAAAAAGATATTTAGAAAAGAATCATATGTAAATAGATAATGAAGGACAGGCATAACTAATTTATTATTAGATTAAATAGAACAGAGAATATCTGTGGAAAGTCAGCTTAGTGGTAGTCCTTGCCTGCTATCCACAGGGCTCTGGGTTGGTTAAGAACACCAACAAGGAATTTGGGCTTAACAAGCTAATCTTATTAATTCAGGTAAAATATATGAGATGCATTTGTTGTTGAGAAACAACCGGAATATTAGTTCTGTATCTGCTGTTCAATGTTATGTTCCTAAACACAAGACAGGGACATTGGAAGGACAGCCATCATGAAACTGGTCACTCAAAGCAGAATCAGTGTTTGCATAAGTGGATAATGAACATAGCATCCACAAAAACTTTGATTTTTATTCCTGCAGGAGATTAACATCTGAGCTCATTCAAGGATTAGCTGATTTTTATACCTCATTCAACATTAACTGTAGACATAAAAAGTTGATAAAGCTACTTATAACAGATAGAAAAATTATTCCATGTTTCACTTCATTTAATTTGAGCACAGAATTGGTTTTTGAACTATGATCTTTATGCTACTTACAGACACTTTACTCCTCTCAGATTACTCAGGCCCTGATCCCTCAACGAGGAATTCATCATAGTGTATTAGTCTCCCTTAGTGAGTGCAGCAAGGTCAGGACCTAGGTAACCAGCTCACCTCTGACCTGTGGAATATGGCTTGTGCCTCCTGCATCCTTTCATGCATCTGTTTCCACCCACTTCTCCTGTTAAGGGTGGCTACTCAGCTCTTTCTCCTTTGCTGTCTCTGCTACTCCTACTGAAGTAGAAACACTCTCCTGACACTGCAGGATGGTGGGCTCTGTGCAGACCCTGACTTCATAATACCCAGAAGAGTAGGAGAGGGAGGCAACTCAACCCTGAGATAAAGTTCATTGCTGTGTGACCTCACCTCCCTTCAGAGCTGCAATTTCCATTTCACACACACTGACAATGAAGTCACTAGCTTTGGGAATCAGGGACTTTTCTCAAACTTTTGTCCAGTTGGTAACTGGGGAATGCCACCTAACAGTTCCGTACAACCTTGTGTTGAGAGAAAGTGTTTTGAGAGAAGGCCTTTTGAAAAACTCTTAAGTTTTCATGATCCCTGAAGACTGACAGTGTCTCCTGTTAAAAGTGCAGCAATCTTTGAAGTCTAAATTAAGAGAGTCTGTCAAAAAAGTTTTTTTGTCTCCCTGGATTCCAGGCCTTTCTAATTTTTTTCCAACAGAAATCAGCTTAATTCTTTATGTCAAGATCCCCAAGCTACCTTGCGTAGAATAGTGAGCAGAATAACAGAATCAGTCCAGGTCTCAGGAGGATGTCATGTGAAGGAACAGTGAAAGGAATGACACGTCACAAGATAGACCAGGAAGCATTGTCCTAATTTGTATAATGGTATGGAAATTCCTTTGAATATTCTACCGTGTGACTATTCTAAGAAAGCAAGAAACAGACTTCGCCATCTTTTAAAAACATTTTTTTTGTATGAGTGTTTGACTTGCATGCATGTAAGTGCACTTGTCTCCTGCAGTATCTGCAATCAAAGGAGGGCCTAGAATCCCCTGAACTGGTGTTTCAGGCAGGTGTTAGTTGGGAATGTTAGTTGGGGCTCTGCTTCAAGCCTAAGTCTTTGAAAGAGTAGCCAATGCTCTTAACTAGTGAGCCATCTCTCCAGCTTCAGGCTTTGAAACCATCAGCAAGCAATATTATTCATTGAAGGAATGTTAGGCCTCTCCTTCTTAAGTGGGTCAACAGAGAAATACTATCATTTCTTTAAATTATCGGTCATATATGCCAATGCTATATTTTATAGAAAAGAACATTCATTGGATAATGGAATTGTCTACGTATATTGCTCTTGAGAATATAAGGAGTTCTCATTGTTTGTGATGTTATAGAGGCAAAATAAAAATGTATGGCCAAGATGTAAACTTCGGTTCTTGTGTATTGGGCCTATGTCCAGTACATATTGTCCTGTGAATATTTTGGGAAACTGAGAATTTAGAGGGACATAGTCAACAACACAGGACCACCATGATTTGTGAGAGATATCAAATCCTGATTCTCCCAAAGCAGAATGAACATCAGAGATTCTCTACAATAACTTAACAATGTGTGGAAAACTTGGGCTCAAGTAGTTTAATTCAGGAAAAGATAAAGATGATCATTCTCCAAGGGTAGAGACTGATGGGACAGAATGAAGAAAAGACACCAGGTCCTTAGTTCACTGTCTTCTCTCTGGTCTCCCAGAGTCCCGTAATCTTTGTGCACTTAAGTTACACTTAGGGATGGTTTCTGACTTAGGAGCTCACAAACAATGTGTCCATTTCCTCCAGGATCCATCACACAATATCTTCATTGTTCACCTTTAGTCTCATTTGGGCCAGAGGCTGTCATGTTATTATCTGGGTGAAGACTATGAAATCTCACTTTATAATCTCTGGTGTTCTGTTCCCCAGCCAAACACAGACATTCCATTCATGCATGGACACTCAAGAACCTGGAGAACAGGAACCAGTGTCTTAGGATGGAGGTTGGACTAACATAATATTTCACTACAGAGACCGATCTCTGGTTGCATATAAGTGTTTCTTACTATAGCACGAGTATGTTTGCATGTATGTGTACTTATTGTAAAGATGTACATACTCAGGATCAGTGTCATATGAGCATCCATAACACACGGAAAAGCAACGGGAGATTAATAATAGAGTTGAGGCAACAGTGAGTCCTCTCTCTTGATCCATTCCTCTCCTGTTAACATGCTTGGAGCCCATTCATCACCCATTCCCACCCTTAATATATCAATGTAACTTTGAGTGTGGCTATTATAACTAAGTAAATGGAGGTAAATGGCAGACTATACATATTTGAGGGGCTGAGTGAGTTGTAGAGTACAAGAGATGACAGAAGTACTGTTGTCATAAAGGTGTATGTGTATTTGAGTAACCTTCCTCTTCATGACAGCAAGTGCATAAAAAAGTAGCATCTGGGTAAATCCACATAGCGGTAACATGTGGGGTGTATGAAGACTCCATGAGGAGTTTTGGAGCACATTGAGGAACAGTTTTTAAGGGAAATGAGGAAGAGCACTCTCTGGAGCAATAAGGGCTGCAAAGGTCCCAAGAAGAAAGTTAACAGTGGATGTCAAGTTGTCAAACCAATCTCTTCCATCAGCAAAATGGCTTCAAGAAAATGACTACAGATAGCAGAGAACTAACTAAATTAATGCCTCTTCTCCAGGCTATTGTACCCAACAGGGATCTGTTGAGAAAACAATTAATACAAATGGGTAAAACTTTTCCATGCTCCGTATGTTTAATTTAATACACAGTGTTAATTTCTAAGTGTTTTGCAGTTGTGGAACCCATTTGAGAGGTAACAAGTGTCAATTGTTTCTATTGTCTGTTGGTCCTTTAGTCACATGTGGCTGCAATCCACATGATATTCTTCCTTCCTAGAACCTGGCTGGCAGTTCTACAAGACTACAGGACTTTGGAGCTGTTTCCTGCTGGCAGGCTAAAATTTCCTAAGCTGACCTGGCAAGGAGAGGGGTTGTGACCTCAGGAAGTTACCCCAGAAATGAAAATAAATGAAAGAGACAGACTCATAGAGAAAGTCCAGGAAGAGAACTCAGGTTTAATGCTGGAACTCAAGGTTTTTATACCAACCCATGCATGGGCTGAAGCAAGTACACACAATTGGGGGCTGGGGCAGGCATTTGGGACAAGGGAACCTCAGGATATATTCCAGATCAAAGTTCTTTCCTAAGGGATTAAAGACAGCTCAGGTTTCACAGGTCTGTGAGAATAACAGCAGGGGTCAAGGCTTGGCTGCTTGCTAACTGCTTTTAAGTGCTTTTGCCAAAAGAATGCCTACAAACAGGTATATCTGAAGAAACCAAAATGAAAAATAATTCACAAAGGATATGAAGGCTGGGTATAGTTTTGCAACTCTTGGGGGCTTTACGGTCAGGTAAGGCACAAGTGATATCCACCAGGATCGTTGAGAAGTCTACAATAGCCTTTGAGGATAGGTGACATAGAGTATACAGATATTTTAGAAAAATAAAAAATAAAGGAACCCCCAAATTTCATAATTTTTCTTTTGGTTTCTTTGAGTCAGGGGCTCTCTGTACTACAAGCTGGCCTAGAACTCACAGTGTAGACCAGGCTGGTCTTGAACTCACAGAGATCTCCACACCTCTGCCTCCTGAGGGCTAGGATTAATGGTGTGCATCACCTTGCTGGCTTAAAGACAGTTCTTTTTTTTTAATTTTATTTATTTCTGCATGTGTATGAATGTACTGTCTGCATGCAGGTTTGTGCACCCATGTCGTTCAATGCCGCGGAGGTCAGAAAAGGGTGTTGGATTCCCCTCAAAGTGGAGTTCTCCTGGAATTGGAGTTTCAGACGGTTCTCGGCCGCCATGTGGGTGCTGGGGATCGAACCCAGGCCTTCTGTAAGAGCGGTCAGCTCTCTTAACCACTAGGCCATCTCTCCAGCCCCCTAAAGACAGTTCTTAGCTGCCATGTAGATGCTGGGAATTGAACCCGGTTCCTCTGCTAGAGCAGTTGGTGCTCTTAACCATTGAGCCATCTCTCCAGCTACCCTGTATATTTTTTAATTTTATTTATTTTATTTTATTATTTATGTGCATGACTGTACTGTCTGCATGTAGGTCTGTGCACCCATGTCGTGCAATGCTGTGGAGGTCAGAAGAAGTTGTCGGATTCCCCTGGAACTGGAGTTCTCCTAGAATTGGAGTTACAGACAGTTCACAGCCGCCATGTGGGTGCTGGGGATCGAACCTGGGTCCTCTGCAAGAGTGATCGGTGCTCTTAACCACTAGTCCATGCCTGCACCCCCCATTTTTTTAATTTTTAAATAAAATCCTGGCACCAAGGTTGTGTTGCACCCCCTTGGGCTGTTGGCTAGGGAAGCCCTGCAGCTCCCTTACTCTCCAAAATAAAGGGTATTGCCACTAATGTTTGTTGCATTGGAAGCAGACAGTAAGTTGCTATTGCTGAAGGCCTGGCTATTGCCACTAATGTTTGTTGCACTGGAAGCAGACAGTAAGTTGCTATTGCTGAAGGCCTGGCATGACGTGAGCACTTGAAAGAGAGATCCAGCTGGAACCAAGTTGGATACTCTCTTCCACTGGATGGCTGACCTTCATAGTGGGAGAGGGTGCTATTTTATGCAGATTGCTAGGGGATAATCCTCCCCAAAGTTCTTCTTAATGAGAGAACTACACTATGTATGCTGCTCTGCCACTTGCCAAGCAAGATGCTCCTGCTGGTGCAATAGTGGCTCGTCTAGTATATGTAAAAGCAGGACATTTCCAATTGTATTTAAGGCCTGCTCCTTGAGGAGGAACACACATCCAGTACTGTAAGCTAGGTTGACCCCCCAGTGGCAGGGAACCTTAGAGGCCCCAGTGGGGGAAGCCACTGCAGTTGTTTTGGAAGATGGATATGATGCACCTACCAAGGTCCTGTACAGGCCTTGTGTTTCCACCCATAGGTTAGGTTATTACAGCAGTCAGGGTCTGTTTAGTTGTCCATGCTTCATTCTATTTGGTTTTTGTTGTTGTTGTTGTTGTTGTTGTTGTTGTTTTTGTTGTTGTTTTTTGAGACAGTGTCTCCCTTTAGTCCCAGCTGGCCTGGAACTCACTCTGTAGACCAGACTGGGCTTGAACTCACAGAGATCCGCCTTTCTATGGCTCCCGAGTGCTGGGATTAAATGTGTGTGAAACCACAACCGGCTTAAAGACGGTTCTTAGCTGCTATATGGGTGCTGGGAATTGAACCCCAGTCCTCTGCAAGAGCAGTCAGCACTCTTAACCACTGAGCCATCTCTCCAGCCCCTGTTTGTGTTTTTATAGTACGTGGAATACATTTAAATTCGGCCAACAGTCCATTATAAGAGACAATAAAAGGACCTGAGAGTTCTAGGTTTTGCCATAATGGAAGAAAGATCGTCTTATAACTGTCAGCCCCACAACGCTCAGATATGATTTCAAAAGAGGATGATGGAAAGAATATAAGAGCCAGAGGAAGGGGTGCAGTGTGGCATATGATTTTCCTGCACCTGCCAAGCTATCCTGTCAAGCTATGGACAGATCCTTTCTTCCCAAGTTCCAATACACCTGCTTGTTCAGGTCATCACAGATGAACTTGACTGTTGATGTTCTGCAGGAACGAGGGGCAGAGAGAATCAGTCATGCCTTTCAACCAACCAGGTTGCCTGAGTTGCATGTGGAGACGGGAGTAAGTGCATGAGCAGAGGAAGCTGCGAGAGATTAGTGCCTTTTCCACCTTGGGCAGCTCCTGAGAGGCCACATGGTCCATGCTGAGATGGAGACTTTCCTGTGTGGCTATGGTGGAAGGAATGCCCAGATTTGTATAAATAACCCCCTCAACCATTGCTCTGTTAGTAGGCCCAAATAAACTCCATAGCATCTTCCAAACTGTGGGTTGGGGAATTTGCGCTGCTTAGGGATGAAGGAAGGAGGGACCTGGACCCTGGTTACCGCTCCCTCCCAGAAGGAAGTTTAGCAGGAATGGATTATTTCATTGGAAATTTTTGGCGAGCTGCATGTTCTACACACACAATCATTATAGGGTACTGTCAGGGTTCCTAGTTACCCTCCAGAACTTGAGGGTAATACCATATTTCCACAGACACTATGAACTCCAGGAAGACATGGGGAATTCAAGCTGGTACTGGCCCAGAAGTACTTGGTTTTAAGAGCAACCACCATGTTTACAGGAATTCTTGTAGTTAGAATGTAATGTCCTCAAAGGGGCTTTGATATAGTCAAAGCAGAAGAGTGCCACGACACTCTGATAGAAAGAAAGACGGGCCCACTGTGCTCACAGCTTATTTGCAGGCTCCTGCTCGGATCATCTGGGTAAAAGGAAGGGATCTGACATCTGTAAATCATAGGCTCAAGTGGGACATCCCTACACATCCATAGACATAAAAATCCATGAATCAATTAAAGAGAGAATATTATCATCAGTCATCATAACACAAGACACATATGGATGACATGAAGGATTAAAAAGAGCAAATTAAGAGTTAATGCTCACCAAAATAGCATAGGAAGTAATGCCTGGATGCACATGTGGGTTGGGGTGGGGAGGGTGATTTGTGCTCTGTCTAGTCCTTAGAATTCTTAACAACACAGAGAGACATGCAAAAACTACCAGAAAATTCTATAATCATTGGGCATATTAATTCTGGAATACATAATGGCTAAAAATATTCTATTCACATTCTTGACACTTTTGTATTTGTCTCGAAAGTGTGTTTAGTGCAGTGATGTAAGAATTCATGCTATATACAGTCTGATGCATGTGGACCATTTTCTTGTTCTCAGTGGAAGTGACACTGCCCAGTCCTGTTCACGGCCAGCTGTCTCCCCAGTCACACGATTCTGAATTGGAATGTGCATGGCAGCAATGCTAATCACAGAACTCAAATGTACTATTTTCACTGATAGACATTTGCTTACATTTTTATTTTGATGCCCTCTTGGGGTCAACTGTATGAATCTCAAAATTCGTTGACAATTCATGAATCTTTTATTCTGCTCATGTCGCATTTTCTTCCGATGCAGACGGTAGCATCATTTTCATTCTCCAGAGAAAACCGTAGAAACACACGGTGGAAGTGACTCTTCCAGCTGGTTAGGGACAGAAGTGAGGAAACCAGCAAGTCTGGACCTTGTCTGGCTGCAGACACAGTCACCTGTATCTGTGCTCAGGAAGTTATGACAACAGAGATTCAAATCCATGCAGTCCTACAATCAGCTTGATTTCATTACTTACCATTGTTTCCCCTTTGCTGACCTTATATTCCTTCATTTGTCTGCAAGATGTTTTCTTCTTGTTGTGAAGATTTGTGAGCCAAAGGCAAATGCCAACAATGCCTCAGAGACTTGAATTAAAACAGAGGTTGTGGTGGTTTGCATGAGTGTCCCCCATAGGCTCTAAGTATTCAGACATTTGTCTCCAGTTGGTGGCGCTGTTTTTGGAGGTCTTAGAAGGTGTGGCCATGCTGGGGGAAGTGTGTCACTGGGGGCAGCCTTAGTGAGTTTTAACAAGCCTCTGTGGTCTACAGTTACCCTCTCTGTTTCCTGTGCTCATTGCAAGATGTGACCCTAGGTTTACTGCTCCAGATCCAGCCCCCACTCCTCCTGCCACAATGGACTGATTCCTGGAACTGCCAATTGTAAGCGCAAATAAACTCTTCCTTTTATAAGTTCCTTGGCCATGGTGCTTTGTCACAACAACAGAAAAGTGCCTAATACAGTTATATGTACCAGAGAGTGGGCTGTTGGCTGTGAAGAACCTGACCATGTGTATGTTTGGAGAAGTGTGGAAGACTTTGGAACTTTGGGCTGGAAAGGCTGTTGACTATTGTAAGCAGAGATAAAAGGGCCATTCTAGTGGAGGCCTGGAAGAAAGCATGACTGCAAAAGATGTAGTTCCAGGGGAAAATAAAGACTTAGGCAGTAACCAGGATATTTTGATAAAGAGTCTGGCAGCAGATTGCCCGCAGCCCAGATGCTTGCCTGATACTAAGTTGAAAAGCAATGGACTGATGTCTTTGGTGGAGGATATTTCAAGACAGCCTAGTGTGGAAATGGTAGCGTGGCTTTTAATGGTGAATATTGTGCAGGTCTACAGTGAAGAAGAGCAGATGGGGCAGAAAGAAATGCAGAATATACAGTTTGGATCTGAAAACTGCACTAGGAAGATTAAAGGTGGGGCCAAGGCATGTGAAGGAGAGGCTCCCTTTCATAAGGAGATTAAAGCCATTAAGGTGAGGCCTGGATATTTACAAGTAAACAAAAGAATCAGTACCTTCAGGGCAAGACCACACCCAGCTAATCCTCCACAAATTCCAGGGCAGAGAAAAATTGCAAATGTGGTTAAAGTAGGAGAGATTCCATCCCGAACTTGCAGCCAGATTCCGCAATTTCATTCACATGGTGCTGGCTTTAGAGGCATGAAGAATGCAAGAGTGAAGGGGTCATCAGTTCTTCCTCCACGGTTTCAGAGAGCCAAAGAGGCCAGGCAGAGTACAGCAGGGGTGTCCATGAATAAAGAAGGCCTTGATAGGCCATTGCGTGAAGCCGTGAGTGTGAAGCCTGGTTGGCAGCAGAGGCCCCAAGAAGACATTCGAGATGCCAGACCTGTGAGATATTTGCCAAGGAGAGCTGCATACAGGGAGTGGTACCGGCCTAAGAAAGAGATGTGTGCTGCAAGCAAAGCTGGAAGAGCTGAGCCATCTAAGCCCTTTGGAAGTCAAGACCCAGAAGTTGCATGTGGAGCTACAGGACTTGGCATTTGCCCTGCTGGTTTTCGGTCTTGTTTTGGTCCAGTATTTTCTCACTATGCCTCTATTCCTCCCTTTTGGAATGGGAATGTGTATTCGGTTCCACTGTACATTGGGAGTATGTAATTTGCCTTTTGATTTTACAGGAGCTTACAGTTAAGAGATTGGACTGAGTCTCAGAGGAGACTTTGGACTGTGGACTTTTGAATGGAAAGACTGTGGGGACTTTTAAGGTTGGACTAAATGCATTTTGCATTTTATATGGTCAGGAGCCTATGGGGGCCAGGGAGTGGAATGTGGTGGTTTGCATGAGTGTCCCCCATAGGCTCTAAGTATTCAGACATTTGTCTCCAGTTGGTGGCGCTGTTTTTGGAGGTCTTAGAAGGTGTGGCCATGCTGGGGGAAGTGTGTCACTGGGGGCAGGCTTAGTGAGTTTTTTTTTTTTTTTAATTTTATTTATTTCTGAATGTATATGAATGTACTGTCTGCATGCAGGTCTGTGCACCCGTGTCGTGCGCTTAGTGTGTTTTAACAAGCCTCTGTGGTCTACAGTTGCCCTCTCTGTTTCCTGTGCTCATTGTGAGATGTGACCCTCGGTTTGCTGCTCCAGAGCCAGCCCCCACTCCTCCTGCCACAATGGACTGATTCCTGGAACTGCCAATTGTAACCGCAAATAAACTCTTCCTTTTATATGTTCCTTGGTCATGGTGATTTGTCACAGCAACAGAAAAGTGACTAATACAGAGGTCTAATTAAAATCTTAAAGAAAGTGGATCTGGCCCTTCCCCCTTGCAGCCAGCAGCAGCTCTGGTGACATAGTAAGTCATTCTGCTCGGTGCTCAGGTGGGGCCCTTGCTTTCCAAGACCACCTGAAGCACAGAAAAGAGGTCGGCACTGCTCCAGACAGGTAGATCTTAGAATAGAGTGACTCTTGGGTTGCTGGATGATTGATTCCCTGGTTGGTGGCAGGGGTGTCTTTGTCCGACTGCCTGCTTAGGTATAAGCCCTAAACCCTTGTAGGGTGTGTCTTTCCAGGCAGGGTTGCCCGTCCCCCTTTCAGCTAGCAGTGGCTCTGACGACATAGTGATCCTTTGTTTGGTGTGCTCAGGTTGGGTCCTTGCTTCCCAAGACCACATGAAGCACAAGAAAGAGCTGGAATTGAGGAAAGTGTATCCAAGTGGATTTTTTTGGAGAACCTTCAGAACAGGAAGGGAAGACTGACTTAGACTTCCAATATCCAATATATAAACAAAATTGAAAGCCTGAATCATAGACAAGTACCACCTGAAGCACAAGAAAGAGCTGGAATTGAGGAAAGAGTATCCAAGTGGATTTTTTTTGGAGAACCTTCAGAACAGGAAGGGAAGACTGACTTAGACTTCCAATATCCACTATATAAACAAAATTGAAAGCCTGAATCCTAGACAAGTCAACACTCCATAAACAAGGAGGAGAAAAAAAGAAAAAAGGCATCAGAAGGAGGCAAGCAAAATAAGCCTTCAACATATTGAAAAGGCCTTTGTGATTGGCTTCAGAAAACAGGCAAAAAAAGGGAAACCCTCATGCCAGAGACACAGCAAAGGGATAACATGGAAAAGGTGCAGGATAATTCTGCACCAAGCTCTACCAACCCTGTAGAAGATAGATACAGTGGAAACACCCTGGAGGTGACCCAAGAAACAGATCTTATAGGAAAAATTGCAGACCTATGCAGAGAAATTAAAGAAAATAAAGAAGAAGTCAGAGAACTAAGGAGAGAGAATGAAAAACTCAAAAAGGACCTAGAGGGATACAATGAAAAACATCTGAAAGAACGAAAGGAACAGAATGACAAACTCCAGAAAGAACTAGGGGGAGAAAAANATCTAGAAGACATTATATTAAGTGAAGTAACACAGTCCCAGAAAAACAAATGACAAATGGTATCCCTCATATGTGGATGTTAGCATCAATAACCCACTTGTAAATCTTTCTTGTGGAGAGGGATGCATATTGAAAGAACAACAACAAGAAGGGCGTGGTGATGCATGCCTTTAATCCTAGCACTCGGTAGGCATAGGCAGGCAGATCTTTGTGAGTTCAAGGCCAGCCTGGTCTACAGAGTGAGTTCTAGGACAGATGGGGCTACAAGGAGACCCTGTCTCGAAAAGACTAAAAAACAAAGAACAACAACAGAAAGACTGCATCAGAAAACTGACTGAAATGGTGAATCTGGAGGAGTGGGAGGGTTAGGAGAGGGACATGGGTCTATTTTCTATTAATGTATATTTAATTGATGTGGTTTCAACCAGCGTCCAATTTTGCCCAAACTCTATCTACAAATTGTATGGTATTTTAGGACTTAGTAAAAGTAAAAAATGTCTAAATTAAATAACATTGGTTTAAAAGTTTTAACAAAAATGGTAATACATCTAAATTAATTGGAAATATAAATTGTTGTCCACATTTGTTTTACTTAAAATTTGTATAAAAATCACTTTGGGATTAACACATACAAATATTCTCTATAATTTTTGTGTTATACAGTATCATCTTTTATCATTCTCTTTTACCTGTAGGATAACTTAACTTAAGGAATTAAGTTTGCTTCCCAAATTAACAACATACAGCCACCCAAAACAGCTTGGGTAAATTTAATGAAATTTACACCTTGAATCCTGCCTATAAGTATGTGTACTACAACTGCCTTTTTGAAACTCATGGGTCAAAAAATATAAACCTAAAATAAAAAAGGTGGGATACATTTATATATTAAACGTTTTTGTGAAAAAAAAATCAATTTGAATCTTAAAACTAACTACAGGAAAAGATTTGGATGTTCCCACAGGTCAAAAAGTCACCAATTTAATGGCTGAGAAAGAAAAGATACAGCTATGCATTGTGTAGGATATACCAAGAAATACCAGCAGAGAAGTTGGCACATCTAAGCATTAAAAGGAAGAAAAGCCTGAACTACTACAGGCATGAAACATCTCTGTGGATCCTATTTGTAACTGTTTATAATGAGTACTAATGAACCTTACCTTCTATGTGCTGCAAAGTTTTAATATGAGAGACTTTCTTACCTCCTTTTCATAGAACAAAGAAAATATGATGGTAATGAAGGCATTCTCTAACTGTAAATTAGCGC
This sequence comes from Rhizomys pruinosus, assembly GCA_009823505.1. Taxonomy (NCBI): domain Eukaryota; kingdom Metazoa; phylum Chordata; class Mammalia; order Rodentia; family Spalacidae; genus Rhizomys; species Rhizomys pruinosus. Next base: position 1,715,102 of record VZQC01004543.1, read on the forward strand.
TGACTGTTATAGAGGTAATCCCTTATAAAACCGGTAAAACTGCTTTCTTTAATTGACTAATAGACATAGGAACTGTGAAAAGGATTATTCTCTATTCAGAACCAAATATAATACTGAAGTCTCTTTAAGCTGTGCATTTAAGCAAAACATATTAATAAAGGAGAGCTCTGATATTAGCAATGGATTATTCTGCCAAGGATATGTTGGCCAGGGTATCCAAGCTCCCCCAAAAGGTAAAGGCTTCTTGCCTGTAAACTGGGATACCTGCAAGAAGAGAGGCCCTGCTGTCGAAGACCTGATGTAAGCATGGGAAAGATGTATTGAGACCACACTTGCAAGTGTACAGTTGGTCTCTAGAATACCAGAGAGTGTTACCAAAGCCCACTAAACCAATAAAACAAATACAGGTCTCCTTGAGTCAAGCAACACTCCTCCATCAGCCTCAGCTACACCTCACCTGCCTGGAAATACTGTGCAGCAGTGGCAGCCATATGTCTGTGTTTCCCAAATCTAATTGGCTATTAGCTCTCTCCTTAGAGGATTAACTCACGGCTGATGCCACAAACTTACATCCTCTAGTGGTTAGGAGATGTTATAAGCCACAGTAAGACCTTGTCATCTTTTACAGGAAAAACGTAATTCATGGATTAGCATACCATCCAAACATCTGTGTCTATACCAAATTAACCTATCATGATAATTAGCACTGTTTAAATACCTATATGTGGGGTCGCCACCGGGATTTGTGGTGGGGCCCACTTAATCCTATTACTACCCATGTGGAAAGCCCACACAGGAAAGCATACCACGTGTAGGTGGGTTGAGGTTCAAATGCAGAGAGAGAGTTTATTCCAACATGTCCACTTAAATATCCGTCATGAATCAATTCATCACTACACCCCACCCCTTAGGTGTGGCCAGGGAGGTACCATTGGCCTAGAGCCCACCCCATTGGTGTGGCCAGGGGGGTACCATTGACTTACAATCCAACCAACTCTAACTAAGTTTTGCCACATCTCACCCTTTTAATTTTATTTTTTTAATTTTAATGAGAGGCAGGGGAGCTCATGGCTGAGGCTAACAACCCAAAGGAACCTGAGTTTTAAATAGCCAGCTGCTCAAGCCTGTTTTGAGTGCTAGGCAGTGGGGGACAGATCAGACCTAAAATTTTATTTTCACACTAAGGACAATTATTATCCAAAAATCCCAACCATGAATTAAGCTGATTGCCAAGCATAAGAAATGAATGTAAGTAACATTCATGTAAAACCAATTAGTAAGTATCTATGTTTATATTTTGAACAACCCAAGGTTCCCATAGTCCAATTGGAAAAGCTTGTATGCACAAGCATGTTGATCAAATAAGAGTCCAGTCTATATTGCTGTAGTCTCACAATTCACCCCAATCTCTCCACAGCCATTATATTCTACCACACCTCATCTTCCGCAAGTTGTTCCCTAGGCTTTGGAAAAGGGGCACAGTGGGTGAGAAGCAAAGCAGTCTGTTTTCTCTGGAGATGTCATTTTGGACTCTAGTCTGTGGTTTCCCTTCATGGTTTGACAGCTTATCCAGGTTACCTTTTTAATCCTACTAACAAAACACAAGCAATTAGACATACAAGCATTTAAACAATATTATGGCAAGCTAAGCTGTGAGCACAGACACAGATGTTTGGATGGTATGCTAATCCACAAACTGTGGTTTCTCTATAAAGGGTGACAAGTTCTTATTGTGGCTTATATCATCTCCTAACCAGTAGAGGACATGAGCTTGTGGCATCAGCCATGAATTATTCCTCCAAGGAGAGAGCTAATAGCCAATTAGATTTGGGTCATATATAGACACATGGCTGCCACTGTTTCACAATATCTCCAGGCAGTTCAGGTGTAGCTGATACTGACAGAGGAGCCTTGCTTGACTCAAAGAGACCAATATTTTGCTTTCCTGCATTAGTGGCCTTTGGTAAGAGTCTCTGGCATTTCAGAGGCCAACTGCACATTAGCAAAGGATGTCTCAAAACATTTTTTCATGCTTACACCAGGTCTTCGACAACAGGGATTTACCACCTTTCTCCTTGCAGATATCCGATTTTTATGGGCAAAAGCCTTTATAATTTTGGGGGCTTGGATCCTTCAGCTAACATATCCCTGGCAGAATAATCCATTGCTGATATCAGATCTCTCCTGTGTTAATATATTCTGCTTAATTACACAGCTTATAGAGACTTTACTATTATCTACAGTCAGGGAATAACTTCAGTACTATCATGTTTCTCTTTTTCCTGTAAAAAGGGGAGAGATAGGAAGGTTTCTCAGCATCTGGAAGGTAAATTTCATTAGGGCAAATTATGAGTAATTAACCCAAATAGAATTCAGAGAGATGCTCAGTGTCTGTGTCTCAGGCAATCTGACATTCCTTTTTCTTTCATGTTCAGATGGGTCAGCCTCTCTGCTGGAATTTCCCAGTCCATTTTGCACAGCCAAAAGTTGTACATTTTCAGGCATTTAAGTTGGTGTTTTTACCTGTGGGAACATAAAAATTTCCTCCCATTGTTAGTTTCAAGACCTCAAAATTAAAAATTTATCAAAAGGTTTGGAATACAGAAGTAATATTATACCACTTCCCTCTTTTTGTTTTTTTTTTAATTTTTATGTTTTGATCTATAGATGCCTAAGTTGTCCTACAAGTAAAGGAAAAAATGTTACAAAGTGATACTGTATAACAGAAAAATATAGAGACCATTTGTGTACCTTAACCCCAAAGTTATTGTTGGAAAGTCAATACAGATTATGAATAAAAAAATTAACATTTTACATTCCCAATTATTTCAAATATATTACCATTTTAAACTGCAAACCTTACAAAGTAGATTTTGATAACTATCTTAATCCAAGCTCTTGGCCTTCTCCAGGCCTGGCATGAAAACCTGCTTTAAAGATTTTACAATATCTAGCTCTTAATAAAATTTTCTTTTACAGTTCTTATGCCCACCAGTTAATTAAAGACTGGCTAGATATGCCCCATGAGAAGTTGTTACCATCATTACCAATCTTCATTTTTGTTGTTGTTTTGTTGTTGTTGTTGTTTTGTGGGAGCTTCTAGGAAGCTTCCTTTGTCGAACAGGTGCAACACAGTCCTGCTAAGGGGAAAGGAATGCACAGTGCCCACTTCGTGGACAGTGTGGGGAACTGGCCTCATTGCATAGAGGACAGTCTGTCACTTCCGTGACCTGACCGGAGAGGTATCTTCCTACTCGGGTCCTTAGCCTGGGACCACGAAACACGTATCCCACATTTGGCCATAAGTTTTCACCTGCCCAAGCTCAGCACAGGAATTTCACACCAGCTATTCAAGTTGGTAGTCGGCAAAGGGAGCCTTTTTCCAAACCAACTGGTCACTCACAGGCCTCAACACCAGATACCCACTGGTCATCTCAACAAAATGCAGGCCCAGCCTGCATGCATACAAAAAATTTAAAAATGGCAGCCACGAATTCCACAATGATGTTAATTGGAATTCAATTGTTTTTTATTTTTAAAATTTTATAACTTTTTTATTTTTTATTCCCAAATACCCAAAAACTTACCAATACTTTAATACAATGAAAACCTGGTTGCATCTTTGTTTTAGATGTTGAAAGGGCATAACCAGTAGGTGGCAGTGTAGATCCATTATTTTAAGATTTTTAATAGATAACCCATAACCTTTGTTGAAATTGAATTATGTTTTGACTGTTTAATATAAATTTGCGTCTTGAGAAGGTAGGGCCACGTTCCAACTCAGAGGCAATGTTTTTCTGGTATCATGGCTGTTAACATTAAAATTTACTTAGAACACAAGTACACACATCCATACACATGTGTGTGCACACATACATACACACATACATACATACATACATATATAATAAAGATTTGTTAGGTTGACCTGTAAGAGAAAAGAGCCATATTGTTTGATGTCCAATGAAAAACATGAAATTTTTATAATTTGTTATAGGGTTATTTTACATAATTAGAATAAATGTCCTAGTAATGCAAGAAACAGCTGAGATCCATATGCCACCTCTTAGGCCCATTTGCAACCACTTGTCTTCAATTAACTATGCCTAAATTCTACCTATGCTATTTACAAATCTAAAGATTGAGGATTCCCAAAAGTAGACAGGCCTGATCCATTATGTCTTATTATCAAGGACTTTGGAATAATAATTATCCATAATCACAATTACAACCATTATTAATTATTATTATTATCAATAATTATTATTAACCATTACTAGTCACAACAATCACTAATAATTATTATGAATAATTGTCAATAATAATAGCCAAAAACAATGAACAATTTACCATTAGACTGAATTTTATCAATTATTATTAATTATATTCAATAACTAACTATAACCATTAATAACAATTACTAATAATAACAATAATCTCTCATTAAACTGAATAATATGCATACTATAAACCCAATTAAAAAATTTTAACACTAAGGGGTAGAACATAAACATTTTTTATGAATTGAATCTATTTTTGTTTATAGTTAGCTAAATAGTTTTAAACCTGTAGGATTATAATGAATTAAAAGCAGGAATTCACATTCACTCTCACACACACACAGCTTAAAGATGGGCTTAAAGAAACATAAAGCAGGACTGGAGAGATGGCCTAGCAGTTAAGAGCGCTGACTGCTCTTGCAGAGGACCCAGGTTCGATCCCCAGCACCCACATTGTGTCCAAGAACCGTCTGAAACTCCAATTCCAGGAGAACTCCAGTTCCAGGGGAATCTGACACCCTCTTCTGACCTCCGTGGCATTGCATGAAACGGGTGCACCAACTTGCATGCAGACAGTACATTCATACACACACAGAAATAAATAAGATTTTAAAAAAAGAAAAAGAAACATAAAGCAGTTTTATTCAAAAAATTTCTCATTTAAATTGAACCAAAACATCAATTTACATTGTTAAAGAGACTTTTACTCATGGTCCTTAAAAAAAAATCAGAGGAAGTTTGTTTTGTTAGAAAGTCAAGGCCTGTAAGTTCTCCTAGAAATCCATCTATCTTGTTTCCAAAGTGCTTAAATCAAAAGGATGTTACCTAAATTCATTGGATACCATGTGCTCAGTGGGGCAGCTGGTATGCATGCACAGCAGGCAGGCTTAGGGTGCCAGGCCACGTGTGATCTAGAATTCTGTGAGAAGATATTTTTAAGGTGAAACACGTTTAAAAGGAGTAAGATAAAATTAATTAAATCATATATAGGGTATCTAAGAATGCTGAAATGGATTTGAATTACTGATAACTAAAATAAATCCAAACTTTGGATCTACAAATAGCCAGCAGGTTTTAGGTAAGAAGTTAGATTTAGAGAAAACACATAAGAAGACAAGAGAGCAACACACTTATCCAAAAACAGATTTTGTATACAAAATTTAAGAGAAAAATGACCAATTCTTGAAATTATCTGGAAGAGACTACTCTTGAGGGAGGGCGGTTCTGTGAAGGGCCTTAGTTTGCAACAGAAAGAGGTGTGCTCAGGTATAAGAGAGCTACAGGGAGAAAAATCTACATATGAACAAGATTGGAACCAAACTTGAGGAGCCTGCAGCAGGAGTTTTTCTTTGGGGGGATGGGATTTAAAACCAGAAAGTTTTTCAGACCTGTAGAATTATGAAAAATTGTTTTAAGGCCAAACATAACTGCTAAGGCTTAATATTAAATTCAGCCTTGAGGTCACTGGCCTTTATAGCCTGCAGGAGTGACCATGCCAGGAGGCACATGCCTGGTAGGCACTGCGTGCTCCCTCTGAACCAAATCAGAGGCAGGTTCTCCATGTGTACAAAGCCACATGTTCTCAGACCACTGTCCCATTCACCAAAACCAGCAGGAAAGACGGCTCCACCACAACAGATAGATATCAGGAGAGAGAGGAGAAAGAGAAGAAAAGGGCAAGATTTAGGGGTATGCATACCTAAGTTGTGAAAGTTTCCTTCTGTCCCACGTTTGGACGCCATTTGTGGGGTCACCACCAGGATTTGTGGCAGGGCCCACTTAATCCTAGGACTACCCATGTGGGAAGACCACACAGGAAAGCAAACCACGTGTAGGCAGGTGGAGGTTCGAACACAGAGAGAGAGAGTTTATTCCAACATGTCCATTTTAAAGATCCATCATGACTAAATTCTCAGGGCCCAATGCTAAATCTTTTCATCACTACACTCCACTCCATGGGTGTGGTCAGGGAGGTACCATTGGCCTAGAACCCACCCCATGGGTGTGGCCAGAGAGGTACCATCGGCTTAGAATCCAGCCCATCTAACTAAGCTTCCCACACCTTTCCTTGAAATTGAGGTGGGTTTCTTGTAGACAGCATGTAGATGGGTTTTGTTTCCTAATCCATTCTCCCAGTCTATGCCTTTTCATTGGGGACTTTAGCCCATTAATATTTAAGGTTATAATTGAAAGATGGATGTTTCTTCTTTCACTTTATTATCCATTTGGACTTCTAGCCTCTGATTTTGCTCCTACGGTTATGTTTTTATTAGTTTCTTTTCCTAGGTGTTTGAGGATTGTTGCTACTCTCTTCTGCCCTTTGAATTGCTTCAAGTGTTTTATGAAGAGTTGGATTTCCAGACATGTATTCCATCCCCCTGCTGGATGGTGAGACCAAGGGGCTGTGTGGGTTTGGGCACAACTGCTTGCAAATTGGTTTTACATGAAAGATGCTTGTACTCATAAATTATCACTTATTGCTAAAAAAATGAAAAAAATAACAGAGAGAAAGATGCAGGAGAGTTATAGCAGAATGCATGATCTGGGATGGGGTGGGGATGGGGGGAAGGGAAGGGGAAATATGCCTGAACTGAATTGGGAAATGATGTATGAAATACACAAAGCATCAATAAAAAATAAATAAATAAAATAAAGTGGGGTATAAAGATGAAAAAAATTATTTGAATGATTGGCTGACATATTTATTAAAACATGGCCTACTAAAAGTGAGTTGGAGATGCCTGATATTTCTTGGCTTAGTATTGATGAAGGGATTGTGAGGTTCNGATTCATTCCGGCAGAAGCCTAAGGAATATGTGTGGGAATGGATTTTAAGGGTGTGGGATAATGGTGGAAGGAATATAAAATTGGATCATACTGAGTTTATCGATATGAGCCCACTGAGTAGAGATTCTAGGTTTAACATGGAAGCTCGAGCAGTTAAAAAAGGTGTTAAAAGTTTATTTGAATGGTTGGCTGATGTATTTATTAAAACATGGCCTACTAACAGCGAGTTAGAGATGCCTGATATTCCTTGGCTTAGTATTGATGAAGGGATTGTGAGGGTCAGGCAGATGGGCATGCTCGAGTGGATTCGAAGTGTAAAACCACATTCTCCACAATATGAGGACCCAGAGGACATGCCACTCACTGAATTTATAAGATGGAAAGTACTGAGAGAGACACCAGAACATTTGAAGAGCTTTGTTTTTGCTCTATTTCTTATGCCAGATCTTACAGTTAGAGAAGTTGTGGCTCGTTTGCATAAATTAAATGTACACGTAGTAGGTCTAACAGGACCTCAGGGTAGGCGTCAGGTGGCAGCACTGAATCGCAGAAGGCCAGATGAGCGTAGTTACAGTAATTATCATAATGGGTGGCAAAGGCAAAACAATACCTATAATGGCATGACCCGAAATGATCTTTGGAACTGGCTAATTAATCATGGTGTTCCCAGGAACCAAATACATAAGAAGCCTACTAAGTTTTTATTTGATCTGTATAAGCAGAAAAGCTCTAGAACGAATGACAGGAAGTCAACATTTGATTTTAGGAGTAGCGAATCCCGCCCAGTTGACCGGTTTCCAGACTTGAGACAGTTCACAGACCCAGAACCCCTTGAATGAAGGGGTGGCCGGGTTCCAGTGAGGAAGGACCTTGTCACAATACCAAAGAGTTATGCTGTTTGCCTTCCTCCTGTCCTTCCCCAGAGGGACCTGAGGCCTTTTACTAGGGTAACTGTACACTGGGGAAAAGGAAATAATCAGACTTTTCGAGGCCTATTGGATACTGGTTCTGAGTTGACACTGATCCCAGGAGACCCTAAAAAGCATTGTGGCCCTCTGGTTAAAGTAGGGGCCTATGGAGGTCAGGTGATAAATGGAGTTTTGGCTGAAGTCCGACTCACGGTGGGCCCAGTGGGTCCCAGAACGCATCCCGTAGTTATTTCCCCAGTCCCAGAATGTATAATTGGGATAGATATAATTAGAAATTGGCAGAATCCCCACATTGGTTCCCTGATCTGTGGAGTGAGGGCTATTATGGTTGGAAAGGCCAAATGGAAACCATTGGTGTTGCCTCTACCAGGGAAAATAGTGAACCAAAAACAGTATCGTATCCCTGGAGGGATTGCGGAGATTAATGCCACTATCAAGGATTTGAAAGATGCAGGGGTGGTGATTCCTACCACATCTCCATTTAACTCTCCAATTTGGCCTGTGCAAAAGACAGATGGATCATGGAGAATGACAGTTGACTATCGAAAACTCAACCAAGTAGTGACACCAATTGCAGCCGCTGTACCAGATGTGGTGTCCTTACTTGAGCAGATTAATATGTCTCCTGGTACCTGGTATGCAGCTATTGATCTGGCCAATGCTTTCTTCTCAATACCGGTTCATAAGGACCACCAGAAGCAATTTGCTTTCAGCTGGCAAGGCCAACAGTATACGTTTACTGTCTTACCTCAAGGATATGTTAACTCTCCAGCCTTGTGCCATAACTTAGTTAGAAGGGATCTTGATCGCCTGACTCTTCCACAAAATATCACACTCGTCCACTATATTGATGACGTTATGGTGATTGGACCCAGTGAACAGGAGGTAGCAGCTAGTCTAGACTTGTTTTTAAAGCATATGTGCATGAAAGGATGGGAAATAAATCCAACTAAAATTCAATAGCTTCACTATTTTCCCTGGTAGAGTCAACACTAATGGTTTCCATTTCGCCTTTCCAACCCTAATAGCCCTCACTGTACAGGTCAGGGAACAAATATGGGGACTCTGCGAATTTCTAATCATATCTACCCCAATTATACATTCTGGGACTAGGGAAATAACCACAGGATGAGTTCTGGGACCCACTGGGCCCACTGTAAGTCGGACTTCAGCCAAATCTCCATTTATCACCTACCTCGGTGAAGTTTCTAGGAGTTCAGTGGTGTGGAGCATGCAGAGACATTCCTTCTAAGGTAAAGAATAAGTTGTTGCCCCTGGCCCCTCCCTCCACCAAGAAAGAAGCACAACGTTTAGTGGGCCTTTGTGGATTCTGGACACAGCACATTCCTTATCTGAGTGTGTTACTACGACCCATATATCAGGTGACTCTGAAGGAAGCAAACTTTGAGTGAGGCTTGGAACAGGAAAAGGCTCTTCAACAGGTCCAGGCTGCAGTGCAGGCTGCTCTGCCCCTAGGGCCATATGATCCAGCAGACCCAATGGTGCTTGAGGTTTCAACGGCAGATAGAGATGCCATCTGGAGTCTGTGGCAGGCTCCCATAGGGGACTCACAGCGGAGGCCCTTGGGATTTTGGAGTAAGGCTCTACCTTCATCTGCAAACAACTATTCTCCTTTTGAGAGACAGCTCTTAGCCTGCTATTGGGCCTTAGTGGAAACTGAACGTTTGACAATGGGCCACCAAGTTACCATGGGACCTGAGCTGCCCATCATGAGCTGGATGTTATCTGACCCACCAGACCATAAAGTAGGACGTGCACAGCAACAGTCCATTATCAAATGGAAGTGGTACATTCGTGACAGGGCCCAGGCAGGCCCTGAGGGCACAAGCAAGCTGCATGAAGAAGTTGCCCAAATGCCTATGGTTCCCACTCCTGTTACAATGCTTCCTGTGCTTAAGCATGCACCTATGGCTTCATGCGGTTGGCCCTATGATCAGTTGTCTGAGGAAGAGAAGACTGGGGCCTGGTTTACTGATGGTTCTGCATGCTATGCAGGCAACACCCAGAGGTGGATAGCTGCAGCATTACTGCCAATTTCTGAAACAACCCTAAAGGACACTGGTGAAGGAAATTCTTCAGAGTGGGCAGAACTTCGGGCAGCACACAAGGTTGTGCATTTTGCCTGGAAGGAGAAATGGCCAGAGGTTCGATTATATACTGATTTATGGGTTGTAGCCAATGGTTTGGCTGGATGGTCAGGGACTTGGAAGGAACATGACTGGAAAATTGGTGAGAAAGTCATTTGGGGAAGAAGTATCTGGATAGCACTCTCTGAATTGTCAAAGGATGTGAAGATACTTGTGTCTCATGTAAATGCTCATCAAAAGGTGATCTCAGCAGAGGATGAGTTTAATAATCAATTAGATCAGATAACTCGTTCAGTGGATAGTCAGCCTCTTTCTCCAGCTATCCCTGTTGTTGGTCAATGGGCCCATGAAAAAAGCGGTCATGGTGGTAGTAATGGAGGTTATGCATGGGCTTGACAGCATGGACTTCCACTCACCAAGTCTGATCTGGCTACAGCTGCTGCTGAGTGCCAGATTTGCCAACAGCAGAGACCAACATTGAGCCCCTGATATGGTGCTGTTCTCCAGGGTGACCAGCCAGCAACCTGGTGGCCAGTTGACTACACTGGACCACTTCCATCATGGAGGGGACAGCGTTTTGTCCTTACAGGAATAGATACTTGTTATGGGTTTGCCTTTCCTGCACGTAATGCTTATGCCAAAACTACCATCCAGGGACTTAAAGAATGCCTTATCCACCGTCATGATATTCCTCACAGCATTACTTCTGACCAAGGAACTCACTTCACAGCCAAAGAAGTGTGACAGTGGGCCCATGGTCATGGTATCTACTGGTCTTACCATGTTCCCCAACACCCAGAAGCATCTGGCTTGATAAAACAATGGAATGGCTTCTTGAAGACACAGTTACAGTGCCAATTAGGTAGCAATACCCTGGAGGGCTGGGGCAAGGTTCTCCAGCAGGCAGTATATGCTTTGAATCAGTGCCCACTATATGGTACTCTATCTCCTATAGCCAGAATTCATGGGTCTGGGAACCAAGGGGTGGAAGTGCGAGTGATTCCACTCACTATCACCCCTACTGACCCAGTAGGAAAATTTTGCTTCCTGTACCCACAACCTTGCATTCTGCTGGTCTAGAAGTTTTGACTCCAAAGGGGGGAGTGCTTTTGCCAGGAAATACAATAAATGTTCCATTGATCTGGAAGCTAAGACTTCCCCCTGGCCACTTTGGGCTTCTACTGCCCTTAAGCCAACAGGCTAAGGAAGGAATACAGTAGTAAGAGGAGTAATTGATCCAGACTACCAGGGGGAAATTGGACTTTTTATCCACAATGGGGTCAAGGAAGATTATGTCTGGAAGGCAGGAGATGCTGTAGGGCACCTTCTGGTGCTGCCATATCCTATGATTAAGGTCAATGGGAAACTCCAACAACCAAACCAGACAGGACAATAAATGGCCCAGACCCTTCAGGGATGAAAGTATGGGTCACTCCTCCAGGGAAATAGCCAAGACCTGCAGAGGTGCTTGCTGATGGTGAAGGAAATACACAATGGTTAATTGAAGAAGGTAGTCATAAATATCAGCTGAGTCAATGGGACCAGTTTCAGAAATGTGGATTATAATAGATTTTAACTTTTGTCCTATTTGGTTAAGAATGTGCATATATATATATATATATATATATATATATATATATATGCACATTGCTAAATTTAATATATAATTTATATATATATAAAGTATATCAATACATATATCTATATATACATTTATAAATATAGATGATTATAATATATGTATATATATATGTATTATAATCTTTATATATACATACATATTACATATACAGATATATGTTAGTATTACATATGATTACTATGTACTCATGTATTTATATTAATGGATATTGTGTGGTTCCCTTTTGAATGTGTAACTGAGATATTTGTTGTGTTGTCATATTTAGGTTATTAGATACTGAAGGACTAATCTTCCTCAAGGATCATTACCACCTAAGAAATCTTATAATTAAGATATAATGCTTTGCTATTGCACATGAGACAACTTATAATATGTTAGGTGGAATTATGACTTGCCATTTGTTTGCAATTAATACAATTTAAGCATAACAATAAGGAGAGGCTATTGGGTTGTCAAGTTGACAAGAAGTGGAATTGTGATGGTTAATCCTGGGTGTCAACTTGACTGGACTAAGGAACAAATAAGAGAAAAAGGATCTTCGGATTGGACTAACTCAACCTGGATTGCCCATCCCAAATGTGGGTGTTACCTTCTGCCAGCAGGCAGTATTAAAGGCCACAGTAGAGGGAGCTGGTCCCTTTTTTCCTTCAGCTTGCCTCTCTCTCACTGGTGAGTTTGTCTTGCTGCTGTGATCAACCCTTTGGATCCCAGCGTGTACTGAGACCGTCAGAATCCATCGGGCCTTCAGCAACAGATTGGGACTACTGAGACATCCAGCCTTGCGGACTGAGCAGTTCCCTGGATTTTCAACCTCTCCAGTGTGACGCAGCTACTGTTGGACTACTTAAACTCTGTCACGTGAGCAAATCAATAATTTGTATATAGCTATATATTCGTCCTGTTGCTTCTGTTTCTTTAGAGAACCCTGACTAATACATATGCAACCATTTTTTATATGTTGAAAGAGTTGGCAGCAGTGTGTCCATTGCTACCACCTGCCTTCTGAGTGTCTTCCAGGCCATCACCATCAACCCCAAGAACGTATGTAGGAAAGAACTTAAAGCCAAAAATCCAAGGTATTTTGGACACTCCCTTTCTTTCTGCTGGATCACTTACTTGGTGGTAAATTTCATTTTTCCTCTTTATGGCTTTATGGAAATGAAGAGCAAAAACAGGAAAGAAAAAGAGATTTGGAATTCTGCACTGCTAACGGTCACAATACTGTTAAACACTCATTGTATGCAGCACAAATCCTGTTCCCTGAGGTTTTGTTTTCTGTCTTCATCATCTGGTCCAGCAGCTCCATGATTGTCATCCTTTACAGACACAAGCAGCAGGTTCAACACATCTGAAGCTCTCACATTTCCTGCAGAGAATCCCCCGAGTCCAGAGCCACCCACAGCATCCTGGCCCTGGTGTACACATTTCTGGCTTTTTATAGCATATCCTCCATCTTACGTGCTTTCACTGCTATTTTGTACGAACCAAATTGGATGCTGGCAAACATCAGTCTCTTCATCTCTCTGTTTTCCCACTTTGGGACCGTTTGTTCTTATGAGTCAGAATTCCTCACTATCCAGAGCCTGTTTTGTCTTGACAAAGAATAAAAATATCTGCGAAGCATTTCATATTTTTTTTACAATATCTTTTACATGCAATAAGAAAGATTAGTCACTCATCATCTCCAAAACATCAATACACCAATTAATGCTAAATCAGTCTTCCTCAGGTGAAGGCCAAGGTATATTGGAGTTTCTTCAGCTGGTTGGCTGTAACTTACTGAACTGGTCATATGAGGGCTGTCCTATTCAGCTTATGATTCACACATGTTAGAGCCCTTCCTTCTAATGAGCTTATATGAGCATTAGCTTGCAAATAATCTGTAAACACAGCCACCCCATTTAGTCTTTCTTTCACACTCTGATGGCATTCCCCCTCCTTTGAACATGTCAAAGACACCTTGAGGGAATTCCATTCTAACTACAGGAATCATTGAAAACCTGGCTGCTTCTATTAAAGCCATCTACTTCTGCACCAGCAGTTTGATTACACCACTACATATGTCTCAAGTTCATGGGGTCTACAATAATATGACGTGTCTCATCATAAAGTTTTGGAGAACAACTGAGAGCACTGACAATATCCTCTGATGACTGGGGGTATAAAACACACCACTCAGACTGGAGAGATGGCTCAGAGGTTTAGAACACCAAGTGTTCTTGCAGAGGACCCAGGTTAGATTCCCAGGACACACATGATGGCGGGCTTGGAGTTGCATGCCTTTAATCCTAGCACTTGGGAGGTAGAGACAGGTGTATCTCTGTGAGTTAAAGGCCAGCCTGGTCAACAGAGTGAGCTCCAGGACAGCTATAGAGGCTATAGGGAGACCCAGTCAATAAAAAAAATACTCATAAAAGCTACTCAAGAAGAACCCAATTTCTGGCACTGGTCTTTTCATTGGCAGCCTGTAGTGTCTAGTACGGGCATTGTCACCTCATTACAGAATAGATCATCTAAAGTGTTTTTAACATCATGAAATGACTGTATGAGATGGAATAAAAATGACCAAACATGGGATGGGTAGAGATGAGGGGTGACTCTAGGAGGAGCTGAAGAAGGTAAATTGTGGGATAGAGTGCATCATGTTCGAAATGGATTTATCACCTGACAAGCTGTGGAACTACAAAGATGGCACCTGGTTTACTAAGAAGGACCAGCTAAGGGTGAAGGCAAGCCACAGTGAGGTTCCCCTATGCTGGACTTCCACATATGCTAGGACAAACACACACAGAACTCTGGGACTCTGGGACACCACTGAGGCATATGAAAGCCACCGTGTGGTGCTGGGCTCTCCCACCATTTCACCATCTAGAGGTGGACGCTTGAACCCCGTCCACTGGATTGCAGGAATAAAGGAAAATGCAAAACAGTCTCCATCAGCTGTCCTAAACTTTAGGCCCAAAGGCTGATAACCTTTCCATTGCCCACCTGTCTCATCTAACATCTACACCAGGCAATGCCCTATTTGTACACCCAGATCCTCTAGGCTGCTGCCTGCTATGCACTCTATAGCCCAATGCCAGACTGGCACCTGATAGGCACTCTACAGTCTAATATGCCAGACTGTCGCCTGATAGGTGCTCTACAGTCTAATTCCTGCCTGGGCACTCACCACACATCACAACTGGTGACCTGTTAGGTCTCCTTCCAGGCACACACCAGCTTCCCAAGTTGGTAATCAGCTGGACTGCTGTGCAGCCCACTGGACACTACACAAGCCTGATGGGCTAAGGTAACACGTGCAAAATAATGGGCAGTGGTCACTGTCTGATGGTAAGGAGTACTCCTTTATCAATTTGCAGCATTCTTTCTTATTCCCAGGGTGACATCATATCTCAGGGCCTGGTTTCAGACTCCTTGCCTCATGTTCCATAATATCATGAGTATTTGGGGCTGGAGAGATTGCCTAGTGGTTAAGAGCACTGACTGCTCCTGCAGAACACCCAGGTACGATCCCCAGCACCCACATGGTGGCTAAAAACTGTCTTTAAATCCAGTTCCAGGAATTCAATGCCCTCTTCTGACCTCCACGGCATTGCACAACACAGTTGCACAAACATGCATGCAGACAGTACATTCATACAGATACAAAAATAAAAAAAATTAAAAAATATATATCATGAGTACTTGTCAGTGCCTTCTATCCCAAGGTGTCACAGGCTTGCTAATGTGCAGGCAAATCCTGCCTAAGGCCAGGTTTCAGTGTAAAGAGACAAACAGGTAATAGCACAAAAGAAGCCACATGTGGCTTCCTTTTTCCCTACAACCATCATAGAAGTAGAGCAAAGAATTCATATCAGGAATCATGGCAGCCAACTAAGATTGGAGAGTTCACTCCTTGCTTGGCTTAGGAACTTGGGAACCCAAAGTGGCAGAGGTAGGGCAAGACTCTATGTGGGTGGGTGGGGGTGTGGACACTTGTCCCCCTCCCCAGGGGAAAATTCTCTCCAACATAAGTAAATATGAAGAAATATAGTGTGTTTTTCTTAAAGACAAAATTTTTGAGACAGGGTCTCCCTTCAGCCCCAGCTGGCCTGGAATTCACTCTGTAGATCAGGCTGACCCTGAACTGACAAAGATGCTCCTGCCTCTGCCTCCCAAGTGCTAGGACTAAAGGGGTACACCACCACGCCTGGCTTAAAGAAGGTTCTTAGCCACCATGTGAGTGCTGGGAATCCAAACCAGGTCCTCTGCAAGAACAGAGATGCCCACCCCTATGTGACATGTCTCCAGTGGGAACTCTACACCTATGGCTCAAGGGACATAGTAGAACAGGTGTGGAGAGAATACGATGTACCCTCAATTTTAAGGAGCAAAGCTTCCCTATACAAGAGATGGAGATGCACACAGAATTCCAGAGTTTTAGAGAATAAGAAGATAGGGAGACTTGTCCATGGCCCACTCAACCCCTCCCCTAGGAGCCACCGTCTGTGGTCCCTAACACCCCTCCAAGTCTCAGGCTTCCCTGCTGGGTAGAAGAGGCCAGCCCTTCTCCTAGTCTCTCCTTGATCCTTGTCCCCATCCTGCTCAGGCTGTGAGTGTGTGACAAGTAGTCAGGACTCCTTGTCACTAGCCAGGCTCCTTCATCTTCTGGGAGAACTTCTGAATAGCCTTCCTGGGTTTATCTGTCCTTGAAACATAAAATTGAAGGAGGAAACCAGAGAGCCAGGTGAGAAAAATTTTAAATATATATTGAAAACAAACAGAGAGAGAGAGAGAGAGAGAGAGAGAGAGAGAGAGAGAGAGGGATTCAGTGGGTACGGGAAGGTTCTGTATATGGTAGAAGTTGTGAGAAGTGATAAGGAATATGATCAAAATACACTCTGAAATTATCAATGAACTAAAACCATTCTGATAAAGACTGCAAAGTGTTCTTCAGGAGACCATGCTGCAGTCACAGTTACTTCACCCTGTAGCCAGGAAAGAAAATGCACACAGTACAAAAGTAGGACCTTCCTTAAAACTGCCTCTGAGAAATCCTACTCCTTGCTATGAACCTTGTAGCACAGACAGTCCTTAGTAATGTCTGGGAGAAAAAAAGCAGACAGACCCAGGCTGAGTAACCATAAAATTGTGATTCA
The DNA here is from genome assembly GCA_009823505.1 of Rhizomys pruinosus. Classification (NCBI taxonomy): domain Eukaryota; kingdom Metazoa; phylum Chordata; class Mammalia; order Rodentia; family Spalacidae; genus Rhizomys; species Rhizomys pruinosus. Next base: position 1,731,989 of record VZQC01004543.1, read on the forward strand.
ATACATGTAAAGTGTGCATGCAAAGCTTGTGATTGGTTTTTATGCCAAACTGTTCTGAGCCTGTATCCAAGGCTGATGGTTCCTAGAAATGGCAGGCTGGCATATTCCAGGCAGAGCCTCATAGAAGTACAATGTGAGTGAGGAAAAGCAATGATCCTTTTCTGGCTTCATAAGTAGATTTTAACCACTCCCTTGGGGGAGACTGGTAAGGTTTTCTTAGGAGTAGGGAGATGCCCCCATGGTTAAGAACAATGGGTACTCTGGGAGAAGACGCTGGTTCCAATTCTCAGCATCCACATGGTAGCGAACAACCATTTGTAACTCCCGGTCCAGGGAAATCTGACATCTACTTCTGACCTCGGTGGGCATGCAAAACATCCATACAGGCAATATGCTCATGCACATGGAATAAAATTATCAAGAGTCTGTGGTGAAAAAATTATCTCTGGCTGACATTAGTTGAAATGAATCATACACAAATTTTTCAATAACATTTCACAGAATGAAAATCTGTTCTTAGAGAACAAGATCATTACTTTCCTGTTTTGGAGACAACAAGAAAGTAGGCATTGTGTGGTCAGTAGAATCATGACTGAGGTTCACATATTCTTCCTATTTAACCTGGAACATGGCATTAAAAGGAAAGTACAATGTGAAAATGGTCCATAGCAATCAGGAACAAATGTATCTTGTGTTGATTTCCTGGCTTACTTATACTCTTAAGTCTAACATGATAACGTGGTTTCCTACGGACTGAAACCTCATTATTGTTGGAAAGATGTTGTCATCCTGTACAGACACAAGTGGCAGGTTCAACACATCCAAAGCTCTCATGTTTCCCGCAGAACCTCCCCTGAGTCCAGAGCCACATGCAGCATCCTGGCCCTGGTGTGCATGTCTGGCGTCTTATACCATATCCTCAATCATACATGCTTTTATTGCTGTTTAATATACTCCAAACTGGTGGCTGTTGAACATCAATCACCTCATTTCTCTCTGTTTTTCCTCTTTTGAACACGTTGTCCTAATGAGTCAGGATTCCTCTTTGTCTAGAGCCTGTTTTGTCTTGACAAGGAATAAGAATATCTCAAAGATTTCACATTTTGTGCACTATCTTTTCTGTACAATTAGATTGATTAGTCACTCATCATCTTCAAAATATCAGTACATCAATGTGGGGAACCTGTCTTCTTCAGATGAACCCCAAGGTATATTGGAGTTTCTTCAGCTGGTGAAGAACTAAACAGCTTACCGAACTGCTCAGATGAGGGCTGTCCTGTTCACCCTGTGATTTACAGATGATAGGTCACTTCCTTTTGATGAGTTATCTAAGCAATAGCTTGAATATAACTTGTGAACACAGGCGCCTCATCTTGTCTTTCTTTCACACTATCAGAACATTTCCCCTGACTTGAACATGTCAAAGGCACCTTCAACACATTACATTCTAACTACAAAAGTCACTACCAGCATAGCTATTGCTATTAAAGACACCTACTTCTAGGCCAGTATCAGGTTGGCTACTCTGTGATCTGTGTCTCAAGTTCATGGTGTCTACAGAAGAATGATCTGTCTTACATCATGTTCTGGAAGGAACCTAAGAACACTGACAATATCCTATAATGACTGGGGATTTCAAACACACCCCTCCCCAAAACTTCCAGTGATATACATACACCACACCTGACACTGGGATTTTCATTTGCTAGGCTGTGCTCTCTTGTAGGGACATTGATTGTCAACACATTATAGAATAGTATATTTAATACAGCCATAAACACTAAAAAGTCAATGTGTCCATATAACTTTTTTAAAAATCTGTGGGGTTATTTATCACTCCCATGTTTTCTACTGTATGCTGATCTCTAACATATTTTAGCAACTTCACATATGTTATTCCATTATTCTCATCTACTCCTTAGACCACTGTGGTCCCTCTTCCCTCACTTTGAAAATTCATATCTACAGGCAAGAATTCATAGTTAGAGAAAGCGTTAATTAAGCATGCTACAAGAAGAGAAAATTGTTCATCAGTCTTCCCTAGCCATGAATTCTGAGAGCTAGAATAATGACTGACCTGTACAGACACACACAGTAGTTGTATGAATGTTAACGTGTAACCAATCGATTTCTGATTATATATAAGATCACCTGATACTACAGTAAGATCAAAGTACCTATGGGGACAATGGCTTCAGGCAATGGTAGTAAACATACTAATATCACTATATTCAATGAACCTAGTACTAAAATCCATGCCCACTGACTTATAAATATAGATTATATATTTACATTATAATATAACTAAATCTGTGTCTATTTACAAAGAGATCCACAACTGCTGAAGGTGTAGAAAATGGGAAACTCATGAATTCTCAGCCCTAAATCAGATGTTCCATATCTATCTTCTTTCCATAGATCCAGGGTCATTGTGAAATATCAAGCAAAACATTGTGAGCACCAAATGGGGTCAGCTACTACAAGGAAAAACTACAGGGAAGGTGCACAGACTGAGACACATCAGCTGTGACAACATGAATAAGATCTGCTCCTTCTCACAAAGCTAATATCGCAGCATGGAGAGGTGAGGCAGTGGGGCAGAGCCATCGTAGATGGAGAACTATTGACAAATGATAGATGACAGGAAAAGGAGGATCAGGCTTCTTTGAGAATCTGGCATCTCAAGCATATAAATGGACTGAAAGACAAAATCCAGCATATAAATGGACTGAAAGACAAAATCAACACCATCATCTCAATCAACATGGAAAAAGCCTTTGAAAAAATCCAGCATCCCTTCATGCTTAAATCCCTAGAGGGAACTGAATTGGAGGGATCATTCCTCAATGTAATAAAAGCCATAAACAGGAAACCCACCACCAATATCATCCTAAATGGGGAAACGACAGAAACATTCCCTTTAAAGGGAGGAACTCAGCAGGGCTGCCCCCTGTCACCACTCCTCTTCAATATAGAGCTTGAAACGTTTGTTAGAGCAATAAGGCAAGAAAAGGAAATTAATTGGAAAAGAGGACATCAAGCTATACCTATTTGTTGATAATATGAATGTTTACTTAAGGGATGCTAAAAACTCTACCAGAAAACTCCTAGAAATGGCTAACAGCTTCAGCAAAGTAGCAGGATACAAAATTAACCTAAATATCAGTGGCCTTTCTTTACACCAACAACAAGCAACTGGAGAAGGAATTAAAGGAGAACTTCCCACTCACAGTAGCCTCAAAAACAATAACATACATAGGAACAAACCTAACCAAAGACACCAAAGATCTCTACAACAAAAATTTAAACCCTTAAAGAAAGAAATTGAAGAAGACATTAGAAGATGGAAAAACCTCCCATGCTCATGGATGGGGAAAATTAACATTGTAAAAATGTCCATTCTACCCTAACTCTTGTACAGATTTAACGCAATCCCAAATAAAATCCCCAAAAGTTTCTTCACAGGCTTGGGGGAAAAAGTCCTTAAATTCATTTGGAAAAACAAAAGACCCTGAATAGCCAAAAAAAACCCTGAGTGAAAAGAGCAACACAGGGGGTATCTCTATATCAGACTTCAAACTATACTACAGGGATATAGTCATAAAAACAGCCTGGTTCTGGCACAAAAACAGACATGTTGACCAATGGAACAAAACTGAAGATCCAAACCGGAGCACATACAATTTCAGCCATCTCATATTCGATAAGGTGGCCAAGAAGACACAATGGAGAAAAGACAGCATCTTCAGCAAGTGGTGTTGGCAAAACTGGATCACCACTTATAGAAGAATGAAATTAAACCCCTACCACTCGACCTGTACAAAAGTCAACTCCAAGTGGATTAAATTTGTCAACGTGAAACCCCAAACTCTGAAAGTGATAGAAGAAAAAGTTGGCAGCAGACTATAAGACATAGGCACAGGAAAAGACTTCCTAAATCAGACAGCAGCTGTGCAAGAATTAAAGTCGACAATTGACAAATGGGACCTCATTAAACTCAAAAGCTTCTGTACATCAAGAGAAATAATCAAGGAAGTGAAGAGAAATCCCACAGAGTGGGAGGAAAACTTCACCAAAGAAACATCTGACAAAGCACTGATTTCCAGAATATATAAACTACTCAAAAAAAAAAAAAAGAAAGAAAGAAAATAAATGATCCACTCAAAGATGGAGCAAAGAGCTGAACAGAGACTTCACAAGTGCGGAATGAGAGATGGCTGAGAAACACCTTAAGAAGTGTTCAACATCACTAATCATTAAGGAAATGCAAATCAAAACCATGTTAAGATATCATCTTACTCCAATAAGAATGGTTAGGATCAAGAAAACAAATTATACCAAGTCCTGGAGAGGTTGTTGGGAAAGGGGAACACTCATCCACTGCTGGTGGGAAAGTAAACTCATACAGCCACTATGGAAAGCAGTGTGGAGAACACTTGGGAGACTTGGAATGAACTTGCCACCTGACCCAGCTATATGACTCCTGGGCATGTACCCTCAAGAATCACCCCACAGCAGAGACACAAGCAGCCATGTTTATTTCAGCTCTCTTCACAATAACAAGGAACTGGAACCAACCCAAATGACACTCAGCTGACGAGTGGATAGAGAAAATATGGTACATCTACACAATGGAGATCCATGCAACAGTAAATAAAGATGACATTGCTGAGATCTTCTGAGACCAGCAAAGGCAAGTGCACGTAGGTGGACAGCAGCTGAGTGCTTCAGCAAGGCTAATTGTTGATTGATTTCATCTAGTTAATCCATTAATCCAGTTGTCTTTGGCTTAATTGGCTTTTGTGACTGTGGGGGTGGAGTTATCCTCCCAGCTGGTATAAAAGTTAGGGTTGTGTGAGTTTCGATCTGAGATCTCCCGAGACCAGTTCAGGCAAGCACAGGTAGGTGGGCAGCAGCTGAGTGCTTCAGCAAGGCTGATCATTGATTGATTTCATCTAGTTAATCCATTAATCCAGTTGTCTTTGGCTTAATTGGCTTTTGTGGCTGTGGAGGCAGAGATATCCTCCCAGCTGGTAGGGTTGTGTGAATCTCGATCTGAGATCTCCCGAGACCAGCTCAGGCAAGCGCAGATGCCTGGACGTGGGCTAAAAAGCCCGCCCACAGTCTTCCTATCCCATCCAGTCCCTCCCGCCCACACCAACTGTGATTATGAAGGCATCTGAAGGAGGCAAGCAAAGCAAGCCTTCAACACAGTGAAGAGGCATTTAGGACTTACATAGGAATACAGGCAAGGAGAAGCTCATATGCCAGGAACACGAAGAAGAGACAACATGGGAAAGGGGCAGGATAATCCCGAATCAAGCTCTACCAACCCTATGGAAGATTCCTACAGTGGGATCCCCATGGGGATAACCCAGGACACAGATATCAGAAACACAATTGGGAACATTTTTAAAGAACTACAAGATTATAAAGAACAAAGCAAAGAACTAAGAAAAGAGAATAAAGAACTCAAGAAGGACCTAGAGAGAGAGAATGACAAACTCTGGAAGGAACTGGAAACACTGAAAAGATCCCGTGCTGAGAAAGATAAGGAAACCAACCAGCGAAGACAAAGAGCTTCAGGAAGAGATTGAGAAGCTCCAAAAAGAAGTAGAAATACTAAAGAAATCAGAAGAGGAAATGAAAGAGGAAATCAAACCCTCATCCAATGAAGAGGAAAGGAGTGGAAAAAGCCTCGGAAGCAGAGTGGAGGAAGCAGAACAAAGAATTTCAGATCTGGAAGATAACACATAACAACTAAAATCCTCAAGGAAAGATTATGAAAAATTAAAAAATACACAAAAGTGGAACAACCAGGAACTGTGGAACACTATGATAAGATTGAACCTCCGCATCATAGGAGTAGAGGAAGGAGAAGAATCCTGAAATAATGGTATTGATCACATCTTCAACAGAATAATAGATGAAAATTTCCCCATATTAAAAAACGACAAACCAATAGAAATACAAGAAGCACATAGAACTCCAAACAGACAAGGTCAAAAAAGAAATTCTCCACGCCACATCATAGTTAAAATCCTAGAAACCCAAAACAAAGACAAAATCCTTAAAGTCACAAGAGAAAAAAACAAGTAACCTATAAGGGAAAACCTATCAGATTTACAACTGACTTCTCAATGCAAACTATGAAAGCAAGAAGAACTTGAAGCAAAGCATTCCCAGTGTTAAAGGACAATAGATGCCAACCCAGTTTACTATACCCAGCAAAAATGTTGATTATAATTGAAGGAGAGAGAAAAACCTTCCATGACATAAACAAGTTGAAAGAATACATGTCGGAAGACCAACCCTTCAGAGAATACTTGAAGCAATTCAAAGAACAGAAGAAAGGAGCAACCATCCCCAGGCACCCAGAAAGAGAAATTAATAAAAGAATAACTGCAGATGTAGAAACCTAAACCCAAACCACAAATGGATAACAAGGCAAAAGGAAGCAACACAGACCTATCAGTCATAACCTTAAATATTAATGGACTAAATTCCCCAATCAAAAGAATAGACTGGGAGATTGGGTTAGGAAACAGAATCCATCCATATGCTGTCTACAAGAAATACATCTTACCTTCAAGGACAGACACCACCTTAAACTGAAAGGATGGAAAAAATATACCAAGCAAATCGTACCAAAAAAGAAAGTAGGTGTTTCTACATTAATATCAGACAAAATAGAATCAAAGTAAAAGAAATCAGAAGAGACAAAGAAAGCCATTACATTTTTATCAAATTAACAATTCAAGAATATTTCAGAATCATGAATATATATGACCCAAACTCTGGTGCACCAAACTTTATAAAGACAATTCTCCAGGACCACAAGTCACACACTAACCCCAGTACACTCATAATAGGGGACTTCAGTACCCCACTGAGTGCTTTGGATAGGTCAACAGGACAAAGAATAAACAGAGAGACATCCAAACTTAACAATATGGTACACCAAATGCACCTCATGGACCTCTACCGAATATTCCACCCCAATACCAGAGAATACACTTTCTACTCAGCACCCCACGGAATATTCTCCAAAATCAACCACATACTGGGACACAGAAGAAACCTCCACAAATACAAAATGATTGAAAAAATTTCATGCATTCTATCAGACCACAGTGCAATAAAGCTCAACATGAGCACTAGGATAAGCCCTACTGCCTATAAGAACATATGGAAACTAAACAACACACTCTTGAATAATGAATGGGTCAAGGAAGAGATAAAGAAAGAAATAAAAGCATTCCTGGAACTGAATGACAATGATAATACAACACAGCAAAACCTATAGGATACCTTAAAAACAGTCCTAAGGGGGAAGTTTACACCCAGTGCTTCCCCCCCTTAAGGGGGAAGCACTGGGTGCCTACGTTAGAAAAACAGAAAGAGCACAAGTGAATGATCTAACAATACAGCTAAAAGAACTTGGGAGACAACAACTGATGAACCCTAAATGCAAAAGACAGGAAGAAATAACAAAAATCAGAACAGAAATCAATGAAAGAGAAAGAAAGAAAACAATACAAAAAATCAATAAATCCAAAAGTTGGTTCTTTGAAAGAATAAACAAGATAGACAGACTCTAGCCCTGTTAACCAAAAGAAAGAAGGAACAACTCCGAATTCATACAATCCATGGTGAAAAGGGAAATATCACAACAGACAAGGAAAAGATCCAGAAAATCATATGAGAATATTTCAAGAACCTGTACTCTACCAAGTTTGAAAACCTAGAAGAAATGGATGAATATCTGAAATCCTGGGAATCACCAAAGCTCAATCCAAGAAGAGATCAACAGCTTAAACAGACCCATAATATATGAAGAAATTGAGGATGTAGTAAAAAAACCTCCCAACTAAAAAAACACCCAGGCCCAGACGGTTTCATAGCAGAATTCTATAAAACATTTCAAAAAGACCAACAACCATTATTAATGAAACTGTTTAGAAGGATACAATCAGAGGGAATTCTCCCAAATTCCTTCTATGAAGCCAGCATCACTCTATTACCAAAACCAGGCAAAAATACAACTAAAAAGGAGAATTATAGACCCATCTACCTAATGAACACAGGTGCCAAAACTATAAACAGGATACTGGCAAATCGCATACAGACTCACAAGAAGATCTTCCATCATGACCAAGTTGGATTCATACCAAAGATGCAGGGATGGTTCAACATATGAAAATCCATAAACATCATCAAACACATAAATGGAATGAAAGACGAAAGCCACACCATCATCTCAATGGATGCTGAAAAAGCCTTTGACAAAATCCAGCATCCCTTCATGCTTAAAGTCCTAGAAGGAATTGGATTGGAGGGATCATTGCTCAATGTAATCAAAGCCATGTAGAGGAAACCCACAGCTAATATCATCTTAAGTGGGGAATTGACAGAAACATTCCCTTTAAAGGTAGGAACTCAGCAAGGCTGCCCCCTGTCATCACTCCTCTTCAATATAGTGCTTGAAACACTTGCTAGGGCAATAAGGCAAGAAAAGGAAATTAAAGGAGTACTAATTGGGGCCTGGAGAGGTGGCCTAGAGGTTAAGAGTGCTGACCGCTCTTACACAGGACCCGGGTTCGATCCCCAGCACCCACATGGCGGCCGAGAACCGTCTGAAACTCCAATTCCAGGAGAACTCCAGTTCCAGGGGAATCTGACACCCTCTTCTGACCTCCACGGCATTGCATGACACAGGTGCACAAACTTGCATGGAGACAGTACATTCATACACATACAGAAATAAATTAAAAAATTAAATAAATAAAGGAGTACTAACTGGAAAAGAGGAAGTCAAGCTATACCTAACCTATTTGCTGATGATATGATTGTTTACTTAAGGGATGCTAAAAACTCCACCAGAAAACCCTTAGAAATGATTAACCGCTTCACCAAAGTGGCAGGATACAAAATTAACCTAAAAAAATATATGGCCTTTCCTTACACCAAGAACAAGCAACTGGAGAAAGAATTCAAAGAGACCTTCCCATTCACAATAGCCACCAAAACAATAAAATACCTAGGAACAAACCTAACCAAAGAAACTAAGGATCTCTACAACAAAAATTTTAAACCCTTAAAGAAAGAAATTGAAGAAGACATGAGAAGATGCCAAAATCTCCCATGCTCATGTATTGGGAAAATCAACATTGTAAAAATTTCCATTTTACCAAAACTCTTGTATAGATTTAACGCAATTCCTATGAAAATCCCGAAGAGTTTCTTCACAGGCTTGGAAACAAAAGTCCTTATATTCATTTGGAAAAACAAAAGACCCGGAAGAGCCAAAACAACCCTGAGGGAAAAGAGCTACACAGGGGGGATCTCTATACCAGACATCAAACTATACTACAGGCTATAGTCATAAAAGCAGCCTGGTACTGGCACAAAAACAGACCTGTTGACCAATGAAACAAAACGGAAGATCCAAATCTGAGCACATACAATTTCAGCCATCTTATATTTGACAAGGGGACCAAGAAGCCACAATGGAGAAAAGACAGCATCTTCAGCAAGTGCTGTTGGCAAAACTGGATCACCACCTGTAGAAGAATGAAATTAATCCTCTACCTCTTGCCCTGTACAAAAGTCAACTCCAGATGGATCAAAGACCTCGACATGAAACCCAAAACTCTGAAGGGTATAGAAGAAAAATTTGGCAGTAGACTACAAGACATAGGTGTAGGAAAAGACTTCCTAAATCAGACAGCAGCTGCACAAGAATTAAGGTCAATAATTGACAAATGGGACCTCATTAAACTCAAAAGCTTCTGTACATCAAAGAAGTGAAGAGAAATCCCACAGAGTGGGAAAAAACCTTCACGACAGAAACATCTGACAAAGCATTGATTTCCAGAATATATAAACTACTCAAAAAACAAAGAAAAAAGAAAACAAAAGATCCACTCAATAGATGGAGCAAAGACCTGAACAGAGACTTCACAAGTGAGGAATTAGAGATGGCTTAGAAACACCTTAAGAAGTGTTCATCGTCACTAATCATTAAGGAAATGCAAATCAAAACCACGTTAAGATATCATCTTACTCATATAAGACTGGTTAGGATCAAGAAAACAAATGATACCAAGTGCTGGAGAGGTTGTGGGGAAAGGGGAGCACTCATCCACTGCTAGTGGGAATGTAAACTTGTACAGCCACTATGGAAAGCAGTGTGGAGATCCCTTGGGAGACTTGGAATGAACTTGCCACCCAACCCATCCATACCAATCCTGGGCATGTACCCTCAAGACTCACCCCACCGCAGAGATACATGCACAGCCATTTTTATTTCAACTCTCTTCACAATAGCAAGGAGCTGGAACCAAACCAAATGTCCCTCAACTGATGAGTGGATAGAGAAAATGTGATACATCTACACAATTCAGTTCTATGAAGCAGTAAGAAAGACATCATGAGCTTTGCAGGAAAATGGCAGGAGCTAGAGGACATCATGCTGAGTGAAGTAACACAGTCCCAGAAAAACAAACGACTTATGGTATCCTTCATCTGTGCATGCTAGTGCCAGTTACCTAGCTGTAAGTATTTCTTGTACACAGCACCTTGAGCTTTTGTCCAAATCAGTTGGGAGTGATGCATATTGGAAACAACAACAACACCAACAACAACAACAACAACAACAGAAAGGACTGCATCGAAGTACTGACTGAAACATTGAACTTCTGCTCAAAACAGTGAACTTCCTCATGGAAAATATTGAGAAAGACTGAGAAAGAGATGAAAAGCATGTTTGGCAGAATGCATGAGCTCTCGTGGGGTGGGGGAATGGGGGGGGACACGGGTCTAGATTTGATAAAAAAAAATAAAAATAAATTTATGTGAAAAAAAAGAAAGATGACATCATGAGCTTTGCAGGAATATATGGCTGGAGTTAGAAGGCATCATGCTCAGTGAAGTAACACAGTCCCAGAAAAACAAACGATGAATGGTATCCCTCATCTGTGGATGCTAGTGCCAATTACCTAGTTGTAAGAATTTCTTTTGCATGGCCCCTTGAGTTTTTTCCAAGCAGTTGGGAGTGATGCATATTAGAAACAACAACAACAAGAACAACAGAAAGGACTGTATCAAAAATCTTACTGAAACAGTGAACTTCTCAAAAGAGTGAAATTCCACATGGGGAATTTTGAAAAAGACTGAGAAAGACATGAAAAGCATGTTTGGCAGAATACATGAGCTCTGGTGGGGTGGCAGGATAGGGTGTGCATAATCTTGTTTATATATATATATTCATGAATCTGGCATCTGGGCTGACCCATATGAACACTAAAGAAAGAGGACCCTCAGACTGCCCGAGTCACAGACACTGAGCATCTCTCTGAATTCTATTTGGGTTAATTGTTTATAATGGGCCCTAATGAAGTTTACCTACCCTAATGAAGTTTGCTGAGAAACCTTTCTACCTCTTCCCTTTATAGGAAAAAGAAAAACATGATGGCAATGAAGTCATTCCATAACTGTTAACTAGAGTCAACTGTGATAGTGGTAAGTTCTTATAAAACAGGTATAACTACCTTTTCTTAACTGACTGATAGACATAGGAACTGTGAAATGATAATTCTCTATTTAGAGCCAAATACAATAATAAAGTCTTTATAAAATGTGTAATTAAGCAAAATGTATTAGTACAGGAGAGCTCTGATATCAGCAATGGATTATTCTTCCTAGGAGATGTTGGCTATGGGAACCAAGCCCCCAAAATTATAAAGGCCTTTTGCCTATCGGCAAAAGGGATAGATGAAAGGAGAAGGAAGTAACTCCCTGTTGTCGAAGACCTGGGGTAATCATGAAAAAATGTTTTGAAATGTCACTTACTATTGTAGAGTTGGCCTCTGAAATGCCAGAGAGAGTTACCAAAGGCCACTAAAGCAATACAGCAAAATATTGGCCTCCTTGAGTCAAGCAAGACTCCTCTGTCAGTATCAGCTACACCTCAACTGCCTGGAGATCTGTGCAACAGTGGCAGCCATATATATATATATATATATATCCATATCCCAATTCTAATTGGCTATTAGCTCTCTCCTTGGAGGAATAACTCACAGCGGATGCCACAAGCTTATGTCCTGTAGTGGTTAGGAGATATTATGAGCCACAATAAGAACTTTTCATCCTTTATAGAAAAACCACAGTTTGGGGGCTGGAGAGATGGCCTAGCGGTTAAGAGCACCGACTGCTCTTACAGAGGACCCGGGTTCGATCCCCAGCACCCACATGGCGGCCAAGAACCGTCTGAAGCTCCAATTCCAGGAGAACTCCAGTTCCAGGGTAATCCGACACCCTCTTCTGACCTCCGCGGTGTTGCACGACACGGGTGCACAAACTTGCATGCAGACAGTACATTCATACACATACAGAAATAAATAAAATTAATAAAAAAAAAATAAAAAAAAAAGAAAAACCACAGTTTGTGGATTAACATACCATCCAAACATCTGTGTCTATGCTCACAGCTTGGCTTGCCATAATAATTAGTACTGTTTAAATGCCTGTACATCTAATTGCTTGTGCTTTGTTAGTAGGATTAAAAAGGTACCCCTGGATAAGCTGTGAACCCATGAAGGGGAACAACCTGAACAGACTAGAGTCCAAAATGACATCTCCAGAGAAAATAGACTGTTTTTCTTCTCACCCACTGTGCCCCTTTCCCAAAGCCTAGGGAACAGCTTGCGGTAGAGGAGGCATGTTAGAATATTAGGGCTGCGGAGAGATTGGGGTGAATAGAGACTACAGCAATATAGACTAGACTCTTATTTGATCAACATGCTAGTGCGTACAAGCTTCTCCAACTGGATTATGGGAACCTTGGGTTGTTCAAAATTTGGACATAGATACTTGCAAATTGGTTTTACATGAATGATACTTACATTCATTGCTTATGCTTAATAATTTGGCTCACTTCAAAAAAAAATTCACCAATTACCTAATTGTATGGTAAACTGAGAAACATCAAAGTTATGTGAAAACAACTTTGCTCTTATATTGTAGAATCTCTTAAAAATAAATAAATAATGGGAAAAAAAGAATCTGGCATCTGGTAGTTCTATCGTGTTCCACTGGATGGTCACACAGCCAACAGTACATTAGCGGCATAAAAAGGACTCTGTGAACTCAAAAATAAAGCACATGATGTTGGATGCATAGGGATTAGGGGTGGGAAACATCAAAAGAATGAAGAAGGTGGGAGAAATGATCAAATATAGTGTGAGATTCTTCAAGACAAACTTTTAAGTGTATATTTAAAAAGTAAAAGCACACTGGGTATGGTGGCACATGTATTTCATCCCAATAGTCTAGAAGCAGAGGTTGGAGGATCTTGGTGAGATTGGGGCCAGTCTACAGGTCTACAAAGTGAGTTCTCTGGCTACCTGAACTATGGGAAACCCTGTCTAAAGATATAAGTAAATAAAACCGGTTTGTTTGTTTGTTTGTTTGTTTGGTTGGTTGGTTGGTTGGTTGGTTGGTTGGTTGGTTGGTCTATTCAGAACATGATCTCCCTGTAATCCCAGCTGGCCTGGAATTTCTATGTAAGCCATGCTGGCCTTGAATGCACAGAGATTCACCTGCCTCTGCAACCTGAGTCTTGGGACAAAAGGTGTGCTCCCCAACACCACTTGAGCCATTGGCTATCTCCCAGGGATCAAAGGAAAGACCCTACTGCTGAAGAGAGGACTTAATTTGGACACAGGACACAGAGAAATGGAGCAGGATCTCACCTGGAAGGATTCTCCCTGAAGACCAGCTCTCATAGTTCTAGAGGATACAATGCAAGCTGCTAAGTGAGAAAAATCACTCAATGGTCCAACCAAGCCTGAAGCCAAATAACCACAACAACTATCACAGTAAATTACTTTCATTGGGGCAGTTTTGGCACTGTTATCTGGGTGTAATCAATACCTATCTAATTGGACTTAGAGCCCTCAATAGGAGTAAAATCATGGGTGACACTCTATACCCAACTATATATACATGGCTACAGACATTATAGATCCTAGAGAAAACCATAACTCTGTCATCTCTAATAAACAAAATTTCATATGATATCAACACGGATCCTTATGTTTACAGACAACTATACAGTACACTGGCACACCAACCAACATGCAGACAGTACACTCATACACATAAAAAATACTTTTTAATTTTTTAATATAATAAGTAAGTAAATGAATACATGGATCCTAGTAGATAAACTATGTTCCACTGCATGAGCACACATCCAAGACTATATGGGCAAACTGAACTCAATGTCTTTAAAAGAAAAAGAGGTCTGTTCAAGTTTACATTCCCACCAGCAATGGATGAGTGTTCCCCTTTCCCCACAACCTCTCCAGCACTTGGTATCATTTGTGTTCTTGATCCTAGCCAGTCTTATTGGAGTAAGGTGATATCTCAAAGTGGTTTTAATTTGCATTTTCTTAATTATCAGAGATGATGAACACTTCTTAAGATGTTTCTCGGCCATCTCTATTTCCTCCTCTGTGAAGTCTCTATTCAGATCTTTGCTCCATCTTTTGAGTGTTTCATTTGTTGTCTTTCTTCTTTGTTTTTTGAGTAGCTTGTATACTCTGGAGATTAATGCTTTGTCAGATGTGTCTGCAGTGAAGGTTTCCTCCCACTCTGTGGGTTTTCTCTTCACTTCCTTTATTGTTTCTTTATAAGTGTATAGATGGCCTCTGGAACACCAGAGAGTGTTACCAAAGGCCACTAAACCAATAAAGCAAATATCATAGCTAAAAAATGAAAAAAAAAAACTGGGAGAAATATGCAGGACAGTTATGGCAGAATGCATGATCTCAGTTGGGGTGGGGGTGGGGGGGAAGGGAAAGGGAAATATGCCTGAACTGAATTGGAAAATGATGTATGAAATGCACAAAGCATCAATAAAAAATGTTAAAAAAAAGAAAGAAAAAGAGGTCATGAACTGTGTCTCACATCTGCAGTTCCTGCGCTCAGGCAGTAGAAGCAGGTGGATCACTGTGAGATTGAGAGATTTAGGCTAACCTGGTCTAAAAAGTGAGTTTGAGGCCTGCCAGGGCTACAGGGAGACCTTAGTAAAATGAAGAGACAGAGAGAGAGAGAGAGAGAGAGAGAGAGAGAGAGAGAGAGAGAAATTTTCTCTATTATGTGTATGAGTGTATTGTCTGCATGTAGGTTGGGGCACCCGTGTCATGCAATGCTGCGGCAGTCAGAAGAGGGATCAGACTCCCCCGGAACTGGACTTAAAGACGGTTTTTAGCCAACATGTGGGTGCTGGGAATCGAACCTGGGTGCTCTGCAAAGAGCAGTGGTGCTCTTAACTTGTGAGCCATCACTCCAGCCCCAGGAGATAGTAAATCTCTGTTCTTCCAAGGCTACATAACAAGACATTGTCTCATAAAAATGTAAATATGGAACTGCCTGACTCAGCTTCCTGGGGTGAGTTGCCCAAATCCCATTGCTCTTATTCCCCTTCACTAAGACCATCCTGGTCCCCTCCACTTCTCCAAGGCTCACGCTTTCCTGCTGATTAGAAGGGGCCAGCCCATTTTATTCTCCTACCTGCTCCTTGGGCCTTGCCCCAACCTGATTTAGCTGTGGGTTTGTGCTAAGTAGCTAGAGTCCTAACTAGCCAAGTCTCCTTTGTCCTCATGGAGAATGTCTGAACAGCCTTCCTGGATCTATCTGGTTGATGGAGAAAACCAGAAGCCCAGATCAACTAATATTTCAAATATACATTGGAAAAAAAGAAGAAAGAAAGAAAGAAAGAAAGAAAGAAAGAAAGAAAGAGAAAGGAAGGAAGGAATTAGGGGAGAGAGAAACAGAGAGAGAGAGAGAGCAAGAGAGAGAGAGAGAGAGAGAGAGAGAGAAAGAGAGAATCAAAACTGTATGTTGATTGGTTCTTATACAAAAATGTGAGCTGTGCACTTCCTAGGCTGATGATTCCTAGAAATGGCAGGCTTGATTATTCAAGGCTGCAAATGGTAGAATTATGGCCATGAGTAAGCAAAAGCAATGCTGTCTGCCCATGTATGTAGACCTTTACTACTCTGTAACATTATCTTGGCGTTGGAGAGATGCCTCAGCAGTTAAGAACATGGGCTGCTCTTGTAAAAGACACAGCTTTTCTTCCCAGCACCCACAGCAGCTAACAACCATCTGGCACTCCACTTCCAGGGGAACCTGACATCCAATTCTGACCTCTGTGGCCACTGAAGGTCATGCATGCACTTACATAAGTGGACTCAATACACTCATACATACATAAAATAATAATACTAAAATTATTGTATGAATTAATCTTATACTGACATTAGTTGACATGAACCATACAGGAAATTTTCAGTACTATTTAACAGAGTAAAATTCTGTTCTTGTAGTACAATATCATTCTTATCCTGATTTGGAGACAAAAAGTGAATAACTATTGGGTGGTCACTGGTATCATGACAAACAGTGTGATCAATGCCATTGTGTGTGAAATGGAAATTGCAGCTCTGAAGGGAGGTGAGGTCACACAGCACAGACATTTATCTCAGGGTTGATCGGCCTCCCTCTCCTACTCTACTGGGTATTGTGAAGTCAGGGTCTGCACAGAGTCCACCATCCTGCAGAGTCAAGGAGTCAGGTGAGTGTTTCTATTTCAGTAGGAAAGGCAGCAAAGGAGACAGAGCTGAGTAAATTCCTTTAACAAAAGCGGGTGGAAATAGATCCATAAAAGGGATTTAATAGACATAAGCATTATTCCATAGGTCAGAGGTGAGCTGTTAACATGGGTTCTGGTGGCTGGAGAGATGGCCTAGTGGTTAAGAACACCGACTGCTCTTGCAGAGGACCCGGGTTCGATCCCCAGCACCCACATGGTGACTGAGAACCATCTGTAACTCCAATTCCAGGAAAACTCCAGTTCCAGGGGAATCCAACACCCTCTTCTGACCTCTGTGGCACTGCACGACAGGGGTGCACAAACCTACATGCAGACAGTACATTCATACACATAAAAATAAATAATAAAAAATAAAGTGGGTTCTGAGCTTGTAACTGACCCTGGCAGTGACTAATACACTCTGAGGAATTCCTCATTGAGGAATGACTAACCCTGGAGTAAAAGTCTGTGGAAGTGATTACAGATCATAGTACAAAAACTCATACTGTGCTCACATTAAATGAAGTAAAATATAGAATAATTTGTCAATACTCATATGTAGGTTTATCATACTTTCATGTCTATAATGAAATTTCAAATGAGATATGAGGATCACCTTACCTTTGAATGTAGTCAGGATATGAACTGTTTCAGGAGTGAAGAGGATGTTTTTGTGGACACTATCTTCAAGTTCCCCTATGGACAGTGAGTCTGCACTGAGAGGCCATTGGCATGGTGACCATAGTTCCAATGTTGTCCTCTTGAGTTTGGAAATATGACATTGAAGGGGAGATAGAGAATGCATATTGGGATTTGATTATCGAGAACAAAGGTATTTCATGGTTTTCTCCTGTTAGTAATATTAGCATATTAGGCCAAACTTGGTGACATGGTCACTCTAATTCCTTATTGGTGCTCTTAATCAAATGCAGGCCACTGTGAGTCACAGGCAAGGACTACCACTGTGCTGCCTTTGCATAAATTCTCTTTTTTATTTTAATTTTACAATGAATATGTACCAATATTCTTCAGAATCTATTGACCTGTGATTCTTCTCAAAATACCATACATACATTTTGTGTATTTTAGTTCATAATAATTTTTGCTACATATGGTACTTTCATCATATAAGAATTAGTAAATAAAGGTGCTGCAGCAATGGCTGTGTTTGAACAGCCTCTGCTCTTGCTGAGGACCCAGGTTCTCTCCTCTAAACCCACCTGGTGTCTCACAACCAGCTGTTGCTCCAGTTCCAGAGGACCTGATGTTCCCTTCTTGCCTCCTCAGGCACCAAGAATGGATGAGGTAACTTTACATGTGAGCATGTAAAATATACATTCACATAAGTACAAACAAATGCTTTGAAAAATTATTTGTCATGTAGAGACTTTTGTAAACTGAAAAGTGGGGATCATCTCATTTTTACACCACACTACTATAGTGTATATTAGTATTTCACGTGGCATTTTATATAAAGTATTAGTGTTTAGTCATTTATAGGCACTGCTGAAGCTTTTGCCCCAAAATAATAGAAAATGAAGATTTTTGCAATCCTTCGAACACATGACACACAGATTTTAACCCACCAATATGTCTCTCCAAGATTCTGCCAAACTCTTAGTGCCAGATCGGGACTGCTGAGATATCCAGCTTGTGAACTAAGCAGGTACTGGGGTTTCAGCCTCTTCAGAATATAGACTGCCACTGATGGACTACCCAGGCTGTATCATGGAGACCAGTACAGGAAGTTCAAGATGGGACACAGTGCTTACTGGACCTCGTTTGGGTGACTATGGGAAAGTGTGGAGGACAAAGGTTGATGGTTGTTTGGGCTTGCCAAGGAGGAGCCTTCAAACACTTCCTTAAGGAAAACATGACATCTTTTAACCTAAAAAAGAAAGAAAAGAAAAAGAAAAGAAAATCCTCCAATTCAGGTGATGTATGTATGTATGTATATATTTATGCATATATGTATATGTATATATATATATTATATAACTAATTATATATATATGTATTGAGCAATACAAGTTGGAGAGAATAACAACAAAAGAACTGTAAAAAAATGACTGAAATAGTGAAGTCCTCCCCAAATCAATAAGCCTCTCCTTTGAAAAAATAAAACTCTGGAAAGACTCAGAAAAAGATGCAAGACATGTATGGCAGCATGTAAGAACTCAGGTGGGATGGGGGGAATGGAAAGGGAAATGACTCCAAGTTGAATTGAGAAATGATGTATGATGTATGAAAAAGTTTAATAACAATAAAAATATATTTTAAAAAATAAAAAGTAAAAAAAATAAAGATGAAGCTTTCAGAAGACACCATTTATATTGGGTATATCTTGCACTTGTGAAATCCAACTTGCAGATGGATCCAATTCTTTAAGAACGTAATTAGAGCTCTGTTTTAATTAAAGTCTCTGAGACATTGTTGGCATTTGGCTTTGGCTCACAAATCTTTACAACAAGAAGAAAGCATCTTGCAGACAAAATGAAGGAATATAAGTTCAGCGAAGGTGAAACAACGGGAAGTAAGGAAACCAAGCTGGTTGTAGAAGTGCATGGATTGGAGACTGTGTTGTCCTAAGCTCCTGAGCACAGACTCAGGTGACTGTCTCTGTGGCCAGACAAGGTCCGGACTTCCTGGTTTCCTCGCTCCTGTCCCTAACCAGCTGGAAGAGTCACTTACACCGTGTGTTTCTACGCTCTTCTCTGGAGAATGAAAATGATGCTACCGTCCGCATCAGAAGAAAATGCGAGATGAGCAGAATAACAGATTTGTGAATTGTCACTGCATTTTGGGATTCATACACTCGACCCCAAGAGGGCATCAAAATAAAACTGTAAGCAAATGTCTATCAGTGAAAATATTATATTTGAGGTATGTGATTAGGGTCGCAGCCATGCACATTCTAATTCAGAATCATGTGACTGGGGAGACAACTGGCTGTGACCAGGACTGAGCAGCATCACTTCCACTGTGAACAAGATAATGGTCCACACACCTCGGACTGTATATAGCATGAATTCTTACATCACTGCACTAAACACAATTTACAGACAAATACAAAAGTCTCAAGAATGTGAATAGAACACTTTTCTGGCCATTAAATATTCCAGAATTAATATGCCCAATGATTATAGAATTTTCTGGAAATTTTTCCATATCTCTCTCTGCTCATTAGGAATCCTAAGGACTAGACAGAGCACAAATCACCCTCCCCACCCCAATCCACATGTGCATCCAGGCATTACTTCCTATGCTATTTTGGTGAGCATTAACACTTAATTTTCTCTTTGTAATCCTTCATTTCATCCATATGGATCTTGTGTAATGATGACTGATGATCATTTTCCCTTTTTAATTAATTCATGGATTTTTTAATTTTATGTGTATGGATGTGTAGGGATGTCCTACTTGACCCTATGATTTACAGATGTCAGATCCCTTCCTTTTACCCAGATGATCTGCAAATAAGCTGTGAGCACAGTGGGTCCGTCTTTCTTTCTATCAGACTGTTGTGGCATTCCTCTGCTTTAACTACATCAAAGCTCCCTTGAGGATATTACATTCTAACTACAAGAATCCCCGTAAACATGGTGGTTGCTGTTAAAACCAAGTACTTCTGGTCCAGTACCAGCTTGAATTCCCATGTCTATGTCTCAAGTTCATGGTGTCTGTGGAAATACAGTATTACCCTCAAGTTCTGGTGGGTAACTAGGAACCCTGACAATATCCTATAATGACTGTGTGTGTAGAACATGCAGCTTGCCAAAAATTTCCAATGAAATAATCCATTCCCACTAAAATTCCTTCTGGGAGAGAGAGGTAATCAGGGTCCAAGTCCCTCCTCCCTTCATCTGTAAGCAGTGCAAATTCCCCAAACCACAGTTGGGAAGATGCTATCAAGTTTATTTTGGCCTACTAACAGAGCAATGGTTGAGGGGGTTATTTATACAAATCTGGGCTTTCCTTCCACCATCGCTACACAAGAATGTCTCCATCTCAGTATGGACCCTGTGACCTCTCAGCAGCTGCCCAAGATAGAAAGGCACTAATCTCTCTCAGCTTCCTCTGCTCATGCACTTTCTCCCGCCCCCACATGCAACTCAAGCAACCTGGTTGGTTGAAAGGCATGACTGACTCTCTCTCTGCCCCTCCCTTCCTGCAGAGCGTCAACAGTCAAGTTCATCTGTGATGACCTGAGCAAGCAGGTGTATCGAAACTTGGGAAGAAGGGATCTGTCCATAGCTTGACAGGATAGCTTGGCAGATGCAGGAAAATCAGATGCCACACTGCACCTCTTCCTCTGGCTCTGATATTCTTTCCATCGTTCTCTTTTGCAACCATATCTGAGACTTGTTGGGGTGACAGGTATAAGGCTATCTTTCTTCCATTCTGGCAAGACATAGAACTCTTAGGTCCTTCTATTGTCTCTTTTCAATGGACTGTTGGCCAAATTTAAAGGTATTCTGCGTATTATAAAAACACGAAGAGGGGCTGGAGAGATGTCTCAGTGGTTAAGAGCACTGAATGCTCTTGCAGAGAACTGGGGTTCGATTCCCAACAACCACATGACAGCTAAGAATTGTCTTTAAGCCGGGTGTGGTTTCACACACCTTTAATCCCAGCACTCGGAAGACAAAGACAGGTGGATCTCTGTGAGTTCAAGGCCAGCCTGGTCTACAGAGTGAGTTCCAGGCCAGCTGGGAATAAAGGGAAACACTGTCTCAAAAAAAAATCAAAAAAACAAATAGAATGAAACAGGGACATCTAACAGACCCTGGCTGCTGTAATAACCTAACCTATGGGTGAAAACACAAAGGCTTGTACAGGACCTTAGTAGGTGCATCGTATCCATCTAACAAAACAACTGCAGTGGCTTCCCCCACTGGGGTCTATAAGGTTCTCTGCCACTGGGTGATCAAACTGGCTTAGATTACAAGATGTGTGTTCCTCCCCAAAGAGCAGGCCTAAAATCCAATTGGAAATTTCCTGATTGTACATATACTAGACGAGCCACTATTGCACCAGCAGGAACATCTTGCTTGGCAAGTGGATAGAGCAGCATACATGGTGCAGTTCTCTCATTAAGAAGAACTTTGGGGAGGATTCTCCCCTAGCAATATGCATAGCACAGCACCCTCTGGCACTATGAGGGTCAGCCATCCAGTGGAAGAGAGGTTCCAATTTGGTTCCAGCTGGGGCTCCCTTTCAAGTGCTCAAGTCATGCCAGGCCTTCAGAAATAGCAATTTAATGTCTGCTTCCAGTGCAAAAAACATTAGCGGCAATAACCTTTATTTTGGGAGGTAGGGGACCTGCAGGGCTTCCCTAGCCAACAGCCCATGGGGGTGCAGCACAACCCTGGTACCAGGATTTTATTTTAAAATTATACAGGGGGGCTGGAGAAAAAGCTCGATGGTTAAGAGCACCAACTGCTCTAGCAGAGGAACCGGGTTCAATTCCCAGCACCCACATGGTGGCTAAGAACTGTCTTTAAGCCAGCATGGTGATGCACGCCATTAATCCTAGCCCTCATGAGGCAGAGGTGGGGAGATCTCTGTGAGTTCAAGGACAGCCTGGTTTACAGAGTGAGTTCCAGGCCAGCTGGGTCTATAAGGAGACACTGTCTCAAAAATGAATGAATGAATGAATGAATGAATGAATGAATAAATAAATAAATAAATATATAAAAAATAGTGCTGGGCATGGTGGTTCATGCCTTTAATCTCAGCACTCAAGAGGCAGAGTCGGGAGGATCTCTGTGAGTTCAAGGCCAGCCTAGTCTACACAGTGAGTTCTAGGCCAGCTTGTGCTACAGAGAGCCCCTGACTCAAAGAAACCAAAAAGAAATTATACAATTTGGGGGTGCCTCTATTTTTTTATTTTTATGAAATGTCTGTATACTCTTTAGCACCCAGGCTATTGTAGACTGATCAACCATCCTGGTGGAAATCACTTTTGCCTTACCCGACCATACAGCTCCCAAGAATTTCACAACTATACCTGGCCTTCATATCCTTTGTGAATTTATTTTTCATTTTGGTTTCTTCAGATATACCTTTTTTTAGGCATTCTTTTGGCAGAAGCACTTAAAATTAGTTAGCAAGCAGCCAAGTCTTTACCCCTGCTGTTATTCTCACAGACCTGTGAAACCTGGGCTCTTTAATCCCTTAGGAAAGAACTTTGATCTGGAATATAGCCTGAGGTTCCCTTGTCCTAACTGCCTGCCCCAGCCCCATATTGTGTATACTTGCTCAGGCCCATGCATGGGTTGTTATAAAAGCCTTGAGTTCCAGCATTAAACTTGAGTCTTCCTCCTGGACTTTCTCTATGAGTCTGTCTCTTTCTTTTATTTTCATTTCTTGGGTAACTTCCTGCCTTCCCCTCCCCTCTCCTTGACAGTTCAGCTTAGGATCTGTTAGCCTGCCAGCAGGAAACAGCTCCAAAAGGCTTCAGTCTTGTAGAACTGCCAGCCTGGTTCTAGGAGGGAAGAATATCATGTGGATTGAAGCCACATGTGACTAAAGGACCAATAGACAATAGAAACAACTGACCCTTGTTACCTCTCAAATGGGTTCCACATCTGCAAAACACTTAGACATTAACACTATCTATTAAATCAAACATACAAAGCATGGAAAAGTTTTACCTATTTGTATTAATTGTTTTCTCAACAGATCCCTGTTGGGTACAATAGCATGGATAAGAGGCATTACTTTAGTTAGTTATCTGCTACCTGTAGTCATTTCCTTGAAGCCATTGGAAGAGAGAGGTTTGACAGCTTGACATCCACTGTTAACGTACTTCTTGGGACCTTTGCAGCCCTTATTGCTCCAGAGAGTTCTCTTCCTCAATTCCCTTAAAAAATTGTTCCTCGATGTACTCCAAAACTCCTCAGGGACTCTTCATACACCCCACATGTTACCGCTATGTGGACTTTATCCAGACGCCGCTTTTTCATGCACCTGCTGTCATGAAGAGGAAGGTTACTCAAATACACATATACCTTTATGACAACCGTAATTCTGTCCTCTCTGTCCTCTACAATTCACTCATCTCCTCAAATATGTATAGTCTGCCACACACCTCCATTTGCTTAGTTATAATAGCCACACTCAAAGTGGCATTGTTATATAAAGGGTAGAAATGGGTGATAAATAGGCTCCAAGCATATTAATAGGAGAGAAATAGATCAAGAGAAAGGACTCACTGTGGCCTCAACTCTATTATTAATATCCCATTGCTCTATCATGTGTTATGGATACTCATATGACACTAATCCTGAGTATGTATGGCTTTACAGTAAGTACACGTACATGCAAAAATACTCCTGTTTTAGTAAGAGACACTTGTATGCAACCAGAGATTGGTCTCTGTAGTGAAGTATTATGTTAGTCCAACATCCATCCTTAGAAACTGGTTCCTTTCTCCAGGTTCTTGAGTGTCCAAGCATGAATGAAATGTCTGTGTTTGGATGACGAACAGAACGCCACAAATTATAAAGTGAGATTTCATAGTCTTCATACAGACAATAACATGACAGATTCTGGCCCAAATAAGACTAAGGGTGACCAATGAAGATATTGCGTGATGGATCCTAGAGGAAATGGACACAAAGTTCGGTGAGCTCCTAAGTCAGAAACCATCCCTAAGTGTAACTTCAAGTGCACAAAGAGTACTGGGCCCTGAGAGACCAGAGAGAAGACAGTGAACTAAGGACCTTGTGTCTTTTCTTCATTCTATCCCATCAGTATCTACCCTTGGAGAATGATCATCTTTATCTTTTCCTGAATTAAACTACAACTTGAGCCCAAGTTTTCCACACTTTTCTAAGTTATTCTAGAGAATCACTGATGTTCATTCTGCTTTTGGAGAATCAGGATTTGACATTTCTCAGAAATTGTGGTGGTCCTGTGTTGACTATGTCCCTCTAAATTCTCAGTTGTCCAAAATATTCACAGGACAATATGTACTGGACATAGGCCCAATCACCCAAGAACCAAAGTTTATGTCTTGGCCATACATTTTTATTTTGACTCTATAACATCACAAACAATGAGAACTCCTTATATTCTCAAAAACATAATATGTAGATAATTCCATTAACTATTGAATGTTCTTTCTATAAAATGTAGCATTGGCATATATGACTGATAATTTAAAGAAATGATAGTATTTCTCTGTTGACCCACTTAAGAAGGAGAGCCCTAACTTTCCTTCAGTGAATAATACTTTCAAAGCCTGAAGCTGGAGAGATGGCTCACTAGTTAAGAGCATTAGCTAATCTTCCAAAGACTTGGGCTTAAAGCAGAGCTCTGTATTCCAACTAACGCCTGCCTGAAACTGCAGTTCAGGGGATTTGAGGCCCTCCTTTAATTGCAGATACTGCAGGACACAAGTGAACTTACATGCATGCAACTCAAACACTCATACAAAAAAGTTTTTCTTATTATTATTTATACATACATTTTTTAATCAAATCTAGACCTGTGTCCCCCCATCCCCCCACCCTTCCAGAGCTCATGCATCCTGCCAAACATGCTACTCATCTCTTTCTCAGTCTTTCTCAATATTCTCCATGGGGAAGTTGACTGTTTTTAGCAGAAGTTCACTGTCTCAGTCAGTTCTTTGATGTAGTCTTTTCTGTTGTTGTTTCCAAGATGCATCACTCCCAACTGCTTTGTACAAAAGCTCAAGGGGTCATGCACAGGAAATACTTACAACTGGGTAATTGGCACTAGCATCCACAGATGAGGGATACCATTCTTCGTTTGTTTTTCTGGGTCTGTGTTACTTCACTAAGTATGATGTCCTCTAGCTCCAGCCATTTTCCTGCAAAGCTCATTATGTCATCTTTCTTTACTGCTGCATAGAACTCCATTGTGTAGATGTACCACATTTTCTCTATCCACTCATCAGTTGAGGGGCTTTTGGGTTGGTTCCAGCTCTT
>VZQC01004543.1:1786420-1964802 GCA_009823505.1 Rhizomys pruinosus
AGAATAATCCATTGTTGATGTCAGAGCTCCTGTATTAATATATTTTGCTTAAGTGCATAGTTTAAGGAGACTTTAGCATTATATTTGGTTCTGAATAGAGAATAATCCTTTTCACAGTTTCTATGTCCATTAGTCAATTAAAGAAGGCAGTTTTACCGATTTTACAAGAGAATACCTCTTGTAAAATCAGTAAAAACAGCTGGCTCCAATCTACTGCCTCAGATTGCTGCAGACATCAGGCCACTCTCTGGATCCTACTAGTACTTTTAAAACTTTCTAAAACACCGTGTAGCCTGTAGACAGAGTCTGGGCAAAATTGGATACATGTTGAACTCACGTCAATTTAATATACATTAATCGAATATACACCCGTGTCCCACTCCCACCCATCCCACCCCTCCCAATTCACCATTTCAGTCAGTTTTCTGATGCAGTCTTTCTGTTGATTTTTTATTTTATTTTAATTTATTTATTTCTGTATGTGTATGAATGTACTGTCTGCATGCAAGTTTGTGCACCCGTGATGTGCAATGCCGCAGAGGTCAGAAGAGCATGTCGGATTCCTCTGGAGCTGGAGTTCTCCTGGAATTGGAGTTTCAGACGGTTCTTGGCCGCCATGTGGGTGCTGGGGATTGAACCAAGGTCCTCTGTAAGAGTGGTCGGTGCTATTAACTGCTAAGCCATCTCTCCAGCCCATCTGTTGTTCTTTTAATATGCATCCCTCTCCAAAAGAAATATTTACAACTGGGTTATTGGCACTAATATCCACAGATGAGTGGTACCATTTGTCGATGTTTTTCTTAAAGTGTGTTACTTCACTTAATATAATATCTTCTAGCTCCATCAATTTACCTGTAAATTATATGATGCTGTCTTTCTTTACTGCTGCACAGAAGTCCATTGTGTACATGTACCACATTTACTCTATCCACTTGTCAGTTGAGGGGCATTCGGGTTGGTTCCAGCTTTTTGCTTTTGTGAACAGAGCTGCAATAAATATAGCTGTGCATGTATTTCTGCAGTAAGATGAGTGTTCTAGTATGTCTTCCATTGCTGTGACAAAACACTCTGACCAAAACCAACTTGGGGAGGAAAGGGTTTATTTAGTTTACATCTCCTGGGTCACAGTTCATCACTCAGGGAAACCAAGGCAGGAACTCAGGGCAGGAATCAGGAGGCAGGAGCTGAAGCACAAGCCATGGAGGAATGCTAGTCACTGCCTTGCTCCCCTGGCACATGCCCAGCCCGCCTTCTTATACAGTACACAACAACCTGCCCAGGGTGGCACTACTCATTGTGGGATGGGCCCTCCCACACTGCTCAGCCATCAAGACAATACTCCACAGATGTGGCCACAGGCCAATGCAATGGAGCTGATTCCCTAATTGAGGCTCCCTCAAACCAGGTGTGTCAAGATGACACTAAAGCTATCCAGCACAATGAGTTTTGTGGGTATATACCCAGGAGTGGAAGGACTGGGTCAAATGGCAAGCTCATTTTTAGTCTT
Source organism: Rhizomys pruinosus (assembly GCA_009823505.1). Lineage (NCBI taxonomy): Eukaryota > Metazoa > Chordata > Mammalia > Rodentia > Spalacidae > Rhizomys > Rhizomys pruinosus. The sequence goes on from VZQC01004543.1 coordinate 1,787,928, forward strand.
CCAAAGGGTTCTCCACACTGCTTTCCATAGTGTCTGTACAATTTTTTTTGTCTTTTCGAGATAGGGTCTCCCTGTAGTCCCAGCTGTCCTGGAACTCACTCTGTAGACCAGGCTGGCCTTGAACTCACAAAGATCCACCTGCCTCTGCCTCCCAAGTGCTAGGATTAAAGGTGTGTGCCACCATGCCCGGCTGTGTCTGTACAATTTACATTCCCACCAGCAATGGATGAGTGTTCCCCTTTACCCACAACCTCTCCAGCACTTGGTATCATTTCTTTTCTTGATCCTGGCCAGTCTTATCGGAGTGAGATGGTATCTTAGAGTGGTCTTAATTTGCATTTCCCCAATTATTAGTGACATCGAACAGTTTTTAATGTTTCTCAGCCATCTCTAATTCATCCTCTGTGAAGTCTCTATTCAGTTCTTTGCTCCATCTTTTGAGTGACTAATTTGTTTTCTTTCTTCTTTGTTTTTTGGGTAGCTTGTATACTCTGGAAATTAATGCTTTGTCAGATTTATCTGCAGTGAAGTGTTCCTCCCACTCTATGGGTTTTCTCTTCACTTCCTTTATTGTTTCCTTTGATGTACAGAAGCTTTTGAGTTTAATGAAGTCCCATTTGTCAATTGTCGATCTTATTTCTTGTGCAGCTGCTGTCTGATTTAGGAAGTCTTTTCACTCTTATACAGGCAGTGATCCAGTTTTGCCAACACCACTTACTGAAGATGTTGTCTTTCCTCCATTGTGTCTTCTTGGCCCCTTTATCAAATATGAGGTGGCTGAAATTGTATGTGCTGAGGTTTGGATCTTCAGTTTTTTTCCATTTGTCAACTGGTCTGGTTTTGTACCAGTACCAAGCTGTTTTTATGACTATAGCCCTGTAGTATAGTTTGATGTCTGGTAGCGTGTTCCCCCCTGTATTGCTCTTTTTGCTCAGGGTTGCTTTGGCTATTTGGGGGTCTTTTGTTTTTCCAAATGAAATTGAGGAATTTTTTTCCAAGTCTGTGAAGAAATTATTGGGGATTTTGATTGGGATTGCATTAAATCTGTACACGAGTTTGGGTAGAATGGACATTTTTACTATATTTATTTTCCCAATCCATGAGCATAGGAGGTTTTTTCCATCTTCTGATGTCTTCATCAATTTTCTTCTTCAGGGGTGTAAAATTTTTGTTGTAGAAATCCTTGGTGTCTTTGGTTAGGTTTGGTCCTAGGTATTTTATTGTGTTGAGGCTATTGTGAGTGGGAAGGTCTCCTTGTAGTCCTTCTTCAGTTGCTTGTTCTTGGTGTAAAGAAAGGCTACTGATTTTTCTAGATTTATTTTATAACCTGCCACTTTACTGAAGTACTTAATCATTTCTAGGAGTTTTCTGGAGGAGTTCTTAGCATACCTTAGGAAGACAATCATATCATCAGCAAAAAGGGATTGTTTGACTTCCTCTTTTCCAATTACTACTCCTTTAATTTCCTTTTCTTGCCTTATTGCCCTAGCAAGGGTTTCACGCACCAGATTGAAAAGGAGTGGTGACAGGGGCAGCCTTGCCGAGTTCCTACACTTAAGGGGAATGCTTCTGTCTTTTCCCCATTTAGGATGATATTGGCTGTGGGTTTCCTTATATGGCTTTGATTACATTGAGGAATGATCCCTCCAGTTCAATTCCCTCTAGGACTTTAAACATGAAGGGATGCTGGATTTTGACAAAGGCTTTCTCCACATCAATTGAGATAATGGTGTGGTTTTTGTCTTTCAGTCCATTTATATGCTTGATGATATTTATTGATTTTCATATGTTGAACCATCTGTGCATGACTGGTATGAATATAACTTGGTCATAATGGATGAACTTCTTGATGTGCCTGTATGCAATTTGTCAGAATCATGATTAGAATTTTGGCATCTGTGTTCATTGGGGAGATGGGCCTATAGTGCTCCATTTTGGTTGTATCTTTACCTTGTTTTTGGTAATAGCATGATGCTGGCTTCATATAAGGAATCTGGGAGAACTCCCTCCATTTGTATCCTTCTAAACAACTTGAGTAGTAATGGTTGTAAGTCTTTTTTGTAATATTTTATACAATTCTGGCGTGAAACCATCTGGACCTGGGCATTTTTTTGGTTGGGAAGCTTCTTATTACATCTTCAATTTCTCCCTGTATTATTGTTCTATTTAGGCTGTCAATCTCTTCAAGGTTGAGCTTTGGTTATTCCCAGGATTTCAGATATTCATCCACTTCTTCTAGGTATTCAAACTTAGTAGAGTATAGGTTTTTGAAGTATTACCTTATGATTGTCTGCATCTTTTCACTGTCTGTTGTGATATTTCCCCTTTCATCACAGATTCTGTTGATTTGGAGTTGTTCCTTCTTTCTTTCGGTTAACTGGGCTAGAGGTCTGTCTATCTTCGTTATTCTCTCAAAGAACCAACTTTTGGATTCATTGCTTTTTTTGTATGGTTTTCTTTGTTTCTACTTCATTGATTTCTGCTCTGATTTTTGTTATTTCTTGTTGTCTTCTGCGTTTAGGGTTCATTTGTTGCTGTCTCTCAAGTATTTTTAGTTGCAGTGTTAGACCATTCACTTTTGCTCGTTCTTTTTTTTAACCTAGGCACTTAGACATATAAACTTCCCTCTTAGGACTGCTTTTAAAGTGTCCTCTAGGTTTAGATGTGTTGTATTATCATTTTTATTCAGTTCCAGCAATGTTTTTATTTCTTTCTTGACCCATTCATTATTCAGGATAGTGTTGTTTATTCTCCATGTGTTCTTGTAGGTTGTAGAGTTTATCCTGGTGTTGATATTGAGTTTTATTGACTGTGATCTGATAGAATGCTTGAGATTATTTCAATCTTTTTGTATTTGTTGAGTTTTTTCCTGTGTCCCAATATATGGTCTATTTTAGAGAATGTTCTGTGAGGTGCTGAGTAGAAAGTGTACTCTTTGGTGTTTGGGTGAAATATTTGATAGATGTCTTTGAGGTCCTTTTGCTGTATTGTATCATTTAGTTTGGATATCTCTCTGTTTATACTTTGTCCTGTTGATCTGTCGAAAGGACTTAGTGGGGTATTGAAGTCCAATAATATTAGTGTGCTTGGGTTAATCTGTGTCTTGAGATCCTGAAGAATTGACTTTATAAAGTGTGGTTCCCCGGCTTTTGGTGCATATATATTCACGATTGTGAGATCTTCATCGTCAATTGTTCCTTTAATAAAGAAGTAATGTCCCTCTTTGTCTCTTTTGATTTCTTTTGCTTTGTGGTCTATTTTGTCTGATATTAGAAGAGCAACACCTGCATTCTTTTTGGTACCATTTGCTTGGAATATTTTCTTCCATCCCTCACCTTAATTTGGTGCCTATCCTTGAAATTGAGATGTGTTTCTTGGTAGAGAGCATATAGATGGCTTCTGTTTCTTAATCCATTATCACAGTCTATGCCTTTTGATTTGGGGATTTTAGGCCATTAATATTTAAGGTTATAATTGAAAGACGGATGCTGCTTCCTTTCACCTTATTATCCATTTGGACTTCTAGCCTCTGATTTTACCTCTATGGTTATGTTTTTATTAGTTTCTTTTCCTAGGTGTTTGAGGATTGGTCATCCTCTCTTCTGCCCTTTGAATTGCTTCAAGAATTTTATGAAGAGTTGGTTTTCTGGACATGTATTCTATCATGTTGTTTATGTCATGAAAGATTTTTCTCTCTCCTTCAACTATAATTAACATTTTTCCTAGGTAAAGTATTCTGCGTTGGCATCCATAGCCCTTTAACACTGGGAATGCTTTGCTCCATGTTCTTCTTGCTTTCATGGTTTGCGCTGAGAAGTCAGTTGTAATTCTGATGGGTTTCCCTTTGTATGTGACTTGTTTTTCTTTTGTAGCCCTCAGAATTTTGTTTTTGTTTTGGGCATCTAGAATTTTAACTATGATATGGCATGGGGAGTTTCTTTTCTGATCTTGTCTATTTGGAGTTCTATGTGATTCTTGTATTTGTATGGGTTTGTCTATTTTTAGTTTGGGGAAATTTTCATCTATTATTCTGCTGAAGATCTGATCAATACTATTCTCTTGAGATTCTTCTCCTTCCTCTATTCCTGTGATACAGAGGTTTGATCTTTTCATAGTGTCCCAAATATCCTGGTTGTTCCACTTTTGTGTATTTTTAATTTTTCATATTCTTTATTTGAGCTTTTTAGTTGCTCTATGTTATATTCCAGATCTGATAATTTTTGTTCTGCTTCCTCTGTTCTACTTTTGAGACTTTTTCCATTCCTTTCTTCTTGATTGGATGAGTGTTCTAATTCCTTTTTCATTTCATCCTGTGTTTTCTTTAGTATTTCCATTTCCTTTTTGAGCGTCTCCATGTCCTCTTGGTGCTTCTTACTTCGTTGGTTGGCTTCCTTTTTCAGTGTTTCTACTTCCTTTTGGAGATTGTTTTTTTTCTCCTTCTAGTCCTTTCTGGAGATTGTCAATCTCTTACTTTAGTTCTTTCCAAAGTTTATCATTGTATCCCTCTAGGTCCTTTTTGAGTTTTTCATTATCTCTCTTTAGTTCGCTGAATTCATCTTTATTTTATTTAAAATTTCTGCATAGGTCTGCAATTATTCCTCTAAGATCTGTTCTTTGAGTCACCTCCAGGGGGATACCATTGTAGCTATCTCCTATAGGTTTGGTAGAGCCTGGTGAGGGATTATCCTGTGCCTTTCCTATGTTCGCCCTTCATCATGTCCCTGTCATGTTGGTTTCCCTTTTGTGATTCAAATAAAAAATGTCTTTTCGCTGTGTTAGTAGCTGGTTTTGCATCCCTCCTTCTGATGCCTTCTTTTTTCTTTCCTCCTCCTTGTTTATGGAGTATTGACTTGTCTAGGTTTCAGGCTTTCAATTTTGTTTATATATTGGACATTGGAAGTCTAAGTCACTCTTCCCTTCCTGTTCTGAAGGTTTTCCAAGAAAATTCCAGTTGGATACTCTCTCACCAATTCCAGTTGGGGGGGGCACATATATCTGCTTGACTGGTACGTGTCTGGGGTAACTTCTGGGCTCCTGTGACTCAGGAACCCGCCCGCACAAAGACACAGAGGCACCAAACCCAACCCACTGGTCATCGGCTGCAAATGCAAAGGGCGGCTCCACCCAGACAGCCACCCCCTGTCTGGAGCAACTTACTGGGTTCTGTGCCTCAGGGACCCGCCTGCACCACCTCTTCCCCTGTCTTTAGTGCAAATCAAAGCCCCTTGTTCTGGGTGCCAACTATTAGAGTTTATAGCCGTCTGAATGGTCCTTTATACATGCATGGCCAACATCCACATGCTATTTGCTGTTCTTCTCTCCCTCGCTTAGCTCCAGCAAGGAGAGGGGAGGGACCACAAGGGATTTTAACCAGCAAAATAGAAAGATAAGTGCCTCAGACTAACCCAGTCGGATTTATTTCACCTGCGGGAAATCAGAGTCTTGTACAGGAGGGCACAGATTAGGCGAAAAAATTTGGACACGACACCAGAGAGAGTTTTGAATCTAGTGCACCTTTACTGAGATCAAGTCAAGTTTTTATACAAGCAGAAAAAGCGAGCTGAGAAGGCAGGCAAAAGGGGGAAGGGCCGAGGTGGCACGCAGGGGATTTGCATTTCCTCGAGAACAAAAGGATTATTGCCAGAGGAATTTGCACCTGGGTTACAAGGTCAGCAAGTCAGATAAAATTTGTACATCAATGAAAGTTTACTCACAGTATACTGCTCACACTGTCTTGGTAGGGGAGATAAGCAATAAAACAGCAGTCTTAAAATCACAAGCTATAAAAAGTTTTTGTTCCTTTTGAAGTTCCAATTTGATGTTTCTCATCCTTCCTGCGGCTAGAATTTTCCCAAGGCCGCTAGTTATCTCCAGGTTGTGATTCAAGCCAAAAGCCTGAAAGGGCCTTTTAATTAGCTCTTAATTAATTACACAATGTTTTTCTTAAAGGAGAAAACCCCTGCCATGTGCCTCTAACTAAGTGTTACACTTTAATATGCATAACTGTAACTAAACTTTATCTTACTAATTTTATTAGATGTAGCTTTCTGCTTAAAGGACCGAGTCTTATTTTTATTAAACACTTTTATTATTTGTAACTAATCTATGATCTCACTCAGTGTAATGTTTACAATATACTTTGTGGGGAATTCTAGGACAAAGGAGCCTTTAAATGCTGTATCTCTGTATGATTTTACTTAGGTTCATGAGGCTTCTGTTTGCCTGATTTATTTTTAGAAATGTTTAACTGTCCCTTGTCTGGGACTGAGGTTGTGCTGGGCTTGGGAAGAGAGTCAAAAGACAATGTACAAAGTCTAATACTCATGAAGCATAACATCTTTGTAATGTGTCGTGATCTTAGAAGCTGAGGCCGAGTACTCTGCCACTGACCACCAAGGAGCCTAGCCTCGAGAGGCACATATCTCCTCGTCCATTATTATGACTTTTGTCATTGCTCACACAGACGATGCTGGAGTTGGTGTGACAATAAGTAGAAAGACATACAGACACGGACTCACAGAAAGCCAGAGTGAATAGACTCAACTGTAATGTTGGAAATCAAGGGTTTTACACTAACCCAGGCATGGGCCAGTACATGTACACACAACTGTGGGCTGGGGCAGGTAATTGGGACAAGGGAAACTTAGTCTAAAATCCAGATCAGAGTTCTTTCTTGAGAGATCAAAGACAGTCCAGACTTTCACAGGTGAGAAACATCAGGGGTCAAGGCTGTCAGGTAACTGCTTTTAAGTGCTTCTGCCAAAATAATACCTACNCGCCCGCACAAAGACACAGAGGCACCAAACCCAACCCACTGGTCATCGGCTGCAAATGCAAAGGGCGGCTCCACCCAGACAGCCACCCCCTGTCTGGAGCAACTTACTGGGTTCTGTGCCTCAGGGACCCGCCTGCACCACCTCTTCCCCTGTCTTTAGTGCAAATCAAAGCCCCTTGTTCTGGGTGCCAACTATTAGAGTTTATAGCCGTCTGAATGGTCCTTTATACATGCATGGCCAACATCCACATGCTATTTGCTGTTCTTCTCTCCCTCGCTTAGCTCCAGCAAGGAGAGGGGAGGGACCACAAGGGATTTTAACCAGCAAAATAGAAAGATAAGTGCCTCAGACTAACCCAGTCGGATTTATTTCACCTGCGGGAAATCAGAGTCTTGTACAGGAGGGCACAGATTAGGCGAAAAAATTTGGACACGACACCAGAGAGAGTTTTGAATCTAGTGCACCTTTACTGAGATCAAGTCAAGTTTTTATACAAGCAGAAAAAGCGAGCTGAGAAGGCAGGCAAAAGGGGGAAGGGCCGAGGTGGCACGCAGGGGATTTGCATTTCCTCGAGAACAAAAGGATTATTGCCAGAGGAATTTGCACCTGGGTTACAAGGTCAGCAAGTCAGATAAAATTTGTACATCAATGAAAGTTTACTCACAGTATACTGCTCACACTGTCTTGGTAGGGGAGATAAGCAATAAAACAGCAGTCTTAAAATCACAAGCTATAAAAAGTTTTTGTTCCTTTTGAAGTTCCAATTTGATGTTTCTCATCCTTCCTGCGGCTAGAATTTTCCCAAGGCCGCTAGTTATCTCCAGGTTGTGATTCAAGCCAAAAGCCTGAAAGGGCCTTTTAATTAGCTCTTAATTAATTACACAATGTTTTTCTTAAAGGAGAAAACCCCTGCCATGTGCCTCTAACTAAGTGTTACACTTTAATATGCATAACTGTAACTAAACTTTATCTTACTAATTTTATTAGATGTAGCTTTCTGCTTAAAGGACCGAGTCTTATTTTTATTAAACACTTTTATTATTTGTAACTAATCTATGATCTCACTCAGTGTAATGTTTACAATATACTTTGTGGGGAATTCTAGGACAAAGGAGCCTTTAAATGCTGTATCTCTGTATGATTTTACTTAGGTTCATGAGGCTTCTGTTTGCCTGATTTATTTTTAGAAATGTTTAACTGTCCCTTGTCTGGGACTGAGGTTGTGCTGGGCTTGGGAAGAGAGTCAAAAGACAATGTACAAAGTCTAATACTCATGAAGCATAACATCTTTGTAATGTGTCGTGATCTTAGAAGCTGAGGCCGAGTACTCTGCCACTGACCACCAAGGAGCCTAGCCTCGAGAGGCACATATCTCCTCGTCCATTATTATGACTTTTGTCATTGCTCACACAGACGATGCTGGAGTTGGTGTGACAATAAGTAGAAAGACATACAGACACGGACTCACAGAAAGCCAGAGTGAATAGACTCAACTGTAATGTTGGAAATCAAGGGTTTTACACTAACCCAGGCATGGGCCAGTACATGTACACACAACTGTGGGCTGGGGCAGGTAATTGGGACAAGGGAAACTTAGTCTAAAATCCAGATCAGAGTTCTTTCTTGAGAGATCAAAGACAGTCCAGACTTTCACAGGTGAGAAACATCAGGGGTCAAGGCTGTCAGGTAACTGCTTTTAAGTGCTTCTGCCAAAATAATACCTACCTCCCACCATTTAACCATCATGGAAGTAGGGTAAAAAATTCACTTCAGGACTCCTGGCAGCCATGGTGGGAAAGGAGATTCACCATACACCTAGGGAATGTGTCTTTACCTCCATCGCTTTGTAGGCAACCCTAAGAAATTCTGTAATCCAACTAAGATTGGATAGTGAAATCCTTGCTTGGCTTAGGAACTGGGGAACCCAAAGTGGCAGAGACGAGCAAGACCCTATGTGGATGGGTGAAGGTGTGGACATCTGTTCCCCATCCCAGATGAAAATTCTCTCCAACATAAGAAAATCTGAAGAAATATAGTGTGTTTTTCTTAAAGACTAATTTTTTGAGACAGGGTCTCCCTATAGCCCCACCTGGTATGGAACTCTCTCTGTAGACCAGGCTGGCCTTGAACTTACAGAGATCAGCCTACCTCTGCCCCCCCACCACAACGCTGAGTGTTAGGATTAAAAGTGTATGCAACCACACAAGGTTTAAAGACAGATCTTAGCCAATATTTGGGGGCTGGGAATCAAACCCAGGTCCTCTGCAAGAACAGTTGGTGCTCTTAACCACTGAGTAATATCTCGAGCCCCTAAAGACTAAGTTTTAAATTGTACATATAAAGAAAAAGTAAAAGGACACTGGGCATTTAGTGCATACCTTTAATTCCAGCAATTTGAATGATGAACCAGACAGATCTCTGTGAACTCAAAGGCCAGCATGGGGTTATGTGAGACTCCGTCTAAATAAGAATGTAAATAAAACCGGATTTTTCTTTTGTCTTTTTAAGACAGCGATTCCCTGTAGTCCCAGCTGGACTTGAATTAGCTAGGTAGCTCCCACTGTATTTGAACTCACAGTGATCTGCCTCCCTCTGCCATTCAAGTGTGGGGATGAAAGATCTTCACATGGCAGAAACCGTTGGTTACCTCCAAGAACTCAAAGGAAAGACCCTGTGTCTGAAGACAGGACGTAATTTGGGCCCAAGACTTGGAAAAGTGGAGAAGGAACTGATCTGGAAGCCTTTTCCCTGCAGACAGGCTCTCATAATTTTGAGAATACTATCCAAGCTGCTATTGGAAAAAGTCAACAAATGCTACAACCCAGTTCTGAACCTCTCACAACAAACTACCTGCACTGGTGCAGTAGTAGCTGTGTTATCAGGGTGTAAGAAATTGCTACCTAATTAGATTCAAGCCCTCTCAATGAGAGTGGAGTCATGGATGGCACTGTAATTCATAGATCCAACAGAAAACTGCATCTGTGCCCTTAGTCTAGACAAATGAAATGTATTACCATATCCTCTATGTGGATCCTTGTATTTACAGAAAAGTTTACATCAAATAAGTTTCTTTGGGCAACAGATGGAGGGTACTGAAGAGATTCATAAGTACTCCCACACAGAAAATATACTTCTGAGAGACCCCCACCCCTACATGACATGTCTCCAGTGGGAACTCTACACCTATGGCTCAAGGGACATAGTGGAACAGAGATGGAAAGAATACGATGACCCTCAACTTTAAGGAGCAAAGCTTCCCTATACAAGAGAGGGAGATGCACACAGAAAGCCACAGCCGGCTATGATTTAGAGAATAAGAAGATAGGGAGACTTGTCCATGGCCCACTCAACCTCTTACCTAAGAGCCACCATCTCTGGTCCCTAACACCCTTCCAATGCTCAGGCTTCCCTCCTGGTTAGAAGAGGCCAGGCCTTCTCCTAGTCCCTCCTTGAGCCTTGCCCTATCAGGCTGAAGCTATGAGTGTGTGCCAAGTACTCAAGACTCCTTCTCACTAGCCAGGCTCCTTCACTTTCTGAGAGAACTTCTGAATAGCCTTCCTGGATTTATCTGGTCCGTGAAATATAAAATTGAAGGAGGAAACCAGAAGTCAGGTGAGAAAATTTTTAAATATATTGAAAAGAAAGGAGAGAATGGGAGAGGGAGACAGAGAGAGAGAGAGAGAGAGAGAGAGAGAGAGAGAGAGAGAGAGAGAGAGATTCAGTGGGTGTGGAAATATTCTGGATATGGTAGAAGTTGTGGGAAGGGTTAGGGAATATGATCAAAATACACTCTGTGAAATTCTCAAGGAACTACAACCACTCTGATAAAGAGAGCAATGTGTTTTTCAGGAGCCCATGCTGCAGTCACAGTTACCTCACCCTGTAGCCAGGAAAGAAAATGCACACAGTACAAAGGTAGGACCTTCCTTATAACTGCCTCTGACAAATCATAGCTCCTTGTTATGATCTTTGTAACACAGTCGTTAGTAATGTCTGGGAGAAAAAAGCAGGCAGAACCAGGCTAAGTAACCATAAAATTGTGAGTCAAAACATGTAAAGTGTGCATGCAATGCTTATGATTGGTACTTATCCAAAACTGTAGTGAGCCCGTTTCCAAGGCTGATGGCATAGTCCAGCCAGAGCCTGGTAGAATGACAATGTGAGTGAGGAAAAGCAATGATCTTTGTCTGGCTATGTAAGTAATTTTAACCACTCTCTTGGGGGAGATGGGTAAGGTTTTCTAGGGCTAGGTAGATGCCCCCCATGGTTAAGAACAACGGCTACTCTCATAGAGGACCCGGGTTCAATTCCCGGCAACCATGTGGCAAAGAACAACCATTTGTAACTCCAGTTCCATGGAAAACTGACATCTTCTTTTGACCTCCGTGGGCGTTCAGGACACCCATACAGGCAATACATTCATGCACATGGAATAAAAATACCAAAAGACTGTAGCGATTAATTCATCTCCTACTGACATTAGTTGAAATGAACCATACACAATTTTTTCACTACTATTTAACAGAGTAAACATCTGTTCTTAGAGAACAATATCATTACACTCCTATTTTGGAGACAAGTAAGTAGGTATTGAGTGCTCAGTGGAATCATGACTGTAGTTCAAATGTTCTTCCTATTTCATCTGGAACATTGCATTAAAAGGAAAGTACAATGCCGAGGCTGGAGAGAAGGCTCAGTGGTTAAGAGTGCCTACTGCTCTTGCAGCAGACCTGGGTTCAATTCCCAGAACCCACATGGGAGCTAAGAACCGTCTTTAACTCCATTTCCAGGGGAATCCAATGCCCTCTTCTGATCTTCGCAGCATTGCACAACACGGTTGAATCAACCAACATACAGACCGTACACTCATACACATAAAATAATATTATTAAGTTTGAAAGCCTAGAAGAAATGGATGAATATCTGAAATCCTGGGAACCACCATAGCTCAACCAAGAAGAGATCAACACCTTAAATAGACCAATAATATATGAAGAAATTGAAGATGTAATAGGCAGCCTCCCAACCAAAAAATGCCCAGGCCCAGATGGTTTCACAGCAGAATTCTATAAAATATATCAAAAAGACTTACAACCATTACTACTCAAGTTGCTTAGAAGGATACAAATGGAGGGAGTTCTCCCAGATTCCTTCTATGAAGCCAGCATCACTCTTTTACCAAAACCAGGCAAAGATGGAACCAAAGAGGAGAACTGTAGACCCAACTCCCTAATGAACACAGATGCCAAAATTCTAAAATGGATATTGGCAAATCGTATACAGACCCACATCAAGAACCTCATCCATTATGACCAAGCTGGATTCATACCAGAGATGCAGGGATGGTTTAACATACGAAAATCAATAAATATCATCAAGCATATAAATGGACTGAAAGACAAAAAACACACCATCATCTCAAGTGATGCAGAGAAAGCCTTTGACAAAATCCAGCATCCCTTCATGTTTAAATTCCTAAAGGGAATTGCATTGGAGGGATCATTCCTTCATGTAAACAAACCCATATACAGGAAACCCACAGCCAATATCATCCTAAATGGAGAAATGACTGAAGCGTTCCCCTTAAGGGTAGGAACTCGGAAAGGCTGGCCCCTGTCGCCAATCCTTTTCAATATAGTGCTTGAAGCCCTTGCTAGGGCAATAAGGCAAGAAAAGGAAATTAAAGGAGTTGTAATTGGAAAAGAGGAAGTCAAGCTATCCCTTTTTGCTGATGATATGATTGTCTACCTAAGGGATGCTAAGAACTCCACCAGAAAACTCCTAGAAATGATTAAGAGCTTTGGTAAAGTGGCAGGATACAAAATAAATCTAGAAAAATCAGTAGCCTTTCTTTACACCAACAACAAGCAACTGAAGAAGGACTACAAGGAGACCTTCCCACTCACAATAGCCTCAAAAACAATAAAATACCTAGGAACAAACCTAACCAAAGACACCAAGGATCTCTACAACAAAAATTTTAAACCCCTGAAAAAGGAAATTGAGGAAGACATCAGAAGATGGACAAACCTCCCATGCTCATGGATTGGGAAAATAAATATAGTAAAAATGTCCATCCTACCCAAACTAGTGTACAGATTTAATGCGATCCCAATCAGAATCCCCAAGAGTTTCTTCACAGGCCTGGAAAAAAAAATCCTCAATTTCATTTGGAAAAACAAAAGACCCCGAATAGCCAAAGCAACCCTGAGTGAAAAGAGCAATACAGGGGGGATCGCTATACCAGACATCAAACTATACTATAGGGCTATAGTCATAAAGACAGCCTGGTACTGGCACAAAAACAGACCAGTTGACCAATGGAATAAAACTGAAGATCCAAACCTGAGCTCATACAATTTCAGCCACCTCATATTTGACAAGGGGGCCAAGAAGACACAATGGAAGAAAGACAGCATCTTCAGCAAGTGGTGCTGGCAAAACTGGATCACCACTTGTAGAAGAATGAAATTAAACCCCTACCTCTCACCTTGTACAAAGGTCAACTCCAGATGGACCAAAGACCTCAACGTGAAACCCCAAACTCTGGAGGTGATAGAAGAGAAGCTTGGCAGCAGACTACAAGACATAGGTGTAGGAAAAGACTTCCTAAATCAGACAGCAGCTGCACAAGAAATAAGATCGACAATTGACAAATGGGACCTCATTAAACTCAAAAGCTTCTGTACATCAAAGGAAGCAATAAAGGAAGTGAGGAGAAGACCCACAGAGTGGGAGGAAACCTTCACAGCAGATACATCTGACAAAGCATTAATTTCCAGAGTATACAAGCTACTCAAAAAACAAAGAAGAAAGAAAACAAATGAATCATTCAAAAGATGGAGCAAAGATCTGAATAGAGACTTCACAGAGGAGGAGTTAGAGATGGCCGAGAAACATCTTAAGAAGTGTTCAACATCTCTGATAATTAAGGAAATGCAAATTAAAACCACTCTGAGATATCACCTTACTCCAATAAGACTGGCTAGGATCAGGAACACGAATGATACCAAGTGCTGGAGAGGTTGTGGGGAAAGGGGAACACTCATCCATTGCTGGTGGGAATGTAAACTTGTACAGCCACTATGGAAAGCAGTGTGGAGAACCCTTAGAAGACTCAAAATGAGCCTTCCATTTGACCCAGTCATACCACTCCTGGGTATATACCCACAAGACACATCTTACTGCAAAGATACATGCACAGCTATGTTTATTGCAGCTCTGTTCACAATAGCAAAAAGCTGGAACCAGCCCAGGTGCCCCTCAACTGACGAGTGGATAGAGAAAATGTGGTACATGTATACAATGGAGTTCTATGCAGCGGTAAAGAGGGACAACATCATGAACTTTGCAGGTAAATGGATGGAGCTAGAAGACATTATGTTAAGTGAAGTAACACAGTCCCAGAAAAACAAACGACAAATGGTGTCCCTCATATGTGGATGCTAGTACCAATAACCCAGATATAAATATTTCTCGTGGAGAGGGATGCATAGTAAAAGAACAACAACAGAAAGACTGCATCAGAAAACGGACCGAAATGGTGAATTGGGAAGGGGGGAGGGGTGGGAGAGGGACACGGGTGTATATTCGATTAATGCATATTTAATTGACGTGAGTTCAACAAGTATCCAGTTTTGCCCAGACTCTGTCTACAGGTTACATGGTGTTTTAGGACTTAGTAAAAGTAAATATGTGTATATTAAACAACATTGGTTTAAAGGCTCTGATAAAAACGGTAATGCATCTGAGTTAATTGGAGATATAAATTGCTGTTGTCCACATTTGTTTTACTTAAAATCTGTATAACAATAACTTTGGGATTGGCACATACAAATGTTCTCTATAATTTTTCTGTTGTACAGTATCACCTTGTAGCATTCTCTTTCACCTATAGGATGATTTAACTTAAAAATTAAGTTTGCTTCCCAAGTTAATCACATACAGTCACCCAAAACAGCATGGGTGAATTTGATGAAATCTGTGCCTTGATTCCACCCTATAGGTATGTATAATACAACTGCCTTTTTGAGACTCATGGGTCAAAAAACAAAAACCTAAAATAAAAAAGGGGGATACAGATAGATATGAAACCTTTTTGTCAAAAACCTTGCAATTCAAATCTTAAAACTAACTACGGGAAAAGATTTGTATGTTCCAACAGGTCAAAATGTCACCAACTTAATGGCTGAGAAAGAAAAGATACAGCTTTGCATTGTGTAGGATGTACCAGGAAGTGCCAGCAGAAAGGTTGGCCCATCTGAACATTGAAAGGAAGAAAAGCCTCAGACTGCTACAGACATCAAACCCCTCTGTGGATCCTACTTGTAACAACTATTTATAATGAGTCCTAATGAAACTTACCTTCTAGGTGCCACAAAGTTTTAATACGAGAGACTTTCTTACCTCCCCTCCATAGAACAAGGAGAAATATGATGATGATGAGGTCGTTCTCTAACTGTAAATTGGAGCCAACTGTTATAGAGGTAATCTCTTATAAAACCGGTAAAACTGCCTTCTTTAATTGACTAATAGACATAGGAACTGTGAAAAGGATTATTCTCTATTCAGAACCAAATATAATACTAAAGTCTCCTTAAGCTATGCACTTAAGCAAAATATATTAATACAGGAGCTCTGACATCAGCAATGGATTATTCTACCAAGGAGATGTTGGCCAGGGGATCCAACCCCCCCCAAAAGGTAAAGGCTTCTTGCCTGTAAACTGGGATACCTGCAAGAAGAGAGGCGATAAGGCCCTGCTGTCGAAGACCTGATGTAAGCATGGGAAAGATGTATTGAGACCACACTTGCAAGTGTACAGTTGGTCTCTGGAATACCAGAGAGTGTTACCAAAGGCCACTAAACCAATAAAGCAAATATAGGTCTCCTTGAGTCAAGCAAGACTCCTCCGTCAGCACCAGCTACACCTCACCTGCCTGGAAATACTGTGCAGCAGTGGCAGCCATATGTCTGTATATCCCAAATCTAATTGGCTATTAGCTCTCTCCTTGGAGGAATAACCCACGGCTGATGCCACAAGCTTACATCCTCTAATGGTTAGGAGATGTTATAAGCCACAGTAAGACCCTGTCATATTTAACAGAAAAAAATGTAATTCATGGATTAACATACCATCCAAACATCTGTGTCTATACCAAAGTAACCTACCATAACAATTAGTACTGTTTAAATACCTATATATCTAATTGCTTGTGCTTCATTAGTAGGATTGAAAGGTTATTCCTGGACAAACTGTCAGCCCATGAAAGGAAACAGCCAGAATTGACCAGAGTCCAAGACAACAGCTCCAGAGAAAGTAGACTGCTTTGCTTCTCATCCACCTGTGCCCCTTTTCTAAGCCTAGGGAACAATCTGCAGAAGAGGAGGTGCAGTAGAATGTAAGGGCTGAGATTGGGGTGAATAGTGAAACTACAACAAGATAGTCTGGACACTTATTTGATCAACTTGATTGAACATACAAGCCCCCCCAGTTGGATGGTGGGAACCATGGTCTGTGTGGGTTTGGGCACAACTGCTTGCAAATTGGTTTTACATGAAGGATGCTTGTACTCATAAATTATCACTTATTGTTAAAAAATGAAGAAAAAAACAGAGAAAGATGCAGGAAAGTTATGAGAGAATGAATGATCTGGGATGGGGTGCGGTGGGGTGGGGGGAAGGGATAGGGAAATATGCCTGGAACTGGAAAATGATCTATGAAATACACAAAGCATCAATAAAAAAATTAATAAATAAACAAATAAGGAAAGTACAATGGGAAAATTGTCCATAATAGTCAGGAACAAATGTGTCTTGCGTTGATTTCCTGGTTTACTAATATTATACTCTTAAGTCTAACATGATAATGTGGTTTCCTTATGGCTGAATACCTCGTTATTGTTGGAAACATGTTGCTGGATTCTCAAGCAACTCTCCCTGCCCAACATACCATGACATAGTATGAGAAGTTGACAAGCACAATTATAAAGATCTCAGGCTAGGGGTCACACCTGATCTCAGGAAGGTGGTGATAGTCTATGAGAGCACAGTACTACACAGTGGTACTAGAACATATGTTTAGCATGAATAAGCCCTGGGTCCTAATACCAGCACCAGAAAAAAAAAATGAACATAAATCAAACTAGCTCATTTACCCATTATAAGCATTAAAACTCTGAAATAGTAGGCATCATGCAATGTTCACTTATCAACACATTGTCCTTCTACACACTGTTAAGTTTCTTCTTGAGACCTTTGCAGCCCTTATTCCCCCAGAAAGTGCTCTTCCTCAATTCCCTTGAAAACTGTTCCTCAGTGTGCTCCAAAACTCCTCAGGGACTCTCCATACACCCCGCACATTACCACCAGGTGGAGTTTACCCAGATGCCACTTTTTCATGCACCTGCTGCCATGAAGAGGAAGATTCCTCAAACACACATACACCTATGTGACATCAGTACTTCAGTCATCTTTTGTCCTCTACAACTCACTTACCCCCTCAAATATGTTTATTCTCACATTGAACTCCATTTGCTTAGTTATAATACCCACATTCAAAGTGACGGTGATATATAAAGGATGGAAATAGGTGATGAATAAGTCCAAGCATGTTAACAGGAGAGGAAAAGATCAAGAGAAAGGACTCACTGTTGCTTCAACTCTATTATTAATCTCCTGTTGCTCTTCCATGTGTTATGGATACTCATATGACACTGATCATGAATATGTATGGCTTTACAATAAGTATATGTACATACAAACATACTCATGTTATAGTAACAGACACTTGTCTTCAACCAGAGATGGGTCTCTGTAGTGAAATATTATGTTAGTCCAACCTCTGTCCTCAGAAACTGGTTCCTACTCTTGAGGTTCTTGTGTGTCCATGCATGAATGGAATGACTGTGTTTGGCTGGGAACAGAACAACAGAGATTATAAAGTCAGATTGCATATTCTTCATACAGACAATAACATGACAGCCTCTGGCAAAATAAGACTAAAGGTGAACAATGGAGATATTGTGTTATGGATCCTGGAGGAAATAGAAACAAAGTTCGGTGAGCTCCGAGGTCAGAAACCATCCCTAAGTGTAACTTCAAGTGCACAAACAGTACTGGGCCCTGGGAGACCAGAGAGAAGACAGTGAACTAAGGACCTGGTGTCTTTTCTTTGTTCTGTCCCATCAGTCTCTACCCTTGGAGAATGATCATCTTTATCTTTTCCCGAATTAAACTACAACTTGAGCCCAAGTTTTCCACACACTGCTAACTTATTGTACAGAATCGCTGATGTTCATTCTGAATTGTGAGAATCAGGACTTGACATCACTCAAAAATCATGGTGGTCCTGTGTTAAATGTGTCCCTCTAAATTCTTGGTTGGCCAAAATACTCACAGGACAAAATGAACTGGACATAGGCTCAACACAAAAGAACCGAAGTATACATCTTGGCCATATGTTTTCATGTTGCGTCTATAACATCACAGTGAGGATGCTTTATATTCTCAACAACAAAATATGTAGATAATTACATTATCCAATGAATGCTCTTTTCTACAGAATGTAGCATTGGCCTATATGACTGATAATTGAAGGAAATGATAGTATTTCTCAGTTGAACTACTTCAGATGGATGGTCGTAACTTTCCTTCAATGAATGATACTGCTCTCTGAAAGTTTCAAAGCATGAATCTAGAGAGATGGCTCACTAGCTAGGAGCATTGGATACTCTTCCAAAAGACCTGGATTTGAATCAGAGCACCCACATTCCAACTAACACCTGCCTGAACCTACAGTTCAGAGGATTTGACACCCTCTTTTGACTGCAGATACTTCAGGACATGAGTGCACTTACATGCATGCAAGTCATGCACTCATACAAAAAATAATAAAAATTTTTAAGTTGACAAAGTCTGCATTTCTCACTTTCTTGGAATATTAACATGGTAGAATATTCAAATGAATTTTCTTACCATTATACAAATTAGGACAATGCTTCCTGGTCTACTTTTGCCATATTCCTTTCACTGTTCCTTCAGATGGCATCCTCCTGAGACCTGGACTGATTCTGATATTATGCTCACTATTCTATGCAAGGTATCTCAGGGATCTTGACATAAAGAATTAAGCTGATTTCTGTTGGAAAAAAATTAGAAAGGCCTGGAATCCAGGGAGACATGAAACTTTTTTGACAGTCTCTCCTAATTGAGACTTCAAAGATTCTTGAACTTTTAATAGCCTTCAGGGATCATGAAAATTTAAGAGTTTTTCAAAACACTTTCTCTCAACACAAGGTGGCAAGGTTGCAGGGAACTGTGAGGTGGCATTCCACAATTAGCAATTAGCAACTGGACAAAAGTTTGAGAAAAGTCCCAGATTCCCAAATCCAGTGCCTTCATTGTCAGTTTCTGTGAAATGAAAATTGCAGCTCCGAAGGGAGGTGAGGTCACACAGCACAGACCTTTATCTCATGGCTGAGTGGCCTCCCTCTCCTACTGTGCTGGGTCTTATGAAGTTAGGGTCTGCACAGAGCCCACCATCCTGCAGAGATGAGGAGTCAGGTGAGTGTTTCTATTTCAGTAGGAGAAGCAGAGCCAGCAAAGGAGAGAGAGCTGAGTAGCCGCCCTTAACAAGAGAAGTGGGTGGGAACAGATACATGAAAGGATGCAGGAGGCACAAGCCTTATTCCACAGGTCAGAGGTGAGCTGGTAAAGTAGGTCCTGGCCTTCCTGCACTCACTAAGGGCGAATAATACACTCTGATGAATTTCTCATTGAGGCATCAGGGCCTGAGTAATCTGAAAGTACTGAAGTGTCTGTGAAGGAGGGTAAAGATCATAGTTCAAAAACCGATTCTGTGCTCACACTAAATGAAGTGAAACATGGAATAATTTTCAATTTGCTGTTATTATAAGTAGGTTTATCAACTTGTTATGTCTACAGTTGACCTTGAATGAGGTGTGAAAATCAGCTAATCCTTGAATGAGGTCAGGATGTGAATCTGCTGCAGAAGTAAAAAGGATGTTTTTGTGGATACTATGTTCATGATACACTTATAGGAACACTGAGCATGATGACTGCAGTTCCTATATCCCTGTATTGACTTTATGAACATAACATTGAACAGAAGATACAGAACTAATATTCAGGTTGTTTATCAAGAACAAATTTATCTCTTGCTTTTAACCTGTCTTAATAAGATTAGCTTGCTATACCCAAACTTGTGACATGGTAACACATATTCCTTTTTGGTTTTTTTTTAATTTATTTTAATTTTATTTATTTCTGTATGTGCATGAATGTACTGTCTGCATTCAAGTTTGTACACCCATGTCGTGCAATGCTGCGGAGATCAGAAGAGGGTGTCGTTTTCCCCTGGAACTGGAGTTCTCCTGGAATTGGAGTTTCAGACGGTTCTCGGCCGCCATGTGGATGCTGGGGATCAGACCCGGGTCCTCTGTAAGAGAGGTCGGCGCTCTTAACCACTTGACCATCTCTCCAGCCCCTTTTTCATGTTCTTAACCCAACATGGAGCCCTGTGGAATGCAGGCAAGAACTACCACTAAGCTGAATGTGGACAGATATTCTCTGTTCTATTTTAATTTGTACAATGAATAGGTATGCATATCCCTCATAATCTACTTACATATGATTCTTCTCTAAATATCTTAAATATGCCTTATAATTGAATACATCATAGTTTCTATTAAACACATTACTTTCATCAGTGTAATAATTATTAAATATAGGTAAATGCAAAAATGCCTCGGTATTTCAGCACCTGCTGCTCTGGCAGAGGACACACGTTCTGTTCTCTGAACCCACGTGGTGTCTCACCACCTGCAATTGTTCCACGTCTAGGAAACGGATGTTCTCCCCTGTCCTCCTCAGTCACTGGGAATACATGTTGTCCTTAGACATGCATGCACACAGATTGTTCATTCACATAAAAATAATTAATGCTTTTAAAAATTATTTTGCATCTAGAGATATCTGGGAACTGAAAATTGTGGGTAACCTAAATTTTACCGAATACTAACTTAGTACATATTAGTATTTCATGCTGGATACAAAGTGGTAGGGCTTAATAACTTAGAAACTGCTGAAAATTTTTCCCTGCACTGGTAGAAACTGAAGCTTTCAGAAGACATCCTACATATTAGGTTTATACTAGACTTGTCAAATCCAACTTGTCGGTAGAACAGCTTGCTTTAGAAAACTGTAATTAGAGCTGTCTTAATTCAAGCGTCTGAGGCTTTATTGGAATTTATTATTATCTTACAAATCTTTGCAGCCAGAAGAAATCATCTTGCAGATGAATGAAGACATGTAAGACTAGTGAAGTATAAAAAAAATGGAAAGTATAGAAAAAAAAACAGGTTGTGAAACTGTGTTGTCATGAATTCACATGCAGAACTCCATGTGACTGTCTCTGACTCAGGACATGTTCCAGTCTTCCAGGTGTCCACACTTCTCCTGAACGGCTATGATCCTCTGTGTTGCTATGATCCTCTCTGGAAAATGAAAATAATGCTGCTGTCCACTCCAGAAGGTAGTGGAAATGAAAGAAACTGTAAGATTAGCAGAATAACAGTGATTCATGAACTGTCACTGAATTTTGCCATTCATACACTTGACCACACGGGACAGCAAAAGAAAACTGTGAGTAAACGTTTATCAATGAACATATTACATTTCAGGAATATAATTTATGTGATAACGCTGCACAATCCTACTCAGAATCCTGGGACTGTGGATACAATGGCCATGACTAGAAGTGTGTAGACTGACCTCCAATGTCTTAACAAGACAACAGTTCAACTAAATGGGTCATGTGTGGTACAAAATGACCACCATTTTCTTCTGAAATACCACAGACATACATATTGTAAAACGAAATAGTCTTTATTTCTCTTAAGACTTCAATCTTAAATTGAATTAAAAATCATCTGATTCTGGTGTAAGCAGATTTTCATTTTTTCTGTCAATGTTCCATGGGGCTTTGATTCCATTTTCTGTCACTCTTCACTTTTCCTCCCAGGCTGCATCATCTCATACTTAGTAATGTCATCTAAGAGATACCAACTCAGAATTCAATCTTCAACAGGATCATCTGACGAATTAGGAAATCACACTGGGTAAACAAATACATTCTTTACAGCATCTTGCCATTGTGCTCAGGATAACATCATACTGAAGATGTCAAGCAACCCTCTTCCATCAGCTTCCCAAGAAGATTGCAGAACTGCATTTCAACATCATAATGTTAGCTACAAATATATTTTAGATATTTGTTCTGATCAGAGGAATGACCGTTGTTCTAATTAGAAAGCAGATGCAGCAGATGTCAGGATGGAATACAGAGTGTTGGCAATGGGAATCATACTGCTCTCTCAGACTTCAGTGGGGATTCTGGGAAACTTCTCACTTCTCTCCTACTATTTAGAAATTGCAACACATAAATCCACATGCAGGGACACAGATCTAATTCTCACCCACCTACTCATAGCCAACATCTTGACCATCCTCTTTAAAGGAGTTCCCCAGACTGTGGCAGCATTTGGATGGAAACAGTTATTCAATGATTTGGTATGCCGCCTCTTTATGTATGTTGAAAGAGTTGGCAGGAGTGTGTCCATTGCTACCACCTGCCTTCTGAGTGTCTTCCAGGCCATCACCATCAGCCCCAAGAACTTATGTAGGAAAGAACTTATAGCCAAATATCCAAGGTATGTTGGACACTCCATTTCTTTCTGCTGGATCACATACGTTGTGGTAAATTTCATTTTTCCTCTTTATGACCTTATTGAAATGAATAGCAAAAACAGGACAGACAAAAGAGATTTTGAATTCTGCACCACTACAGGTCGTAATACGTTTACAGACTCATTGTATGCAGCATTAATCCTGTTCCCTGAGGTTTTGTTTTCTGTGCTCATCATCTGGTCCAGCGGCTCCATGATTGTCACCCTGTACAGACACAAGCAGCAGGTTCAACATATCCGAAGCTCTCATGTTTCCTGCAGAGCCTCCCCTGAGTCCAGAGCCACCCTCAGGATCCTGTCCCTGGTGTGCACATTTCTGGCTTTTTATACCATATCCTCAATCATACATGCTTTCATTGCTGTTTTATATACTCCGAACTGGTGGCTGTTGAACCTCAATCGCCTCATTTCTCTCTGTTTTTCCTCTTTTGGTCCCTTTGTCCTAATGAGTCAGAATTCCTCTCTGTCTAGAGCCTGTTTTGTCTTGACAAGGAATAAGAATATCTCAAAGCATTTCACATTTTGTGCACTATCTTTTATGTACAATTATATTGGTTAGTCATTAATCACTTCAAAACATCAGTACTCCAATGTGGGGAACTTGTATTCTTCAGGTGAACCCCAAGGTTTGTTGGAGTTTCTTCAGCAGGTGAAGAACTGAACAGCTTACTGAACTGCTCAGATGAGGGCTATCCTGCTCACCCTGTGATTTACAAATATCAGATCCCTTCCTTTTGATGAGTTATCTGAGCAATAGCTTGAATATAATTTGTGAACACAGACACCCCATCTTGTCTTTCCTTCACACTGTCAGGACATTCCCCCTGATTTGAACATGTCAAAGACACCTGCAGCACATTACATTCTAACTACAATAGTCACTGCAAGCACAGCTGTTGCTTTTAAAGACACCTTCTTCTGGGCCAGTACCAGGTTGGCTACTCCATGATCTATGCCTCGAGTTCATGATGTCTACAGAAGGATGATCTCTCTTACATCATATTGTGGAGGGGGACTAAGAGCACTGACAATATCCTATAATGACTGGGAATTTCACACACATCTCTCCCCAAAACTTCCAGTGATATACACCACACATGACAATGGGATTTTCATTTGCTAGGCTGTACTCTCTAGTAGGGGCATTGATTGTCAACACATTATATAATAGTAGATTTAATACAACCATACACACCAATTAATATCCATAATATATATATATATTATATATATATATATATATATTATATATAATTTTTTTTTTTTTTTTTTTTTTATTTTTTTTTAAAAATCAATGGGGTCATGGATCACACCCATGTTTTCTACTGTATGCTGATCTCCCTAACTTATCTTAGCAACTTCACATATGTTGTTCCATTATTCTCACCTACTCCTTAGACCACTGTGTTCCCTCTTCCTTCACTTTGAAGATTCATACCTACAGGCAAGGATTCATACTTGGAGAAAGTGTAAAGCATGCTACAGGAAGAGAAAAGTGTTCATCAGTCTTCCCTAGCCATGAATTCTGTGAGCTAGAATAATGACTGATCGGTACAGACACACACAGTAGTGGTATGAATGTTAAGGTGTAACCAATCGATTTCTGATTATATATAAGATCACCTGATACCACAGTCAGAGCAAAGTATGTATGGGGACAATGGCTTTAGCCATGGTAGTAAACCTACTACTATCATTATATTAAATGAACCTAGTACAACTGTCTTCTGGAGATTCATGGGTTAAAAAGGGGGGGGGGATACAGATAGACATGAAACCTTTTTGACAAGAAACTTGCAATTCAAATCCTAAAACTAACTATGGGAAAAGATTTGTGGGTCCCAACAATACAAAATGTCACCAACTTAATGGCAGAGAAAGAAAAGATACAGCTTTGCATTGAGTAGAATGTACCAGAAAGTGCCAACTGAAAGGTTGACCTATCTGAATATCAAAAGGAAGAAAAGCTTCAGATTGCTATAAACACCGAACCCCTCTGTGGATCCTACTTGTAACAACTATTTGTAGTGAATCCTAATGAAACTTACCTTATACGTGCTGCAAGGTTTTGACATGAGAGACTTTCTTGCCTCCCTCCCCCATAGAAAAAGGAGAAATATGATGATGATGAGGTCACTCTCCAACTGTAAATGGGAGACAACTATTATAGAGGTAATCTCTTATAAAACCGGTAAAACTGCCTTCTTTAATTGACTAATAGGCATAAGAACTGTGAAAAGGATTATCCTCTGTTCAGAATCAAATATAATACTAAAGTCCTTAAGCTATGCACTTAAGCAAAATATATTAACACAGGAGCTCTGACATCAGCAATGGATTATTCTACGAGGGAGATGTTGGCCAGGGGATCCAACACCCCACAAAAGGTAAAGGCTCCTTACCTCTAAACTGGGATACCTACAAGAAGAGAGGCGATAAGGCCCTGCTGCTGAAGACCTGACGTTAACATGGGAAAGATGTATTGAGACCACACATGCAAGTGTACAGATGGCCCCTGGAATACCAGAGAGTGTTGCCAAAGGCCATTCAACCAATAAAGCAAATACGGGTCTCCCTGGGTCAAGCAAGACTCCATCGTCAGCACCAGCTACACCCCGCCTGCCTGGAAATACTGTGCAGCAGAGGCAGTCATATGCCTGTATATCCCAAACCTAATTGGCTATTGACTCTCTCCTTGGAGGAATAACCCATGGCTGATGCCACAAGCTTACAGCCTCTACAGGTTAGGAGATGTTATAAGCCACAGTAATACCCTGTCATATTAAACAGGAAAAAATGTAATTCATGGATTAACATATCATCCAAACATATGTGTCTATACCAAAGTAACCAACTATAACTATTAGTGCTCTTTAAATACCTATATATCTAACTGCTTGTGCTTCATTAGTAGGATCGAAAGGTTATTCCTGGACAAACTGTCAGCCCATGAAAGGAAACAGCCAGAATTGACCAGAGTCCAAGACAACAGCTCCAGAGAGAGTGGAATGCTTTGCTTCTCATCCACCTGTGCCCCTTTCCTAAGCCTAGGGAACAATCTGCGGAAGAGGGGGCATGGTAGAATGTAAGGGCTGTGATTGGGGTGAATGGTGAAACTACAGCAATGTAGTCTGGACACTCATTTGATCAACTTGATTGAACATACAACCCCTCACCCCCTGCTGGATGGTGGGGCTGTGGGGGTTTGGTCACAACAGCCTGTAAATTGGTTTCATATGAAGGATGATTGTACTCATGGATCACCACTTATAGCTAAAAAATGAAAAAAAAATAACTGAGAGAATGATGGACAGTTATGGCAAAATGCATGATCCGGGATGGGGTGGGGGTAAGGGGGAAGGGAAAGGGAAATATGCCTGACCTGAATTGGAAAATGATTTGGAAATTGAAAAATGTACAAAGCACCAATAAAAAAAAGTAAAAAAATAAAAAATAAAAAATAAAAAATAAATAAATGAACCTAGTACTAAAATCCATGCCCACTGACTTATTATATAGATTACATATTACATTATAATATAACTAAATCTATGTCTATTTACAAAGAGACCCACAACTGCTGAAGGTGTAGACAATGGGAGACTCAAGAATTCTCAGCCCTAAATAAGATGTTCCATATTTATCTTCTTTCCATCGATCCAGGGTCATTGTGAGCACCAGATGTGGTCAGTGACTACAAGGAAACACTAAAAGGCAGTTGCACAGATAGAAACTCATCAGCTGTGATAAAATGCATGCAATCTGCTCATGCTCAAGAAGCCAATATCCCAGCATGGAGAGGGGAGGCAGGGGGGTTAGAGGAATCCTAGATGGAGAACTATTGACAAAACATAGCTGCCAGGAAAAGGAGTGTCCATCTTTAAGAATCTAGCATCTGGTCGTTCCAGCGTGTCCCACTGGATGGCCACATAGCCAACAGTACATCAGCAGCATAAAAAGGACTCTGTGAACTCAAAAATAAAGCACGTGATGTTGGATGCATAGGGGATGGGGTGGGAAATATCGAAAGAATGAAGAAGGTGGGTGAAATGATAAAATGTAGTGTGAGATTCTGCAAGACAAACTTTAAAGTGTATATTTAAATGTAAAAGCATGCTGGGTATGGTGGCGCATGTATTTCATCCCAGTAGTCTAGATGCAGAGGTGGGAGGATCCCTGTGAGATGGAGGTCAGTCTACAGGTCTACAAAGTGAGTTCTCTGGCTACCTGAAATATGGGAGACCCTGTCTAACATATAAGTAAATAAAACCAGTTTGTTTCTTTGTTTGTTTGTATGTTTGTTTGGTCTTTTTGAAACAAGGTCTCCCTGTAATCCCAGCTTGCCTGGAATTTCTATGTAAACCATGCTGGCCTTGAACACACAGAGATTCACCTGCCTCTGCAACCTGAGTACTGGGACAAAAGTTGTGCTCCCCAACACCGCTGGAGACCTGGGCTATCTCCAGAGATCAAAGGGAAGACCCTACTGCTGAAGAGAGGACTTAATTTGGACATAGGATTCAGAGAAATGGAGCAGGATCTCACCTGGAAGGCTTCTCCCTGAAGACCAGCTCTCATAGTTCTAGAGGATACAGTGCAAGCTGCTAAGGGAGAAAATCACTCAATGGTCCAACCGAGTCCTGAAGACAAATAACCACAAATGTCACAGCAAATTACTTTCATTAGGGCAGTTGTGGCCCTGTTATCCGGGTGTGATCAATATCTATCTAATTGGACTTAGAGGCATCGGTGGGATTAAACTCATGGGTGGCACTATATACCAAACTATACATGGCTACAGACGTTATAGTTCCTAGAGAAAACCATACCTCTGTCATCTGTAATAAACAAAATTCCATATGATATCATCAACATGGATCCTATGTTTACAGACAACTATATGGTATTCCACTCACCAAAGAAAGCTTATTTGGACAACAGAGAGAGCTAGTGTAGAGTTCTGCACCTGCTCACGCACAGAGGTTATACTTCTGAGAGATGCCCACCCGAGATGACATAACTACAGTAGATCCTCTATGCCTACAGCTCAGAGAACATAGCGGAACAGTTTGTGGAGATAAAACTAGTGCATCCCCTGATTCTCTAGCAAGACTTCCTTAGGCACTGAAAGCATGCACACAGCAGGCCACCACAGATTAAGTTCTAGAGATGAAGAGACTACAGAGTCTTTGTCCTGGATTGGACTCCATATTAAACATCATCCACCCATGGCTCAGGGATAATTTTGGGAAGGGAGCAGAAAAGATAAGACTGTAAGAACCAGGTTTGTACATGAACATAGGAAAACAGAATTGTTCAGGCCATGGATCCTTGCTCATGTGAACTTGTTGCAATGGCCTCACAGAGCACAATACCCATCCCACCTCAATCAGACAAGGGCCCAGAGAGGCAAGAGGGAAACAGGTAGCAGGCCCATCATACAACTGTTAGAAACTGACTACAGTTGGGTAAAGGAAAATAGACGTTGCTTAGGATTTTTAAATAGGCTGAAGAGACTCCAGTGAGTAAACTTGTACCAAAGCACATTTGGGGGAAATGCTTGACGAAATGGCACTTAGAACGTATGGCAGAGTGCAGAAGGTCCAGTGGAATGGGGCATGGATGGCAGAGGTGATCTTAACTTAATTAATAACTGCTTTGTGAAGTGTACAAAAGCTCAATAAAAATGTTTAAAATTATTTTTTAATATTTTTAAATTTTTAATTTAATAAGTAATTAAATAAATACATGGATCCTGGTAGACAAACTATGTACTAGTGCTTGAACACACATCCGAGACTACATGGGCAAATTGAACTCAATGTGTTTAAAAGAAAAAGATGTCATGAGCTGTGTCTCACATCTGCAGTTCCAGCACTCAGGCGGTAGAATCTGGTGGATCACTGTGAGATTGAGAGTAGCCTGGTCTACAAAATGAGTTTGAGGCCTTCCAGGGCTCCAGGGAGACCTTGTTAATATGAAGAGAGAGAGAGAGAGAGAGAGAGAGAGAGAGAGAGAGAGAGAGAGAGAGAGAGAGAAATTTCTGTTCTTCCAAGGCTACATAGCAAGACATTGTCTCATAAAACTTTAATTATAGAACTTCCTGACTCAGCTTCCTGGGGTGAGTTACCCAAATCCCATGGCTCTTATTCCCCTCCATTGGGACCATCTCTGGTCCCCTCCACTTCTCCAAGGCTCAGGCTACCGTCCGCATCAGAAGAAAAATGTGAGACGAGCAGAATAACAGATTCGGGAATTGTCACTGCATTTTGAGATTCATACACTCGACCCCAAGAAGGCATCAAAATAAAACTGTAAGCAAATGTCTATCAGTGAAAATATTACATTTGAGTTCTGTGATTAGCGTTGCATCCATGCACATTCCAATTCAGAATCATGTGACTGGGAAGACAGTGGGCCGTGACCAGGACTGAGCAGAGTCAATTCCACTGGGAACAAAAAAATGGTCCACAGGCATCAGACTGTATATAGCATGAATTTTTACAGCACTGCACTAAACACACTTTAGAGATGAATACAAAACTCTCCAGCATGTGAATAGACACTTTTTAGACATTAAATATTCCAGAATTTATATGCTCAATGATTGTAGAATTTGCTTGAATTTTTTGCATATCTCTCTGTGCTCATTAAGAATTCTAAGGATTAGACAGAGCACAAATCACTCTCCGCACCCCCAACCCACATGTGCATGTAGGCATTTCTTCCTATGCTATTTTTCTGAGCATTAACTCTTAATTTGTTCTTTATAATTCTTCATGTCATCCATATGGGTCTTGTGTTATGATGACTGATGATAATATTCCCTTTTTAATTGGTTAATGGATTTTTTATTTTATGTGTATAGATGTGTAGGGATGTCCCATTTCAGCCTGATTTACAGATGTCAGATCCCTTCCTTTTACCCAGATGATCTGAGCAGGAGCCTGCAAATAAGCTGTGACCACAGTGGGCCCGTCTTTCTTTCTATCAGACTGTCCTGGCATTCCTCTGCTTTGACTATATCAAAGTCCCCTTGAGGACATTACATTCTAACTACAAGAATCCCCATAAACATGGTGGTTGCTGTTAAAACCAAGTACTTCTGGGCCTGTACCAGCTTGAATACCCCATGTTTTTCTCAAGTTCATGGTGTCTGTGGAAATACGGTATTACCCTCGAGTTCTGGAGGGTAACTAGAAACCCTGACAATACCCTATAAAGACTGCGTATGTAGAACACGCAACTCACCAAAAATTTCCAGTGAAATAATCCATTCCCACTAAAATTCCTTCTGGGAGAGGTAACCAGAGCCCAGACCTCTCCTCCCTTCATCCCTAAGGACAAAGTGAGGTGCAAATTCCCCAAACCGCAATTTGGAAGATGCTATCGAGTTTATTTGGGCGTACTGACAGAGCAATGATTGAGGGGGTTATTTATTCAAATCTGGGCTTTCCTTCCACCATAGCCACAGTGGAAAGTCTCCATCCCAGCATGGACCCTGTGACCTCTCAGCAGCTGCCCAAGATGGAAAAGGCACTAATCCCCTGCTCATGCACTTACTCCAGCCCCCACATGCAACTCAGGCAACCTTGTTGGTTGAAAGGCATGACTCACTCTCTCTGCCTGTACCTTCTTGCAGAGCGTCAACAGTCAAGTTCATCTGTAGGTGTATCCGAATTTGGGAAGAAGGGATCTGTCCATAGCTTGGCAGGATAGCTTGGCAGGTGCAGAAAATCATATGCCACACTGCACCCCTTCCTCTGGCTCTTACATTCATTCCACCACTTTCTTTTGCAACCATGTCTGAGCCTTGTCAGGGGTGACAAGTATAAGACGATCTTTCTTCCATTATGGCAAGACATAGAATTCTTATGTCCTTTTATTGTCTCTTTTCAATGGACTTTTGGCCGATTTTACAGTTTCCTCTTACTATAAAATCAAAAACAGGGGCTGGAGACATGGCTCAGTGGTTAAAATTTCTGACTGCTCTTTCAGCGGACCAGGGTTTGATTCCCAGCACCCACATGACCGCTAAGAACTGTCTTTAAGCCAGGTGTGGCTGCGCACACCTTTAATCCTTGCACTCGGGAGGCAGAAACAGGCGGATCACTGTGAGTTCAAGGCCAGCCTGGTCTACAGAGTGAGTTCCAGGCCGGCTGAGAATAAAGAAGAACCCTGTCTCAAAAAAAAAAAAAAAAACCACACACACAAACAGACCCTGACTGCTTTAATAACCTAACATATGGGTGAAAACGCAAAGGCTTGTACAGGACATTAATAGGTGCATCATAGCCATCTAACAAAACAACTGCAGTGGCTTCTCCTACTGGGGCCTATAAGGTTTCCTGCCACTAGGGGCTCAACCTGGTTTACAGTACCAGATGTGTGTTCCTCCCCAAAGAGCAGGCCTTAACTCCAATTGGAAATTTGCTGCTTGTGCATACACTGGACGAGCCACTATTTCACCAGCAGGAACATGTTGCTTGGCAAGCAGATAGAGCAGCATACATAACGCAGTTCTCTCATTAAGAAGAACTTTGGGGAGGATTCTCCCCTAGCAATCTGCATAGCACAGCACCCTCTGGCACAATGAAGGTCAGCCATCCAGTGGCAGATAGTTTCCAACTTGGTTCCAGCTAGATCTCTCTTTCAAGTGCTCATGTCATGCCAGGCCTTCAGCAATAGCAACTTACTCTCTGCTTCCAGTGCAACAAACATTAGTGGCAATAACCTTAAATGAAGGGGGGGTGCACTGCAGGGCTTTCCTGGCCAACAGCTCACTGGAGTGCAATGCAGCCCTGGCACCAGGATTTTATTTAAAAATTATACAAGGGGGGGCTGGAGAGATGACTCAATGGTTAAGAGCACCAACTGCTCTTGCAGAGGAACCGGGTTAGATTCCCTGAACCTACATGGCAGCTAAGAACTATCTTTAAGCTAACATGGAGTTGGACACCTTTAATCCTAGTACTCCAGGTGGCAGAGGCAGACCAATCTCTGTGAGTTCGAGGACAGCCTGGTCTACAGAGTGAGTTCCAGGCCAGCTGGGGCTATAATGAGGCCCTGTTTCAATAAATAAATAAATAAATAAATAAATAAATAAATAAATAAACCATACAGGACTGGGCATGGTGGCTCATGCCTTTAATCCCAGCACTCAGGAGGTAGAGGCAGGCAGATCTCTGTGAGCTCAAGTCCAGCCTCGTCTACAGAGTGAGTTCTGGGCCAGCTGGTGCTACAGGGAGCCCCTGCCTCAAAGAGTCCACAAAAAAATTATAAAATTTGCTGACTGCTCTTTCAGCGGACCAGGGTTTGATTCCCAACACCCACATGACCGCTAAGAACTGTCTTTAAGCCAGGTGTGGCTGTGCACACCTTTAATCCTTGCACTCGGGAGGCAGAAACAGGCAGATCACTGTGAGTTCAAGGCCAGCCTGGTCTACAGAGTGAGTTCCAGGCCAGCTGAGAATAAAGAAAAACCCTGTCTCAAAAAACACACACACACACACACACACACACACACACACACACACACACACAAACAGACCCTGACTGCTTTAATAACCTAACCTATGGGTGAATATTTTTTATTTTTATAAAATGGCAGTAAAATCTATGGAAACTATCATCCAAGGCTATTGTAGACTTTTCAACCATCATGGTGGATATTACTTGTGCCTTACCTGGCCATAAAGCTCCCAAGAATTGCACAACTATACCTGGCCTTCCTATCCTTTGTGAATTTATTTTTCATTTTGGTTTCTTCATTTATCCCTGTTTGTAGGCATTCTTTTGGCAGAAGCACTTAAAAGCATTTAGCAAGCAGCCAAGCCTTTACCCCTGCTGTTATTCTAAGAGACCTATGAAACCTGAGCTGTCTTTAATCCCTTAGGAAAGAACTTTGGTCTGGAATATAGCCTGTGGTTCCCTTTTCCCACCTGCCTGCCCCAGCCCCCAATTTTGTGTACGTGCTCCTCCAGCCCAGGTATGTGTTGATATAAAAGCCTTGAGTTCCAGCATTAAATTTGAGTCTTCCTCCTGGATTTTCTCTATGAGTCTGTCTCTTTCTTTTATTTTCATTTCTGGGGTAACTTCCTGCAGTCCCATCCCCTATCCTTGCCAGGTCAGTTTAGGAACTGTTAGCATGCCAGAAGGAAATAGCTCTAAAAGCCTGCAGTCTTGTAGATCTGCCAGCCTGATTTTAGGAGGGAAGAATATCATGTGGATTGCAGCAGCCACACATGACTAAAGGACCAACAGACAATAGAAACAACTGACACTTGTTACCTCTCAAATGGGTTCCACATCTGCAAAACACTCAGACATTAACACTATGTATTAAATCAAACATACAGAGAAAGGAAAAGTTTTACCCATTTGTATTAATTGTTTTCTCAACAGATCCCTGTTGGGTACAATACCATGGATAAGAGGCATTAATTTAGTTAGTACTCTGCGAACTGTAGTCATTTTCTTGAAGCCATTTGGGTGATGGAAGAGAGTGGATTGACAACTTGACATCCACTGCTAACTTTCTTCTTGGGACTTTTGCAGCCCTTATTACTCCAGAGAGTGCTCTTCCTCAATTTCCTTAAAAACTGTTCCTCAATGTGCTCCTCAGGGACTCTTTATACACCCCACATGTTACCACTATGTGGACTTTACCCAGACACCACTTTTTCATGCCCTTGCTGTCATGAAGAGGAAGGTTACTGAAATACACATATACATTTATGACAGCCATACTTCTGTCATCTCTTGTCCTCTACAACTCACTCAGCCCCTCAAATATGTATAGTCTGCCATGCCCATCCATTTGCTTAGTTCTAATTGCAAAACTCAATGTGAAATTGATATTTAAAAGGTAGAAATGGGTGATAAATAGGCTCCAAGCATATTGACAGGAGAGAAATAGATCAAGAGAAAGGAATCACTATTGCCTCCAATCTATTATTAATCTCCTGTTGCTCTTCCATGTGTTATGGATATTCATATGACACTAATCCTGAGTATGTATGACTTTACAATAAGTACACATACATGGAAACATACTCATGTTTTAGAAAGAGACACTTGTATGCAACAAGAGATTGGTCTCTGTAGTGAAATATTATGTTAGTTCAACCTCCATTCTTAGAAACTGGTTCCTTTCTCCAGGTTCTTGAGTGTCCAAGCATGAATGGAATGTCTGTATTTGACTGAGGAACAGAATACCAGAGATTATAAAGTGAGATTTCATAGTCTTCACACAGAATATCATGACAGACTCTGGCCCAAATAAAACTAAAGGTGACCAGTGAAATTAGTGTGTGATGGATCCTGGAGGAAATGGAAAAAAAGTTCGGTGAGCTCCTAAGTCAGAAACCATCCCTAAGTGTAACTTCAAGTGCACAAAGATTACTGGGCCCTGGGAGACCAGAGAGAAGAAAATGAACTAAGGACGTGGTATCTTTTCTTCATTCCGTCCCATCAGTCTCTACACTTGGAGAATGATCATCCTTATCTTTTCCTGAATTAAACTACAAGTTGAGCCCAAGTTTTCCACACATTGCTAAGTTATTGTAGAGAATCACTGATGTTCATTCTGCTTTGGGAGAATCAGGATTTGACATTTCTCAGAAATCCTGGTGGTCCTATATTGACTATATCCCTCCAAATCTCAGTTGCCCAAAATATTCACAGGAAAATATGGACATAGGCCCAACACAAAAGAACCAAAGTTTACATCTTGGCCATACATTTTTATTTTGCCTCTAACATCACAGACAATGAGGACTCCTTATATTCTCACAAACAAAATATGTACATAATTCCATTAACCATTGAATGTTCTTTTCTATAAAATGTAGCATTGGCATATATGACTGATAATTCAAAGAAATGATAGTATTTCCCTGATGACCCAATTAAGAAGGAGAGGCGTAAATTCCCTTCAATGAATAATACTGCTCTTTGAAGGTTTCAAAGCCTGAAGCTGGAGAGATGGCTCGCTAGTTAAGAGCATTGGCTACTCTTCCAAAGACTTGGGTTTGAAGCAGAGCCCCACATTCCAACACCTGCCAGAAACTCCAGGTCAGGGGATTTGAGGCCCTCCTTTAATTGTAGATACTGCAGGACACAAGTGCACTTACATGCATGCAAGTCAAGCACTCATACAAAAAAATGATTTTAAAAGATGGTAAAGTCTGCATTACTCGATTTTGTAGAATATTCACATGGTAGAATATTCAAAAGAATTTTCATACCATTATACAAATTAGGACAATGCTTCCTGGTCTACCTTGTGACTTGTCATTCCTTTCACTGTTCCTTCACATGGCATCCTCCTGAGACCTGGACTGATTCTGTTTTTCTGATCACTATTCTACACAAGGTAATTTAGGGATCTTGACAGAAAGATTAAGCTGATTTCTGTTAGAAAAAAACATTAGAAAGGCATGGAATCCAAGGACACAAAAAACTTTTTTGACAGACTCTCCTAATTGAGACTTCAAAGATTCCTGAACTTTTTTTTTATTGATGCTTTGTGTATTTCATACATCATTTTCCAATTCAGTTCAGGCATATATCCTCTTCCCTTCCCACACACCCCACCCCTACCCATCGCAGATCGTGCATTCTGCCATAAGTTTTCTGCATCTTTCTCTGCTTTTTTGTTTTGATTTGTTTTGTTTTCATTTTTTTTAACAATAGGTGATAATTTGTGAGTACAACCATCCTTCATGTAAAACCAATTTGCAAGCAGTTGTGCCCAAACCCACACAGCTCATGGGTCCCACCATCCTGAAAGGGGGGGCTTGTATGTTCAATCAAGTTGATCAAATGAGTGTCCAGTCTATATTGTTGTAGTTTCACCATTAACCCCAATCGAAGCCCTTACATTCTACCACGCCCCCTCTTCCGCAGATTGTTCCCTAGGCTTAGAAAAGGGGCACAGGTGGATGAGAAGCAAAACACTCTACTTTCTCTGGAGCTGATGTCTTGGTCTCTAGTCAGTTCTGGCTGTTTTCTTTCATGGGCTGCCAGCTTGTCCAGGCATAACCTTTCGATCCTACTAATGAAGCACATGCAATTAGATATTTAGGTATTTAAACAGTATAATATATAGCCTTTCGATCCTACTAATGAAGCACACACAATTAGATATATAGGTATTTAAACAGTACTAATTGTTATGGTAGGTTACTTTGGTATAGACACAGATGTTTGGATGGTATGTCAATTCATGATCTACATTTTCTTCTGTCAAGTATGGCAGGGTCTTCGTGTGGTTTATAACATCTCCTAACCATTAGAGGATGTAAGCTTGTGACATCAGCCATGGGTTATTTCTCCAAGGAGAGAGCCAATAGCCAATTAGATTTGGAACTTTTAACAGGAGACACTGTCAACCTTCAGGGATCATGAAAACTTAAGAGTTTTTTAAAATACCTTCTCTCAACACAAGGTTCCAGGGAACTGTGAGGTGGCATTCCCTGATTAGTAACTGGAAAAAAGTTTGAGAAAAGTCCCTGATTCCCAAATCCAGTGCCTTCATCATCAGTGCATGTGAAATGGAAATTGCAGCTCTGAAGGGAGGTGAGGTCACACAGCACAGACCTTTATCTCAGGGTTGAGTGGCCTCCCTCTCCTACTGTACTTGGTATTATGAGGTCAGAATCTGCACAGAGTCCACCATCCTGCAGAGACAAGGAGTCAGGTGAGTCTTTCTATTTCAGTAGGAGAGGCAGAGCCAGCAAAGGAGAGAGAGCTGAGTAGTCACCATTAACAGGAGAAGTGGTTGAAAACAGATGCATGAAAGGATGCAGGAGGCACAAGCCTTATTCCACAGGTCAGAGGTGAGCTGGTAAAGTAGGTCCTGACCTTGCTGCATTCACTAACGTGGCTAATACAGTCTGATGAATTCCTCATTGAGGAATCAGGGCCTGAGTAATCTGATAGTAATAAAGTGTCTGTGAGGAGCATATAGATCATAGTTCAAAAACCAATTCTGTGCTCACATTAAATAAAGCGAAACATGGAATAATTTTTCAATCTGTTATAAGTAGCTTTATCAACTTGTTATGTCTACAATTAACCTTGAATGAGGTATGAAAATCAGCTAATCCTTGAATGAGTTCAGATGTGAATCTGCTGCAGGAGTAAAATCGAAGTTTTTGTGGATGCTATGTTCATGATCCACTTATGGAAACACTGATTCTGCTTTGACTGACCAGTTTCATGATGATTGTCCTTCCAATGTCCCCGTCTTGAGTTTAGGAACATAACATTGAACAGAAGAAACAGAACTAATATTGGGTTGTTTATCAATAACAAATGTATCTCATGTTTTTTTACCTGTCTGAATAAGATTAGCTTGTTAAGCCCAAATACCTTATTGGTGTTCTTAACCCAACACAGATTCCTGTGGATAGCAGGCAAGGACTACCACTAAGCTGACTTTCCACAAATATTCTCTGTTATATTTAATCTGGACAATGAATAGGTATGCATATCCTTCATTATCTATTTGCATATGATTCTTCTATAAATATCTTTTTATAAATTTTTTCATCTCTAAATATCTTAAATATCCCTTATATTTGAGCACCTCATAATTTCTACTAAACACATTACCTTCATCAGTGGAATAATTATTAAATATAGGTAAATGCAAAACTGGCTCAGTATTTCAGCACCTGCTGTGCTGGCAGAGGACACACATTCCGTTCTCTGTACCCACATGGTGTCTCAGCACCTCCAATGACTCCACGTGTAGGGAACCGATGTTCTCCCTGTCCGCCTCAGAAACTAGGAATGCATGTGGTCCATAGACATACATGCATGCACATTGTTCATAAACATAAAAATTAATGCTTTTGAAAATTATTTTGCATCTAGAGACGTCTGAGGACTAAAAATTTGGGGTAATCTAATTTTTACCGAGCACTAACTTAGTACATATTAGTATTTCATGTTGGATACAAAGTGGTAGTGTTTAGTAACTTAGACACTGCTGAAAATTTTGCCCTGAGCTGATAGAAAATGAAGCTTTCAGAAGACACCATATATATATTAGATTTATCCTAGACTTGTCAAATCCAACTTGTGGGTAGAACAGCTTGCTTTACAAAACTAGTGCTCTGTTTTAATTCAAGCCTCTGAGTCTTTACTGCAATTTGTCATTGTTTTACAAATCTTTGCAGCCAGAAGAAAACTCCTTGCAGATGAATGAAGGCATATAAGACCAGAGAAGTGAAAAAAAGGGAAGTAATGAAAACAAGCAGGTTGTGAAACTGTGCTGTCATAAATTCACACACAGAGCTACATGTGATTGTCTCTGACTCGGGAACTCAGGACACGCTCCAGTCTTCCACGTGTCCACAGTTCTCCTGAACAGCTTTGATGATCTGTGTTGCTATGATCCTCTCTGGAAAATGAAAATAATGCTGCTGTCCACACCAGAAGGTAGTGGAAATGAAAGAAACTGTAGGATTAGCAGAATAACAGTGATTCATGAACTGTCACTGAATTTTGCCATTCACACACTTGACATCACTGGACAGCAAAAGAAAACTGTGAGTAAAAGTTTATCAATGAACATATTACATTTCAGAAATGTAATTTATGTGATAACGCTGCACATTCCTACTAAGAATCCTGGGATTTTGGATATAATGCCCATGACTAGAAGTGGGCAAACTGAACTCCAATGTCTTAACAAGAAAATGGTCCCCATTGATCAGACTAAGCATGCAACAGTGCTCATTAATAATCTTCTATAGCACCAATTGTTACATTACTGCACTAAACACAGTTGAGAGACAGATACACAATTCTCAAGCAGGTGAACAAATTTACTAGCCATAAAGTGTTGCAGAGTTTATATGGCAGTAAGATCACAAAAGCCGTTGGGATTCTTGCATGTCTCTTTTGTGTGCTCTGTAAGAGTTTTTTTTTTAATTTTTTTTTATTAATTTTTATTTATTTCTGTATGTGTATGAATGTACTGTCTGCATGCAAGTCTGTGCACCCGTGTCGTGCAACGCCGCGGAGTTCAGAAGAGGGTCTCGGATTCCCCTGGAACTGGAGTTCTCCTGGATTTGGAGCTTCAGACGGTTCTCAGCCGCCATGTGGTTGCTGGGGATCGAACCCGGGTCCTCTGCAAGAGCGGTCGGCGCTCTTAACCGCTAGGCCATCTCTCCAGCCCGTGCTCTGTAAGAGTTTTATGCACTGGCTATGACCCAAATCTCTCACCCCACAACCCACCTTTGTATGCATTCATAAGTTTGTATGACATGGATAATATTTGGTGATATTACCTCTTAATTTCCTCTTCCTAACTTGTCAGTTCAACGATGTGCATCATGGGTGGTAAAGAATCATCATTTACTTATTTTTTATTTTAATTAATTTATAAATATATTTTTGTCAAATCTAGACTCGGGTCCCCCCCATCCCCCCACCCCTCCAGAGCTTATGCATTCTGCCAAACATGCTATTGATCTCTTTCTCAGTCTTTCTCAATATTCTCCATGGGGAAGTTGACTATTTTGAGCAGAAGTTCACTGTTTCAGTCTGTTCTTTGATGCAGTCCTTTCTGTTGTTGGTGTTGGTATTGTTGTTGTTGCTGTGGTGTCCAATATGCATTACTCCCAACTGCTTTGGACAAAAGCTCAAAGGGCCATGCACAGGAAGTACTTACAACTGGTAATTGGTACTAGCATCCACAGATGAGGGATACCATTTGTCGTTTGTTTTCTAGGACTGTGTTACTTCACTCAACATGATGTCCTCTAGCTCCAGCCATTTTCCTCCAAAGTTCATGATGTCGTCTTTCTTTACTGATGCATAGAACTCCATTGTGTAGATGTTCCACATTTTCTCTATCCACTCATCAGTTGAGGGGTGTTTGGGTTGGTTCCAGATCTTTGCTATTGTGAAAAGAGCTGAAACAAACATGGCCGTGCATGTATCTCTGCAGTGGGGTGAGTCTTGGGGGTACATGTCCAGGAGTAGTATGGCTGGGTCGGGTGGCAAGTTCATTCCAAGTCTTCCAAGGGTTCTCCACACTGCTTTCCATAGTGACTGCATGAGTTTACATTCCCCCCAGCAGTGGATGAGTGTTCCCCTTTCCCCACAACCTCTCCAGCACTTGGTATCATTTTTTTTCTGATCCTAGCCAGTCTTATTGGAGCAAGACGATATCTTAAAGTGGTTTTGATTTGCATTTCCTTAATGATTAGTGATGATGAACACTTCTTAAGGTGTTTCTCAGCCATCGCTAACTCCTCACTTGTGAAGTCTCTGTTCAGTTCTTTGCTCCCCATATATTGAGTGGGTCATTTGTTTTCTTTCTTCTTTGTTTTTTGAGTAGTTTATATATTCTGGAAATCAATGCTTTGTCAGATGTTTCTGTGGTGAAGGATTCCTCCCACTCTGTGGGATTTCTCTTCACTTCCTTGATTGTTTCTTTTGGTGTACAGAAGCTTTTGAGTTTAATGAGGTCCCATTTGTCAATTGTCGACCTTAATTCTTGCACCGCTGCTGTTTGATTTAGGAAGTCTTTTCCTATGTCTATGTCTTTTAGTCTGGTGCAAACTTTTTCTTCTATCGCCTTCAGAGTTTGGGGTTTCATGTTGAGGTCTTTGATCCATCTGGAGTTGACTTTTGTACAGGGCGAGAGGAAGGGGTTTAATTTCATTCTTGTACAAGTGGCGATCCAGTTTTGCCAACACCCCTTGCTGAAGGTGCTGTCTTTTCTCCATTGTGTCTTCTTGGCCCCCTTGTCAAATATAAGATGGCTGAAATTGTATGTGCTCAGGTTTGGATCTTCAGTTTTGTTCATTGGTCAACAGGTCTGCTTTTGTGCCAGTACCAGGCTGTTTTTATGACTATAGCCCTGTAGTATAGTTTGAAGTCTGGTATAGAGATATCCTCTGTGTAGCTCTTTTTGCTCAGGGTTGTTTTGGCTATTTGGGATCTTTTGTTTTTCCAAATGAATGTATGGACTTTTTTTTCCAAGCCTGTGAAGAAACTCTTCGGGATTTTGATTGGAATTGCATTAAATCTATACAAGAGTTTCGGTAGAATGGACATTTTTACAATGTTAATTTTCCCAATCCATGAGCATGGGAGGTTTTTCCATCTTCTGATGTCTTCTTCCATTTCTTCCTTTAAAGGTTTAAAATTTTTGTTGTAGAGATCCTTGGTGTCTTTTGTTAGGTTTGTTCCTAGGTATTTTATTTTTGAGGCTATTGTGAGTGGGAAGGTCTCTTTGAATTCTTTCTCCAGTTGCTTGTTCTTGGTGTAAAGAAAGGCCATTGATTTTTTTAGGTTAATTTTGTACCCTGCAACTTTGCTGAAGCTGTTAATCTTTTCTAGGAGTTTTCTGGTGGAGTTTTTAGCATCCCTTAGCTAAACAATCGTATCATCAGCAAATAGGGATAGCTTGACTTCCTCTTTTCCAATTAGAACTCCTTTAGTATCCTTTTCTTGTCTTTTTGCTATAGCAAGTGTTTCAAGCACTATATTGAAGAGGAGTGGTGACAAGAGGCAGCCTTGCCGAGTTCAGACCTTTAAAGGGAATGTTTCTGTTGTTTCCCTATTTAGGATGATACTGGCTGTGCGTTTCCTGTATAGGGTTTTGATTGCATTGAGGAATGATCCCTCCAATCCAATTCCTTCTAGGACTTTAAGCAAGAAGGGATGCTGGATTTTGTCAAAGGATTTTCAGCATCAATTAAGATGATGGTGTGTTTTTTGTCTTTTATTCCATTCATGTGTTTGATGATGTTTATTGATTTTCATATTTTGAACCATCCCTGCCTCTCTGGTATGAATCCAACTTGTTCATGATCATCATTTACTTCTAAAATACTATAGAAATTTATTTTGTAAAATGAAATTTTCCTTATTTGTCTTAAGACTTGGATCACAAATTTATTTAAAAATGATTTGTTTATGGTATTAGCAGATTGCCCTTTTTTCTGTCACTGTGCCATGAGACATTGACTCCATTTTCTGTCACTCTTCACTGTTCCTCACAGGCTGCATCATCTCATACTTGGTAATGTCATCTCAGAGACACCTACTCAGACTTCACATTTCAGCAGGATCATCTGATGAATTAGGACATCTCACTGGGTAAACAAATACATTATGGCATCTTGACACTGGGCTCAGGAGGACAACATATTCAAGATGTCAAGCAACTCTCTTCCATCAGCCTCCCAAGAAAATTGCAGAACTGCACATCAATATCACAATGGTGGCTACAAATATATTCTAGATATTTGTTCTGATCAGAGGAATGACTCTTGCTGTAATTTGAAAGCACGTGCAGCAGATGTCAGGATGGAATACAGAGATTTGACAATGGGAATCATACTGCTCTCTCAGACTGCAGTGGAGATTCTGGGAAACTTCTCACTTCTTTCCTACTATTTAGAAATTGCAACACATAAATGAACATGGAGGAAAACAGATCTAATTCTCACCCACCTGCTCATAGCCAACACCTTGACCATGTTCTTTAAAGGAGTGCCTCAGACTGTGGCAGCATTTGGATGGAAACAGTTATTCAATGATTTGGTATGCCACCTCTTTTTGTATGTTGAAAGAGTTGGCAGGAGTGTGTCCATTGCCACCACCTGCCTCTGAGTGTCTTCCAGGCCATCACCATCAGCCCCAAGAACTTATGTAGGAAAGAACTTAAAGCCAAAAATCCAAGGTATGTTGGACACTCCATTTGTTTCTGCTGGATCACATACTTGGCAGTAAATTTCATTTTTCCTCTTTATGACCTTATTGAAATGAACAGCAAAAACAGGACAGAAAAAAAGTGTTTTTGAATTCTGCACCACTAAAGGTCATAACACTTTTACAGAATCATTGTATGCATCATTAATCCTCTTCCCTGAGGTTTTGTTTTCTGTGATCATCTGGTCCAGCAGCTCCATGATTGTCATCCTGCACAGACACAAGCAGCAGGTTTGTCCTAGTTTGTCTTCCATTGCTGTGACAAAACACTCTGACAGACACCAACTTGGGGAGGAAAGGGTTTATTCAGCTTACATATCCAGGGTCACAGTTCATCACTTAGGGAGCCCAAAGCAGGAACTCAGGGCAGGAACCTGGAGCCAGGAGCTGAAGCACAGGCCATGGAGGAATGCTGTTCACTGGCTTGCTCCCCGGCTTATGCCCAGCCTGCCTTCTTATACTGTCACTGTGCGACAATCAAACAATACTCCACAGATGTGGCCACAGGCCAATCCAATGGAGCCAATTCCCCAATTGAGGCTCCCTCAACCCAGGTGTGTCAAGTTGACACTAAAGCTATCCAGCACAAGGTTCAACACATCCTAACCTCTCAGGTTTCCTGCATAACCTCCCTTGAGTCCAGAGCCACCCACAGCATCCTGGTCCTGGTGTGCACATTTCTGGCTTTTTATGCCATATCCTCCATCTAACGTAATTTCATTAGTATTTTATATGAACCAAATTGGATGCTGGCAAACATCAGTTTCTTCATCTCACTGTGTTTTCCCACTTTGGGACCCTTTGTACTTATGAGTCAGAATTCCACCTTCTCCGGAGCCTGTTTTTTCTTGACAAGGAATAAAAATGTCTCCAAAACATTTCATAATTTTTACAATATCTTTTACAAGCAATAAGAATGATTAAGTCACTCATCATCAACAAAACATCAATATACCAATTAATGAGAAATCAGTCTTCCTCAAGTGAAGAACAAAGTATATGGGAGTGTCTTCAGCTGGTTGGATGTAGCTTATTGAACTGGTCAGAATAGGGCTGTCCCATTCAGCTGATGATTTACGCATGTTGTAGCCCTTCCTTCTAATGAGCTTATAAGAGCATTAGCTTGCAAATAAGCTGTAAACACAGCCACCCCATTTATTCTTTCTTTGACACTGTAACAGCATTCCCCCTCCTTTGAACATGTCAAAGACACCTTGAGGGAATTACATTCTAACTACAGGAATCATTGAAAACATGGCTATTTCTATTAAAGCCATGTACTTCTGGACCAGTAGTTTGACCTCACCACTAGTATGTCTCAAGTTCATGGTATCTGCAAAAATATGGTGTGTCTCATCATGACGTTTTGGAGGAGCATTGACAATATCCTCTAATGATTGGGGGTATAAAACACTCAGGCTGGAGAGACGGCTCAGAGGTTAAGAGTACCAACTGCTCTTGCAGAGGACCTGGGTTCCATTCCCACCACTCACATGGAGGTGGGCATGGTGGTACATGCCTTTAATCCCAGCACTTAGGAGGTAGAGGCAGCCGGATCTCTATAAGTTCAAGGGCAGCCTGGTCTACAGAGTGAGCTCCAGGAGAGCTATAGAGGCTACAGGGAGACCCAGTCAAAAAAAAATTAATCATAAAAGCTACCCAAGAAGTATCCCATTCCTGGCACTGGTCTTTTTATTGGATAGCATGTAGTGTCTAGTAAGGACATTGTCACCCCATTATAGAATAGATCATCTAAACTGTTGTTTTTTTTAAATAATGAAAGGACTGTATGAGATGGAATAAAAATGACCAGGGATGGGTAGGGATGAGGGGTGACTCTGGGAGGAGCTGAAGAAGGTAAATTGTGGGATAGACTGTCTCATGTTTGAAATGGATTTATCACCTGAATGGCTGTGGAACTACAAAGATGGCAATTGATTTACTTAGAGAGACAGGATAAGGGGAAAGCCAAGCCACAGTGAGGTTCCCATGATGCTGGATTTCCACATATGCTGGGGCAAACACACACCATTCTCTGGGACTCTGGGACACCACTGAGGCATATGAAAGACACTGTGTGGTGCTGGGGCTCTCCCACCATTTCACCATCATGGAAGTAGGGCAAAGAATTCATGTCAGGACTCCTGGCGGCCATGTTTGGAAAGGAGATTCACTCCACACTTAGTGAATATGTGTTTACCTACATAACTTTGTAGACAACCCTAAGAAATTCTACAATCCAACTAAGATTGGAGAGTTCACTCCTTGCTTGGCTTAGGAACTGGTGAACCCAAAGTGGCAGAAGTGGGCGAGACCCTATGTGGATGGATGCATTATGAGCACCTGTCCCCTGCCCCACAGGAAAATTCTCTCCAACATGAGTAAATATGATGAAATATAATGGGATTTTATTAAAGACTAATTTTTTCCTTTGAGACAGGATCTCCCTACAGCCCCAGCTGGCCTGGAACTCAGTCTGTACAGCAGGCTTGCCTTGAACTCACAGAGATATGCATGCCTATGCCACCCAAGTGCTAGAATTATAAGCATATGTCAC
Source organism: Rhizomys pruinosus (assembly GCA_009823505.1). Classification (NCBI taxonomy): domain Eukaryota; kingdom Metazoa; phylum Chordata; class Mammalia; order Rodentia; family Spalacidae; genus Rhizomys; species Rhizomys pruinosus. The sequence continues at coordinate 1,832,771 of VZQC01004543.1, forward strand.
CAAGCCCAGCTTAAAGACAGTTCTTAGCCAACAAGTTGGTGCTGGCAATTGAACCCGGGTCATCTGCAGGAGTAGTAAGTGCTCTAAATCACTAAGCCATCTCTCAAACCTCTAAAGATTAAATTTAAAATAGTACATATAAAGAAAAAAAATAAAAGGACACTGGGCATGTTAGTGCATACCTTTAATTCCAGCAGTTAGTAGGATGAACAAGAAAGATCTCTGTGGCCTCAAGGCCAGCCTGGGTTATGGGAGATTCTAGCTAAATACATAAATAAATAAAACCGGATTTTTCTTTTGTCTTTCTTGAGACAGGGACTCCCTGTAGTCCCAGCTGGCCTGTAATTAGCTATGTAGATCTGTGGTGGTTTGAATGAGAGTGTCCTCCCATAGGCTATAAGTATTCAGACATTTTGTCTCCAGTTGGTGGCACTGTTCTTTTAGGTCTTGGAAGTTGTGGCTGTGCTGGAATACGTACGTCATTGGGGGCAGGCTTGGTGAGTTTAACAAGCCTTGTGGTCGTCAGTCTCTCCCTCTCTGCCTCCTGTGATGATTTCGAGATGTGACCCTTGGCTTGCTGCTTCAGCCCCGGCCACCATGCTTCCCGCCACAATGGACTCTAATTCACTGGAACCGTCAATCGTAAACTCAAATAAATTCTTCATTTTATGAGTTCCATTGGTCATCGTGGTTTTATCACAACAACAGAAAAGTTACTAATACAGTTATTTGGTACCAGAGAATGGGCTGTTGGCTTTGAAGAACCTGACCATGTGGATGTTTGAAGACATGTGAAAGACTTTGGACCTTTGTGCTAGAAAAGCTGTTGACTACTGTAAGCAAAGCTTAACAGGCAATCCTGGTAGAAGCCTGGAAGAAAGCATTGCTGCAAAAAATGTAGTTCCAGAGGAAAATAAAGACTTAGGCAGCAACTGGGATATTTTGATAAAGAGTCTGGTAGCAGTTTGCCCACAGACCAAATGCTTGCCTGATGCTAAGTTGAAAAGCAATGGACTAATGTCTTTGGTGAAAGATATTTCAAGACAACCTAATGTAGAAATGGTGGTGTGGCTATTAATGGTGAATATTGTACAGATCTACAGTAAAGAAGAGCAGATGGGGCAGAAAGAAATGCAGAATGTACAGTTTGGATCTGAAAACAGAACTAGGAAAATTAAAGGTGGGGCCAAGGCGTGTGAAGGAGAGGTTCCTTTTGATAAGGAGATTAAAGTGATTAAGGAGAGTCCTAGTTATTTACAAGTAAACAGTGGAAAAAGTGAGATTAAAGTGATTAAGGAGGGGCCTTGAGAATTACAAGTAAACAACAGAAATAGTACCTTCAGGGCAAGACCACACCCAGCTAATCCTCCAACATTTGAAAGGAAAATACTGAACGGGTTTTCTGTTCCAATAAGTACAGGGCAGAGAAAAATTGCAAATGTGGTTGAAATAGGCCATGGTCTATCCCAAACATGCAGCCAAACTCGGCAGTTTCATTCACGTGGTGCTGGCATTAGAGGTAGGAAGTTTGCAAGAGTGAAGGGGTCATCAGTTCTTCCTCCATTGTTCCAGAGAGCCACAGAGGCCAGGCAGAGTGCAGCAGGGGTATCCATGAATAAAGAAGATCCTAGTAAACCATTGTTTGAAGCTGTGAATGTGAAGCCTAGCTGGCAGTGGAGACCCCAAGAAGACATTCGAGATGCCAGAGTTGTGAGCTATTTGCCAAGGAAAGCTGCATACATGGAGTGGTACCAGCCTAAGGAAGAGATGTGTGTTGCAAGAAAAGCTGGAAGAGCTGAGCCATCTAAGGCCTATGGAAGTAAAGTCCCAGAAGTCGCACATAGACTACTGGACTTGGTGAATGCCCTGCTGGTTTTTGGTCTTGTTTTGGTCCAGTATTTCCTCACTATGTCTCTATTCCTCCCTTTAGGAAGTGGAATGTGTATTCAGTTCCGCTGTATGTTGGGAGTATGTAATTTGTCTTTTGATTTTACAGGAGCTTACAGGTAAGAGATTGGCCTGTGTCTCAGAAGAGATTTTGGACTATAGTCTTTTAAATAGAATTGAGGGTGGTAAAGACTATGGGGTCTTTTAGGGTTGGACTAAATGCATTTTGCATTTGATATGGTCAGGAGCCTGTGGGGGCCAGGGAGTGGAATGTGGTGGTTTGAATGAGATTGTCCCCCCATAGGCTTTCAGTATTCAGATTTTTTTTCACCAGAGTTTGGGGCATATATATTCATGATTGTGAAATCTTCTTTGTGAATTGTTCCTTTGATAAAAATGTAATGGCCTTCGTTGTATCTTCTGATTTCTTTTACTTTGAAGTCTATTTTGTCTGATATTAAAATAGCAACACCTGCTTTCTTTTTGGTACCATTTGCTTGGAATATTTTTTTTCATCCTTTCACATTAAGGTGGTGCCTTTCCTTTAAGGTAAGATGTGTTTCTTGTAGACAGCATATCAATGGATTCTGTTTCCTAATCCAATCTCCCAGTCTATGTCTTTTGATTGGGGAATTTAGTCCATTAATATTTAATGTTATGACTGATAGGTTTGTGTTGCTTCCTTTTGGCTTATTATCCATTTTCAGTGTGGGTGTCAGTTTCTACATCTGCAGCTATGCTTTTATTGATTTCTCTTTCTAGGTGCTTGGGGTTGGTTGCTCCTTTCTTCTGTCTTTTGAATTGCTTCAAGTATTCTCTGAAGGGTTGGTTTTCCGGACATGTATTCTTTCAACTTGTTTATGTCATGGAAGGTTTTCCACTCTCCTTCAACTATAATTGAGATTTTTGCTGGGTATAGTAACCTGGGTTGGCATCTATTGTCCCTTAACACTGGAAATCCTTTGCTCCACGTTCTTCTCGCTTTCATAGTTTGCACTGAGAAGTCAGTTGTAATTCTGATAGGTTTTCCCTTATAGGTCACTTGTTCTTTTTCTCTTGTGGCTTTAAGGATTTTGTCTTTGTTTTGGGTGTCTAGCATTTTAACTATGATGTGGCATGGAGAATTTCTTTTCTGATCTTGTCTGTTTGGAGTTTTACGGGCTTCTTGTATATGTATTGGTTTGTCCTTTTTTAGTTTGGGGAAGTTTTCATCTATTATTCTGTTGAAGATCTACTCAATGCCATTCTCTTGGGATTTTTCTCCTTCCTCTATTCCCATGATGTTTGATCCTTTCATAGTGTCCCACACTTCCTGGTTGTTGCACTTTTGTGTATTTTTAAATTTTTCATAATCTTTCATTGAGGTTTTTAGTTGTTCTGTGTTATCTTCCAGGTCTGATATTCTTTGTTCTGCTTCCTCCATTCTGATTCTTAGGCTTTTTCCATTCCTTTCCTCTTGATTGGATGAGTGTTTGATTTCCTTTTTCATTTCCTCTTCTGATTTCTTTAGTATTTCTACTTCTTTTTGGAGCTTCTCAATCTCTTCCTGTTGCTCTTTGCTTCCCTCATTCGTTTCCTTATCTTTTTCAGCATGGGATATTTTCAGTGTTTCTAATTCCTTCCAGAGTTTGTCATTCTCACTCTATAGGTCCTTCTTGAGTTCTTCATTCTCTTTTCTCAGTTCTTTGATTTGTTCTTTATAATCTTGTAGTTCTTTAAATATGTTCCCAATTGTGTTTCTGATATCTGTGTCCTGGGGCATCCCCAGAGGGATCCCAATGCAGGAGTCTTCCATAGGTTTGTTAGAGCTCGGTGTGGGATTATTCTGCCCCTTTCCAGTGTTGTCTCTTATTCGTGTTCCTGACATATGGCCTTCTCTTTGCATGACTTCCTGTTCTTCCTTCTGCTGGGCTCAGGAGATCTCAGTATTCAGATATTTCGTCTCCAGTTGGCACGGTTCTTGGAGGTCTTAGAAGGTGTGGCCATACTGGAAGAAGTACGTCATTGGGGGCAAGCTTAGTGAGTTTAACAAGGCTTGCAGTGGCCAGTCTCTCTCTCTCTCTCTCTCTCTCTCTCTCTCTCTCTCTCTCTCTCTCCCTCTCTCTCCTTCTTGTGCTCATTTCGAGATGTGACCCTCGGTTTGCTCCTTCAGCCCCGGCCAACATGCTTCCCACCACAATGGACTCTCATTCCCTGGAACTGATAATCATAAGCTCAAATAAACTCTTCCTTTTATAAGTTCCCTTGGTCATGGTAGTTTCATCACAACAACAGAAAAGTGACTAATTCAAGATCCCACTGCATTTGAGCTGAGAGAGACCTGCCTGCCTTTACCATTCAAGTGCTGGGATGAAAGATGTTCACTGCAACACTGGATGGAAACCTTGGTTACCTCCAAGAATTCAAAGGTAAGACCCTGAGAATGAAGACAGTGTCTAATTTGGGCCCAAGACTAGGAAAAGCTGAGAAGGAAGTGATCTGGAAGCCTTTTCCCTGCTGATGCGCTCTCATAATTCTAGAGGATTCTATCCAAGCTGCTTTTTGAGAAAGGCAAAAAATGCTACCACGCAGGCCTGAAGCTCTCACAACAAACTACCTGTACTAGTGCAGCAGTAGCCGTGTTATCAGGGTATAAGCGATTGCTGTCTAGTTAGATTCAAGCACTCTCAATTTGGGTGAAGTCATGGATGGCACTGTAATTCATTGATCCAACAGAAAACCACATCTGTCCCTAACACTAGACAAATGAAATGTCTTACATATCCTATATGTGGATTATTATATTTACAGAGGAGTTTACAACTAATAAATTTCTTTGGGCAAAAGATGTAGGGTACTGAGGATTTCCACATGTGGTCCCACACAGAATATATCCTTCAGAGAGACGCCCACCACTAGGTAACATGTCTCCACTGGAAATTGTACACCTATGGCTCAAGGGACATAGTGGAACAGGAGTGGAAAGAATACGATGCACCCTCAACTTTAAGGAGCAAAGCTTCCCTATACAAGAGAGGGAGATGCACATGAAAGGCCACAGCTGGATAAGATTTAGAGAATAAGAAGATAGGGAGACTTGTCCATGGCTCACTCAAACCCCCCCAGGAGCCACCATCTCTGGTCCCTAACACCCCTCCAAGGCTCAGGCTTCCCTGCTGGGTAGAAGAGGCCAGCCCTTCACCTAGTCCCTCCTTGAGCCTTGCACCATCCTTCTCAGGCTGTGAGTGTGTTCCAAGTCCTCAAGACTCCTTCTCATTAACCAGGTTCCATCATCTTCTGGGAGAATTTGTGAATAGCCTTCCTGGTTTTTTCTGGTCCTTGAATCATAAAATTGGAGGATAAACCAGAGAGCCAGGTGAGAAAATTTTTAAATATTCATTAAAAAGAAAGGAGAGGGAGAGAGAGAGAGAGAGAGAGAGAGAGAGAGAGAGAGAGAGAGAGAGAGAGAAGTTCAGTGGGTGTGGGAAGTTTCTGGATATGGTAGAAATTGTGGGAAGGGATAGGGAATATGATCAAAATACACTCTGTGAAATTCTCAAGGAACTAAAACCATTCTGATAAAGACAGCAATGTGTTCTTCAGGAGACCATGCTGCAGTCACAGTTACTTCACCCTGCAGCCAGGAAAGAAAATGCACACAGTACAAAGGTAGTACTGTCCTTAAAACTGCCCCTGACAAATCCTCGCTCCTTGCTATGAACCTTGTAGCACAGTCCTCAGTAGTTCCTGGGAGAAAAAAAAGCAGACAGACCCAGGCTAAGTAACCATAAAATTGTGATTCAAAACATGTAAAGTATGCATGCAAAGCTTGTGATTGGTTCTTATCCAAAACTGTATTGAGCCCATTTCCAAGGCTGATGGCATATTCCAGGCAGAGCTTGGTAGAATTACAATGTGAGTGAGGAAATGCCATGATCCATGTCTGGCTATGTAAGTAGATTTTAACCACACTTATAGCATGAGCAGTTGACAAGCACAGTTTGGATGATCTCAGGAGAGGGGCCACATCGAGGTCTAGCATGAGTAAGCCCTGAGTGCTACTATCAGCACATGAAAAATATCCTTCCAACATAAAACAAACTAGCTCTTGGTATCTTGTTCCCATTATAGTCATTAAATCTCTGAAATAGTAGGCACCATGCAATGTTCACTTAACAACACATTGTCCTACCCACTGTGAACATTCTTCTTGGGACTTTTGCAGCCCTTATTCACCCACAGAGTGCTCTTCTTCAATTCCCTTGAAAACTGTTCCTCAATGTGCTCCAAAACTCCTCAGCAACTCGCCATACAACCCATACATTACCACTAGGTGGAGTTTACTCAGAATCCACTTTTTCATGCACCTGCCGTCATGAAGACGAAGGTTCCTCAAACACACATATACCTTTATGACATCGATACTTCTGTCATCTCTTGTCCTCGAGAACACACTCAGACTCTCAAATATGTATGATCTACCAGTAACCTCCATTTTCTTAGTTATAATAGCCACACTCAAAGTGACATTGATAGATAAATGGTGGAAATGGGTGATGAATGGGCTCCAGGGATATTAACAAGAGAGGAATAGATCAAGAAAAAGGATTCATTGTTGCCTTAACTCTATTATTAATCTCCCCTTGCTCTTCCATGTGTTATGGATACTCATATGACACTAATCATGAGTAAGTACGGTTTTACAATAAGTACACATCCATGGAAACATACTCATGTATGTTTAGTACAAGTAAGAGACACTTGTCTGCAACCAAAGATTGGTCTCTGTAGTGAAATATTGTTAGTCCAACCTCCATCCTTAGAAACAGGTTGCTGTTCTCCAGGATCTTGAGTGTCCATGCATGAACGGAATGTCAATGTTTGGATGGGGAACAGAACCCAGAGATTATGCAGTGAGATTTCATAGTCTTCATACAGACAATAACATGACAGTTTCTCTCCAAATAAGACTAAATTTGAACAATGAAGATATTGCGTGAAGGATCGTGGAGGAAATGGATGCAAAGTTTGGTGAGCTCCTAAGTCAGAAACCATCCCTAAGTGTTAATTCAAGTGCATAAAGAATACTGGGCCCTAGCAGACCAGAGAGAAGACAGTGAACTAAGGACCTGATGTCTTTTCTTCATTCTGTCCCATCAGTATCTACCCTTGGAGAATGATCATACTTATCATTTCCTGAATTAAACTACAACTTGAGCCCAAGTTTTCCACACACTGCAAAGTTATTGTACAGAATCGCTGATGTTAATTCTGCTTTGGTAGAATCATGATTTGGCATCCCTCAGAAATTGTGGGGGTCCTGTGTTGACTATGTCTCTCTAACTTCTTAGATACTCATAGGACAATATGTGCTGGGCAAAGGCCCAACACACAAGAACCAAAGTTTACATTTTGGCCATATATTTTTATTTTGCCTCTATAACATCACAAACAATGAGGACTCATAATCTCAAAAACAAAATATATAGATAATTCCATTATCCACTGAATGTTCTTTTCTTTTTTTGTTTTTTTTTAAATGTTCTTTTCTATAAAATGTAGAATTGGCCTATATGACTAATAATTTAAAGAAATGATAGTATTTCTCACTTGACTCACTTAAGAAGGAGAGGCCGGGGCTGGAGGGATGGCCTAGCGGTTAAGAGCGACGACCGCTCTTGCAGAGGACCCGGGTTCGATNTTGTGGCATCAGCCATGGGTTATTCCTCCAAGGAGAGAGCTAATAGCCAATTAGATTTGGGATATACAGACATATGGCTGCCACTGCTGCACAGTATTTCCAGGCAGGAGAGGTGTAGCTGGTGCTGATGGAGGAATCTTGATTGATTCAAGGTGACCAGTGTTTGCTTTATTGGTTTAGTGGCCTTTGGTAACACTCTCTGGTATTGCAGAGACCATCTGTACACTTGCATGTGTGGTCTCAATACATGTTTCCCATGTTAACATCAGGTCTTTGACAGCAGGGCCTTATCGCCTCTATTCTTGGAGGTATCCCAGTTTAGAGGCAAAGAGCCTTTACCTTTTGTGGGGGCTTGGATTCCCTGGCCAACATCTCCTTGGTAGAATAATCCATTGCTGATGTTAGAGCTCCTGTATTTATATATCTTCCTTAAGTGCATAGCTTAAGGAGACTTTAGTATTATACTTGGTTCTGAATAGAGAATAATCCTTTTCACAGTTCCTATGTCTATTAATTAAAGAAGGCAGTTTTACCGGTTTTATAACAGGTCAAAATGTCACCAAATTAATGGCTGAGAAAGAAAAGATACAGCTTTGCATTGAGTAGGATGTACCAGAAAGTGCCAACAGAAAGGTTGGCCCATCTGAACATTGAAAGGAAGAAAAGCCCCAGATTGCTACAAATATCAAACCCCTCTGTGGATTCTACTTGTAACAACTATTTATAATGTGTCCTAACGAAACTTACCTTCTAGGTGCCGCAAATGTTTTAATATGAGAGACTTTCTTACCTCTCCGCATAGAACAAAGAGAAATATGATGATGATGAGGTCATTCTCCAACTGTAAATTGGAGCCAAATATTATAGAGGTAATAATAAAATGTTTTTAAAAGATGGCAAAGTCTGCATTTCCCGCTTTCTTAGAATATTCACATGGTGGAATATTCAAATGAATTTCCATACTATTATACAAATTAGGACAATGCTTCCTGGTCTACCTTGTGACATGTCATTCCTTTCACTGTTCCTTCAGATGGCATCCTCCTGAGACCTGGACTGATTCTGTTATTCTGCTCACTATTCTACACAAGGTAGCTTGGGGATCTTGACACAAAGAAATAAGCTGATTTTTGTTGGAAAAAAAATTAGAACGGCATGGAATCCAGGGAGAAATAAAACTTTTTTGATAGTCTCTCATAACTGAGCCTTCAAAAATTCCTGAACTTTTAACAGGAGACACTGTCAGCCTTCAGGGATCATGAAAACTTAAGAGATTTTCAAAACACTCTCTGTAAACACAAGGTTGCAGGGAACTGTGAGGTGGCATTCTCCAGTTAGCAACTGGACAAAAGTTTGAGAAAAGTCACTGATTCCCAAAGCCAGTGCCTTCATCATCAGTGCATGTGAAATGGAAATTGCAGCTCTGCAGGGAGGTGAGGTCACACAGCATAGACCTTTATCTCAGGGTTGAGTGGCCTCCCTCTCCTACTGTACTGGGTATTATGAAGTCAGGGTCTGCACAGAGTCCACCATCCTGCAGAGACAAGGAGTCAGGTGAGTGTTTCTATTTCAGTAGGAGATGCAGAGCCAGCAAAGGAGAGAGAGCTGAGTAGCAGCCCTTAACAAGAAACGTTGGTGGAAACAGATGCATGAAAGGATGCAGGAGGCACAAGCCTTATTCCACAGGTCAGAGGTGAGCTGGTAAAGTAGGTTCTGACCTTGCTGCACTCACTAAGGGCAACTAATACACTCTAATGAATTCCTCACCCAGGAATCAGGGCCTGAGTAATCTGAGAGAAATAAACTGTCTGGGAGGAGCATAAAGAACACAGTTCAAAAACTGATACTGTGCTCAAATTAAATGCACTGAAACATAGAATAATTTTTCAATCTGTTATAAGTAGCTCTATCAACTTGTTATGTCTATGGTTAATCTTGAAAGAGGTATGAAAATAAGCTAATCCCTGAATGAGGTCATGATGTGAATCTGCTGCAGGAGTAAAGCTGATATTTTTGTGGATACTATGTTCATGATCCACTTATAGGAACACTGAGCATGATGACTGCAGTTCCTCTATCCCTGTCTTGACATTATGAACATAACATTGAACAGAAGATGCAGAACTAATATTCAGACTGTTAATCAAGAACAAATGTATCTCATGCTTTTTACCTTTCTTACTGACATTAGCTTGCTAAGCCCAAAATTGTGACATGGTAACACTTATTCCTTATTGGTCTTCTTAACCAAACACAGAACACTGTGGATAGCAGGCAAGGACTGCCACTAAGTTGACCTTGCACTGATATTCTCTGTTCTATTTTAATTTGTACAATGAATAGATATGCATATCCCTCATAATCTATTTACATATGATTCTTCTCTAAATATCTGAAATATGCCTTATATTTGAATACATCATAGTTTCTACTAAACACTTTACTTTCAACAGTGTAATAATTATTAAATACATGTAAATGCAAGAATAGGTAAGTATTTCAGCAACTGCTGTTCTGGCAGAGGACACACGTTCTGTTCTCTGTACCCACATGGTGACTCACCACCTGCAATTACTCCACTTCTAGGAAATTGATGTTCTCTCCTGTCCTCCTTGGGCACTGGGAATGCATGTGGTCCATAGACATGCATGCACACAGATAGTTCATTAAAAATAATTAATGCTTTCAAAAATTATTTTGCATCTAGAGACGTCTGGAAACTGAAAATTTGGGCTAATCTAATTTTTACCAAAAACTAGCTTAGTACATATTAGTATTTCATGTTGGATACAAAGTGGTAGTGTTTAGTAACTTGGATACTGCTGAAAATTTTGCCCTGCACTGATAGAAAATGAAGCTTTTGGGAGACACCATATACAGTAGGTTTATCCTAGACTTGTCAAATCTACCTTATTGGTAGAACACCTTGCTTTAGAAAACTATAATTAGAGCTCAGTTTTAATTCATGCCTCTGAGTCTTTATTGGAATTTGTCACTTTTGTACAAATCTATGCAGCCAGAAGAAAACATCTTGCAGATGAATGAAGGCATATAAACCAGTAAAGTTGATAAAAATGGAAAGTAATGAAAACAGATTGTGAAACTCTGTTTTCATAAATTCACATGCAAAGCTACATCTGACTGGATCTGACTCAGGATATGTTTCAGTCTTACAAGTGTCCACACTTCCCCTGAAGAGATGGAAGAGTCAGTTACAACCTGTGTTGCAATGATCTTCTCTGTAAAATGAAAATAATGCTGCTGTTCACATCAGAAGACAGTGGAAATGAAAGAAAATGTAAGATTAGCAGAATAACTGTGATTTATGAACTGTCACTGAATTTTGCCATTCATACACTTGACCTCACAGGACAGCAAAAGAAAACTGTGAGTAAACCTTTATCAGTGAACATATTTCATTTCAGTAACTTAATTTATGTGATAACGCTGCACATTCCTACTCAGACTCCTGGGACTATGGAGACAAGGCCCATGACTAGAAGTGGGCAGAATGACCTCCAATGTAGTAACAAGAAAATGGTCCCCATGGATAAGACTAAACACGCAACAGTGCTCATTAATAATCTTCTATAGCATCAATTGTTACATTACTACACTAAACAGAGTTGAGGGACAGATACACAATTCTCAAGCAGGTGAACACATTTACTAGCCGTCAAATGTTGTAGAGTTTATATGGCAGTAAGATCAAAAAAGCTGTTGGGATTCTTGCATGTCTCTCTTGTGTGCTCTGTAAGAGTTTTTTTTAAATATTTTTTAATTTTATTTATTTCTGTATGTGTATGAATGTACTGTCTACATGCAGGTTTGTGCACCCATGTCGTGCAATGCCATGGAGGTCAAGTGAGGGTGTCAGATTCCCCTGGAACTGGAGTTCTCCTGGAATTGGAGTTTCAGACAGTTCTCAGCCACCATGTGGGTGCTGGGGATTGAACCGGGGTCCTCTGTAAGAGTGGTCGGCGCTCTTAACCACTAGGCCATCTTTCCAGGCCCTCTGTAACAATTTTATGCACTGGGTATGAGCCAAACCTCTCACCCCACCACAGCACCCACTTGCATGGACGCATAAGATTATATGACATGGATGATATTTGCTGACATTATCTCTGAATTTCCTCTTCCTAACTTGTCAGTTCAACAAATAAAGAATGACCAGCATTTTCTTCTGAAATACCACAGATATAAATTTTATAAAATGGAATTTCCCTTATTTCTCTTAAGACTTTGATCTTAAATTCATTTAAAAATCATTTGTACCTGGTGTAAGCATGTTGTCCTGTTTTACGATCCCAGCTGGTGGCTCCTGAACATCACAGCAGCCGTTTCTCTCTGTTTTCCTGCTCTGGGCCCATTTGTTCTTATGAGTCATGATTACACGCTGTCCCAGCTCTGCTTTGACTGTGTAAGGATTACAAACCCCACTTAATATGACCCAATTTTGCACACCCCTTAAATGGTAGCAGAAATTTACAGGAAATTTTCAATGTGTCAAGAGTGTGAAAGTGATGTCAAAGATTTCTTTTGGCTTTTCTTGGTCTGTTTGTATGTGTATGTTCATATGCATGCAGGTGCAAGTGTGTATATGTGTATGTGCATGTGTGTAGATGTGTGTGTGTGTCTCTTTCTCTCCTTTCTCTGCCTCATGTGTGTCTGTGCGTCTGTGTGGCTGTGTGCATGCACACCTGGAGAACCTTCTTCAGTCACTCCCCAGCTTGTTTTCTGAGGTCTCTCAGTGAACCTGGAGCTCACTATTTTGACGAGGTTGGCTGGCAGCAAGCCCCGGGGACCCACCTATCTCTCCCTCCTCACCACTGGGATTAGAAACACACAGCACCACATCCAGCTCTTTACTGTACATTCTCGAGATCAAGCTGAGGCCCTCATGCTTCTGTACAAAACAAGTCATTGATTAGTCCCCAAAGCAAGCGTTTCACTAGGAGAAGCTCAGGTTATGTATGGAAGAAGTAGACTTAACCCCCCGCAAAAAAAAAAAAAAAAATTCCTTCTATGTAATGAGAAAGTGGAGATAAAAATAGGGAGGTCCAGAGAGAAGTGGAGCAAGTTGCTCATGTAAAATTGGAATCCTCTATGGTGGGAGTTCTGGGGGGGGGGTTGTGATCCAATAGATCCTCCTTATCCAGAGGGAAATGTTTCAAGGCCTTCCTGATACCACAGATGCACTAATCCTATATACAATGTTTTTTTTTCCCCTGTGTATGAGAAAGTACAACAAGCATAATAAAAGTATGGCAACATTAACTAATAATAAAATATATAATTACAATTTTATGGCAGACTGTGAAAATGGCCTGTGTTTCTGGAATTGTCCACATAACCCCATTGACCACAGATAACCAAAATCTGTGACGTTGATGAAGGTGGGGGCCTAGGACTGCTTTAGGCAATGCAGCTACTCTGAAGAAGTAATGATTGAAGACCATGAATGATGAGACATGACCATCTGATCCAGAGAATTTCCTTGGTGGGGGGAACATGCCCACCATGAAGCCTCCTGCCCCACCTCTGCTGTTATAGGTTCCCCAGTTACTAGGCAAAGCAATGAGCTAACTCTCCAATGGTTCGGGTTCAGGAAAGACTAGAGAATTTATTAGGTTTGTCTACAAAATGATGGAGGTAATGGAGGTAAGCATGCACTCACTAGCCAAGAAGCAGTTCTCCTTTCCCAACACAGCTTTCTGGAGTCCTGCCATGAATTCTGTATCCTCCACCCATGATGGTGAAATGGCAAGAGACACCCCCCAGCCCCATGTGGTGGGCTTTTGCATGCCCCAGCAGGATCCCAGAGTTCAGTCCGTGTGCACTGCAGGAACATTGCAGGAACACCAGCATTGCAGGAACCTCATTGTGTTTGGGCTTTGCCCTTAGGCCCTCCCTCTAAGTAAACCAGACTCCATCTTTGTAGTTCACAGCTTGTCCAGTGATGAATCCATTTCAAAGAAGATCTATTTTATCCCACACCAAGTGGAAAGGAGAGTACAGGCAGAGGAAAGAGCGGGCACAAAGGCTCCATGTGATGAAAAGAAGTCTGTAAAACAGAAGTCCAAGGACTGCAAGAACAACAGGGAGAGGTGGATAAATAGGAAAACGGTAGGCTGGCCAGCCATGGTGAGGAGGTTTGCTGTGTTAAAACTCAGTCACGGGCCAGTGACATGGCTCAGCGGGTAAAGTCACTTGCTGCCAAGCCTGATCTCTTGAGTTTGATTCCCAGAACCCACACAACAGAGGGAAAGAACCCCTGAAAATCTTCCTCTAAACTCCACATGTATGCTTAACCTGTACACACATACACATACTCATCATCGTCATCCTCATTATCATAAATGTAAAAAAAAAAAAGCTACTCAGCCACTGCATATTTCAGAGATTAAAGTAAGGAAGTTTTATGATCAGACTTTTTGTCTCTCAAGTCTAAGCCCAGAGATTCCCGGATGTGGTGATGCACACCTTTAATTTTTTTACTATTATTTTTTATGTGTATGAGTGTACTGTCTCCATGTAGATTGGTGCGCCCATGTCGTGCAATGTCACAGAGGTCAGAAGAGTGCATGGGATTCCCCAGGAACTGGAGTTAAAGACGGTTCTCAGCCGCCATGTGGGTGCTAGGGATTGAACCTGGGTCCTCTGCAAGAGCAGTCAGTGCTCTTAACCGCTGAGCCATCTCTCCAGCCCCGGTGATGCACACCTTTAATCTCAGTCCAGAGCTTCCTGGATGTGGTGATGCACACCTTTAATCTAAGCCCAGAGCTTCCTGCATGTGGTGATGCACACATTTCCTCCTATGTTCCTGTCCCTGATTCCTCACCAATGTGTCCCCAGCATATAAAACAGAGCCTTGGGGCTGGAGAGATGGCTCAACAGTTAAGAGTACTGGCTGCTCTTGCAGAGGACCTGGGTTTGATTCCCAGCACCCACATGGTGGCTAACAGCTGTCCATAACTCCAGCTCCAGGGGCTCCAATACCTTCTTCTGACCTCTGTACACATTTCACAACACACATGTACACATGCAGGCAATACACTCATACACATAAAATAAAACATTTTTAAAAACAGAGCCTTACTCAATGATGGTACTATAAATATTACTGGAAAAGTGAGTTACTAAACTCTACTTCAGTTTAGATTAAATTCCTTTTTATTTTATTTTTTTATGTGTATGAGTGTACTGTCTGCATGTAAGTGGTGCACCTGTGTTGTGCAATGCTGTGAGGGTCAGATGAGGGTGTCAGATTCCCCTGGAACTGTAGTTAAAGATGGTTTTTAGCCACCATGTGGGTGCTGAGAATCAAACCCAGGTCCTCTGCAAGAGCAGTCGGAGCTCTTAACTGCTGAGCCATCTCTCCAGCCCCCTAGATTAAAATCTAAGACAGACATAGCATTACAAGTTTCCCTTCTTTCCTATAAACAGAAGTCAGTGTAACGTTGGTATTATAGACTTATGAGACCAAAGCAAGAGAGTTCAAATGACCAAGACCAGCCAGGCATGGTGGCACACACCTTTAATCCCAGCACTCAGGAGGCAGAGGCAGGTGGATCTCTGTTCAAGGCCAGCCTGGTCTACAAAGCGAGTTCCAGGCCAGCTGGGACTAAAGGGAGACCCTGTCTCAGAAAAAAAAAGAGCAAGACCATGTAGGGAAGCTACTGTTATTCTTTTGCTAAAAGGACACGATGTCCCTGTCAAACCACCCTCCAAACATTTGCTTATGTCCGTAGATTAGTACTGTTGTCAGATTTGGTCAAAGCAGCATTGTTGGAGACTGAGATGAATTAATTTAGAATTTAATGGAGTTCAGGGGTTCTGAGGCAGCTTGGGGCACAGACAGAGGATGGGCTGCTGAAAACAGCAGGTCCATCTAACACTGTCGACTGGAACAACCAAATGGGACATGGCTGCCAAGCCCTGAAACTGCCTCCCTTTTTTTTTTGTTTTGTTTTATGGGAAAATCATCCTGGGCAGTCTTTACTGACTGTTGTCTGTCTTCCTCTGGTTACTGCCTGCTTTACTCAGGACCTAAGTGCATATGTGACTGTTTTCTGTCTTACCTGCTTTTACTAAGATTTCTGTGTTCTTTCAATGGCTAACTGCCTTCCCTCAAAGTTATCACCCAAAATTTATCTACAAAGCCCTCTCCCCGATCCTCTCTGTAAGAGGACATCTGGTTAATTTCACTTTCCTTGCAATCATGCCCCTGTGCTTCGTGAGAGCCCTGCTTTTAATGCCATAAACTTGTAACAAAGGAAAAATAGATGAGGTTTGCAAGAGACAAGTCTCCCAGGAGTGTTCTGTTAGCACTCTTTGCACACTCCTTGCTATGGCTCCCCGGGAGCTAGGGGTGGGTCAGCATCGGTGTGGGTCCCCAAAAAAGCATCTTTGTTGCATTAGGCAAGTTACTATAGCACCTCATGACCAGTCAGTGTGCTAATAAGTGGTTTCGCTACCACACCCTTCAAGATTCAGGGTCAATTGCGGAAGGAGAGGGGAAACGCAGACGAAGGGGTGGAGTGTTGTGGAATGCTGTCCTGAGCAGTGACACGCCAGTTGCAGTCTTGAATGCTCAGTAGCTGTGATTGTCTGCAAAAGACCTTCTCAAGGTTAGATCCGGCAACATTCCATCAGGGATGATGGAAGGCCTCACCCCTCCCTGACAATTTACAAGACAGTTAATGGTTGCTGGCGAGGGAGACAACTTCTTCTGTGATAGCGCCACCTGCAGGTTGCCTGTGGTTCTGTAAGTAACCCTAATTAAACTCATTGGTTTTGAAAAACTCAAGAATCAATAATATGTGAAGAAATTGAAGATGTAATAAGCAGCCTCCCAACCAAAAAAGACCCAGGCCCAGATGGTTTCACAGCAGAATTCTATAAAATATTTCAAAAAGACTCATTAATATCCAAGTTGTTTAGAAGGATACAAATGGAGGGAGTTCTCCCAGATTCCTTCTATGAAGCCAGCATCACTCTAATACCAAAACCAGGCAAAGATGCAACTAAAAAGGAGAACTATAGACCCATCTCCCTAATGAACACAGATGCCAAAATTCTAAATAGGATACTGGCAAATNACATATTTGCTTTTACTTATTAGTACTTAAAACACCATGTAATCTGTAGACGAGTTCTGGGCAAAATGGATACTTTGTTGAACTCACGTCAATTAAGATGCACCAATTGAATGATATCACCCTTGTCCCTCTCCCATCCCCCCACCCTTCCCGAGTCCACCTTTCAGTCAGTTTTCCTGATGCAATCTTTCTGTTGTTGTTCTTTTAATATACTCACCCCCACCCCCTCTCCACAAGACTATTTATAACTGGGTATTGGTATAGCATCCACATATAAGAATACCATTTGTTCATTTTTTTTCTGGGACTGTTATCTCACTTAACATGATGGTCTGTCTAGCTCCATCCATTACTGCAAAGTTCATGATGTTGCCTTCTTTACGGCTGCAAGAATTCCTTGTGTACATGTACCACATTTTCTCATACCTACTATCAGTGAGGGGCATCTGGTTTGATTCCAGTTGTTTTGCTATTGTGAAAACAGAGCAGCAAAAACATAGCTGTGCATGGTTCTCTGCCGTAAGATGAGTCTTGGTGAGTATATACCCGGAGTGGTATGGACGGGTCAAATGGCAGGATCCCAGTTTGAGCCTTCTGTCTAAGGGTTCTCCACCACTGTTTTCATAGTGGCGCAAAGTTTACAGTTCCCACCAGCAATGGATTGAGTGTTCCCTTCCCACACCCTCTCCAGCACTTGGTATCATTTGTTTCTCTGATCTAGCCAGTCTTACTGGCGTAAGATGGTTATCTTAAGGCTGGTTTTAATTTGCATTTCCTTATTATTAGCGGTGTTGAACACTTCTCCCCGTACGCTTCAGCTGGCCTGGAACTCACCTGTAGACCAGGCTGGCCTGAACTCACAAAGAATCCGCCTGCTCTGCCTACCAAGTGGCTAGGATTAAAGGAGTTGCGCCCACCCACCGGCTTCTGTCCAGCATATCTCTAATTCCTCACTCTGTGAAGTCTCTGTTCAGATCTTTGCTCCATCTTCTTACGTGATTTCATTTGTTTTCTTCTTTATTTTTGAGTCAGCTTGTATACTTGGAACATTAATGGCTGTGTCAGATGTATCTGCTGTGAAGTTTCCTCCCATTCCTTGTGGGGTTGTCCTCTTCACTTTCTTTAATTGTTCCTTGATGTGTTAATGAGGTCCCATTTGTCAATTAACACCTTATTCTTGGACAGCTGCTTCTGATTTAGAAGCTTTTCCTACACATACGTCTTGTAGTCCTTCTGCAAGTTTCTCTTCTATCACCGCCAGAGTTTTGGTTTCACGTTGAGGTCTTTGATCCATTTGGATTGAACTTTTTACAGGGAGAGGTAGGATTAATTTCATTCTTCTACAGGTGGTGACCAGTTTTGGCCAATACCACTTGTTGAAGATGTTTGTCTTTCCTCCAATGTGTCTTCTTGGCCTCCTATCAAATATAGATGGCTGAATTGTATGTGCTCCGTTTGGATCGTCAATTTTGTTCACTGTCAACTGGTCTGGTTTTTGTTGCCAGTACCAAGCGTGTTTTTATATGACTAATGCCCCGTAGTATAATTGGTGTCTAGTATAGCAAATCCTCCCCCCCCTTGTATTGTTCTCTTTCGCCAGAGTTGTTTGGCTATTCGGTCTTTTGTTTTTCCAATTAAATAGGATTTGTTTTTCCAACACATGTGAAAAAGCTCTGGGGATTTTGATTGGATTGGCATTAAATCTGTATACAAGTTGTAGGTAGAATGGACATTTTATTATTTTATCTTTTCTTTTCCCAATCCACGAGGTGTAGGGGAGTTTTCCATCTTCCTATGTCTTCTTCAATTTCTCTTCTAGAGGTTTAAAATTTTTTGTTGTAGAGTCATTGTGTGTCTTTGGTTAGGTTTGTTCTAGTATTTATGTGTTTTTGCTGGCTATTGTGAGTGGAAGCTCTCCTTGTATTCCTTCTTCAGCTGCCTACGTTTGGTGTAGAGAGAGTCTACTGATTTTTCTAGGTTTATTTTGTATCCTGCCACCTTACTGAAGCTCCTAATCGTTTCTAGGAGGTTCCTGGTGGAGTTCTTAGCATCCCTTAAGTAGACAATCTTATTATCAGCAAAAGGGATAGCTTGACTTCTTCTTTTCCTATTAGAACTCCTTTAATTCCTTTCTTGCCTTATTGCCCTAGCAAGGGATTCAAGGACTATGTTGAAAAGGAGTGGTGACGGGGCAGCCTTGCCGAGTTCCTACCCTTAAGAGGGAATGCTTCTGCTAGTTTCCCCATTGGATTGATATTGGCTGTGGGTTTCCTGTATATGGTTTGATTACATTAAGGTATGATCCCTCCAATCCCAATTCCCCTCTAGGACTTTAAAAATGAAAGGATGCTGGGATTTGTCAAAGGCTTTTTCTGCATCAATTGAGATGATGCGTGGTTTTTGTCTTTCAGTCCATTTTATATACTTGATGATATTTATTGATTTTCGAAGTGTTGAACCATCCCTGCATCTCTGGTATGAATCCAACTTGGTCATGGTGGATGATCTTCTTGATGTGGGTCTGTATCGATTTGTAATGTAAAAAAAAAAAAAAGAAATGAAAAAGGAAATCGAACACTCATCCAATCAAGAGGAAAGAATGGGAAAAAGCCTCAGAAGCAAAATGGAGGAAGCAGCAAAAACAATATCAGACATGGAAGATAACACAGAACAATGAAAAAGCTCAAGTAAAGACTATAAAAATTAAAAAAAAAATACACAAGAGTGGAACAACCAGGAAATGTGGGACACTATGAAAAGACCAAACATCAGCATCATAGGGATAGAAGAAGGAGAAGAATCCCAAGAGAATGGTATTGATAAGATCTGCAGCAGAATAATAGATGAAAATTTCCCAAAACTAAAAAAAGACAAATGTATTACAAATACAAGAAGCAAATAGAACACAAAATAGACAAGACCAGAAAAGAAACTCCCCTCGCCATACCATAGTTCAAACTGTAGATGCCCAAAACAAAGACAAAATTCTGAAAACCACAAGAGAAAAACAACAAGTTACATATAAGGGGAAACCTATCAGAATTAAAGCTGACTTTTCAGTGCAAACTATGTAAGCAAGAAGAACTTGGACCAAAGCATTCCCAGTGTTAAATGACTATAAATGCCAACCCAGGTTACTATACCCAGCAAAAATGTAGATTCTAGTTGAGGGAAAGAGAAAAATATTCCATGACATGAACAAGAAGAAAGAATACATGTCGGGGAAACCAACCCTTCAGAGAATACTTGAAGCAATTCAAAGGAGAGGGGAGAGGAGCAACTACCCCCAAGCACCTTGAAACAGAAAGTAATAAAAGTAGAACTACAGAAGTAGAAACCTAGACCAAAAATGCAAATGGGTAATAAGATGAAAGGAAGCAACACACTTCTCTCAATTATAACTTTAAATATTAATGGACTAAACTCCTCAATCAAAAGGCATAGACTGGGAGAATGGATTAGGAAACAGAATCCATCAACATGCTGTCTATAAGAGACCCATCTCACCCTCAAGGATAGGCACCAACTTAAAGTGAAAGGATGGAAAAAATATTCCAAGCAAATGGTACCAAAAAGAAAGCAGGAGTTGCTATTTTATGCATAGTAGAAGCACACAGAAGAGACAAAGAAGGCCATTACATCCTTATCAAAGGGAAAATTAACCATGAAGTCTTCACAATCAAGAATATATATGCACAAAGCTACTGTGCACCGATCTTTAAAACACAGCTCTACTCAAGGCACAGATTAACATATATATATATATATATATATATAATTCTGTTTTCCATCACTTGTTAAAGTATTTCAATAAGTTCATAGTTTTAGAACCAAAGGTGCAAGATGTAATCTCAGCCTTGGCAGTGCAATTAATCAGAGCTGCATGTTTTAAGTAATATTTCTAAAGGTGTTTTTTATTCGAATGCATGTTACTATTAAGTACAACCACTAGGATAAAAATCTATTAAAGGAATGTGTGGATAAATGTATATATGTGTATGATATTGTTAAACAGCATATTAAGATCTGTCTGTGTATGGTTGCAATGCATGTGCCTCAGCTCAGTACAACCTTTATAAAGTGTCATCGCCAAATTTATTTATTAGAACCTTATTTATGAGTGTATGCAGGAAGTACTCTTCACTTTTAAGAATTCATAATGTAATTATGACATATACAAGAAACTGTGTTCCACTTACCAGGTAATATATACCTTGTTATAGCCTCAAGTGAAACAGACATATGTATAGAGTTACCCATACATACTAAAGTTGTTTTGTATATCTGTTATACTTTGCACATGTTACTTTTAATATTTTTAAGAGAAATTGGGTTTTACTTCTGATGACCACACACACAGTCCGAATGTAACCAATTTGGGTGAGCCCTAAGTATTTCCTGCCTGCTGTTGGCATGTAATGACCCCCCCCTTCCTTTTCCTTTTCAAAGCTATAATTCAAAATCTGGGGACAAGTGACATGGCCTTCATTTGAGAAGGTTCTGGGGGTTTGGGTTTTTTTTAATTTTTTTATTTGTTTTTGTATGTGTATGAATGTACTGTCTGCATGTAGGTTTGTGCACGGCACCTGTTATGCAATGCTGTGGAGGTCAGGAGAGGGTGTCAGATTCCCCTGGAACTGGAGTCAAAGACAGTTCTCAGCCGCCATGTGGGTGTTGGGGATCGGCACTCTTAACCACCTAGGCCATCTCTCCAGCACCGAGAAGGTACTGGTTTTAACCTCTTTATTATCTTGGATTTGTTTCATGGGCTATGTTACAACATTTTGCCTTGCATGGTTTAAATCATTGTACTTTGAGTACCTAAATGACTTTCATAGACCTTAAATAACAAATTGTAGGACTCACTGCACAGCTTTAATGTCAACTTGATACACCTGAGCTGAGAAGCCTCAATAATTGCCTTCATTGGACTGGCCTGTGCCCATTGTGGGTGATGCTATTCTTGGCCAGATATTTCCATATTGAATAGGCTGAGTATGAGCCAGCAACACAAGCCAGTAAATAGCCTCCTTTCCTAGCCTGTGCTGCAGCCACTACCACCAGGCTCTAACCGTGAGATTTTATTATTAGTCAGAATATTTTCCCACAGCAATTAAGAATTTACTAACAGTGCTTAAGTCAATGTTCAAGCTTTACTTAGGAGTTATGTGGTAATTAAAGTACCAAATTATGGGGCTGGAGAGATGGCTCAGTGGTTAAGAGTGCTGATTACTCTTGCAGAGGACCTGGGTTCAATTCCCAGCACCCACGTAGTAGCTAAGAACCGTTTTTAACCCCAGTTCCAGGGGAATCTGTCACCCTCTTCTGACCTCTGCAGCATTGCACGACATGGTTGCACCAACCTACATGCAGACAATACACTCATAAACATTAAAAAAAAAAAAAAAAATAGCCGGGCATGGTGGCACACGCCTTGAATCCTAGCACTTGGGAGGCAGAGGCAGGCGGATCTTTGTGAGTTCAAGGCCAGCCTGGTATACAATGTGAGTTCCAGGACAGCTGGGGCTACAGGGAGACCTTGTCTCAAAAAGACAAAAAAAATATATAAAATAAAAATAAATAAATAAAAAATAAATTAGTAAAAAGTTATCAGGCTGTATAGATGGCCTAGCGGTTAAAAGTGCTGACTGCTCTTGCAGAGGACCCAGGTTCGATCCTCAGCACCCACATGGTGGCTGAGAACCATCTTTAACTCCAGTTCCAGGGGGACCCGACACCCTCTTCTGACCTCTGTGGGATTGCACAACATGGGTGCACAAACCTACATGCAGACGGTACATTCATACACATACAAAAATAAATTTTAAAAAAAGCAAAAAAATTGGCTAGACAGTTTAGGGCCAAGTCCCCCCCACCCCCACCCCAAAGAACCAGTTTCTTTCTCAGCTGAGAGCTGACGACTTCCTGGATCTGCCAGTGGACTTATCCTTCTGCTTGCTCTGACTTGTGGCTCATGCATCCTTAACTCACTTGTCAGTTTTATTGACCTTGCATCCTAAACTGATTGGTGGTCTTCATGAAAGAACGATTAGGAGTCATACAACTGATGGCTCTCAGGTTGGACCACATCAGACTTGACCAAAATGGTATAAATGATAATTATTCAGAGAGGAAGCCATATGAGGATGTCATCCAAATGGACTAAATATCTTAAAATAAAGAGACCAAGATTGGCCTCTAGAGTACCCACAGGAATGGGGGAAGGTAAAGAGGGATCAGTTATGAGGGGACAAGACAGACTCCATTTTTCTACTTTGTGGAAATATACCCCCACCCTCAGATTCCAGGAAAAACCACAGAGTATCTCAATAGTTAGCAGGGAAGGACCAAAGGTTGTTTGTTGAAATTAGCTAGCAGGGAAGGACCAAAGGTTGTTGGTTGAAAATAGCGAACAGGGAAAGTCCAAAGGTTAAAACATATTTGTTATTCCACCAGGATGTACTCAATGAGTAAAGATCTCCCCCCACAGTGTCACCAAAGCTGACCTATCAGTTTAAAAACATCATGCTTCCTCAGTCCCTATGAATCAATAACAAAATGCCAACACTGAAAAATTCCCCATTTGCGGTTTTCCCCTTTGAAAAACCCAACTCCCCCAGGCCAAGTGCTGCTCGCCCCTCTCCACTGCGTGGGACAGGATAGCAGCCTGAGCTCGAGACCAAATAAAAGACTCTTTGTACTTACATTGGAGCCACGTGTCCTGGTGGTCTTTCGGGGGTCCCAGTGATCTGAGCATAACAATATATCCTAACCCAACAGAGGGTTTCACAGTGCTGATAACAATCATGTCCAATTCAAAACCTCCCAGCCTGGGGCTGGAGAGATAGCCTAGCGGTTAAGAGCGCCGACCGCTCTTACAGAGGACGCCGGTTCGATCCCCAGCACCCACATGGCGGCTAAGAACCGTCTGAAACTCCAATTCCAGGAGAACTCCAGTTCCAGGGGAATCCGATACCCTCTTCTGACCTCCGCGGCGTTGCACAACACGGGTGCACAAACCTGCATGCAGACAGTACATTCATACACATACAGAAATCAAAAAAATTAAAAAAAAAAAAAAAAACCTCCCAGCCTAACTCCTCTGCTCCGTTTCTCATCTGTGGTGACTGGAATGAGAACGTTCCCCATAGACTTCATTTGGACACTTGGTGGTGCTCTTTGGGGAGGTTATGCAATGTCTACATCTTAGAAGCCTTGATGAAGGAATGAAGTGATGGAGGGAGGAGGGATAGGCTTTGAGAATGTATAGCTTAGCCCTACATTGGCTTTCTCTGTTTCCTGTGTGACAAAATGTGGTCACCTAGCTTCCTGCTGCTCTGTCATGCCTTTCCTGACATTATGGCCCCTCCCTCAAGAACCGTAAGCAAAATCAACACTTCCTTCTGTAAGTTGCTTTCAGGCTCAGTGTTTATCACAGCAACATGAAAGGAGCTGATACATCATCTCAGCCACAGGCAGCAACACTTATTCATGCAAGAATTAGCATCACCCCGTTTCTTCCTCTCATCCACACCCTACCTCAGTGGTAAACCCCCACTTACATACAGAATCTGACCATCATGCACCACTTCTCCCAAGTTAATAATCCCCTTTCTGCATCTCTTAGCTCAAAGGCTCCTTATTCTGATAAGTTGATATATTTCCTACCATTGAGCTCAGCACCACTGTATTCTGACCCATGACACTATTTTATATCTCTTCCTCTTCAAATGAAGTCTCTTGGGGCTGCAAATAAGCCTCAGCAGTTAAGAGCACTGACTGCTCTTGCAGAGGACCCTGGTTAGATCCTCAGCACCCACATGGTGGCTAACAACTTCCCTAACTTCAGTCCAAAGGGATCTAGTGCCCTCTTCTGGCCTCTGTTGGTAACACAGGTACATGGTACACATACACACAAGTAGAGTCATACACATAAAATAAATAAAAGTGAAGGCTCTTGATTTTCTGTTTTATCTGTGAACTGAAGTTATCCACCATGAATACCAATGGCCAAAAAAAAGTAATTTTTAAAGGAATATGTAAAGGTAATGATCACATGTATAGAAAACACTGGGGAGAAACCTAGAAAAATTAGACCTCTGTGTAGGCAAGATGATGCCTTCTCAAAGAAATCACTGAGGTATCAAAGAATTTAAAGGTTATATGTGGGCTAACAGGACATTAGTGCCTCAAAAATATGATGGGGGAAAAACCCACAAACCCCAATACAGTGAGGGCATCTACCATTAGTAAAAGCACAAAGGAGGCATGAGTTAGGACATGGTTTAGGCTGATGCTGAGAGTGCATGATATCACACAATATCTTTTAAAGTTAAAAATACATAATGAGTCTGAGAAAGGGACTGTTATGCATGAAAGGGTCTTGATAGGATGGGAGGGAGATAAGAGAGGTTGTGGGGGAGAGTGATCAGACACATTACATACGTGGAAGAAATTATCAGATAACACAATTAGTCAAACTTTTTTAAAGGAAAAGAGATGAAGTACAGAGTTGTAAGGCAAGAATTGATCAGGAGGTGATACAGCTCATCAGGACAGTGCTTGCCCAGAAAGCAGACAGACCAGCATTCCACGCCAGCACCAAACAAACCAAATAACAAAGAAAATGAACGCCAGAGACCTTTCAATGAAAAAAAAAAAACTGTGAAAACACAGGAGGGAATGTTCGGAAGGCCGGGATCTGGTCTGAACAGAAACAAGGGAGAATCTAAATGACGAGAGTCTCTATACAGGGAAGAGAAGTCTATGATATTGCAGGCAAATGACTGAAGGACATTCAGGTTATCTCCACAGTTTTGCTGCTACATTAGGCTGAATCAGATGCCCCAGTACAGAGGCCCTGTGGAAACACAGCTTGCCAGCTTTCCAAGGTAATTACTAAAAATAGTTGAATTTGTAGGTTGTGGCAAATAATTATGTTTTAATGCATGAGAAACAAAGCAGCTTTGTTTCACTGCATGGATGCTCCACTTCATCACCTAACAGTAGTTCTGGGTTTTCTTTCACATAAAACAGGAGGCAATTTATCTCTAAGTATATCAATAAACCTGCTATACTAATCAACTTAATAGTCCTTGTAGATATTGTAACATCTCAAGGGCATAGCAGAGATCTGTGACTAACTGTGAATTCTCCTGTGCTTCACAAGGGTGGACAAGTGGGCAAAAGCCTTTCCACAGTCACTGCACCCATAGGACCTCTCTCCTGTGTGTTCCCTTTGATGAACCTTCAGCCATGACTTTGTCGTGAAGGCTTTCCCACACTCTTTGGACCCAAATGGTCTCTCTCCTGTGTGAATCCTCTCATGGGTGATGAGATCATTTTTGCACAGGAAGACTTTTCCACATTCCCCACATGCAAAAGAAGTCTGTCCCGAGTGCAGTCTCTGATGTATTACGAACCATGTCTTTTTCTCAAAGACTTTCCCACACTCAGTACAAGTGTATGGCTTCTCTCTAATATGAGTTTGCCGGTGTATACCTAGAGTGCTTTTCATGGTGATGCCCTTCCCACACTCGCCGAACACATACAGCTTCTCCCCAGTATGGGCTCCCAGATGAGCCAGCAGCATCTTTTACTCCCGTAAGCCTTTCCCACATTCAGTGCACATGTAGGGCTTCCTGCCTGTGTGCGTGCGCTGATGTACATTTAGGTGACTCTTCTCAGGAAAGCCCTTTCCACACTCGTGACACACGTAAGGCTTCTCTCCCATGTGACTCCGCTCGTGTATTATGAGACGTATCTTTGTTGGATAGCTTTTATCACACTCGCTGCACATGTAGGGCTTCTCTCCCATGTGAGTTCGCTGATGGACAATTAGTCGGTTATTCAAGGTAAAGCCTTTCCCACAGTCGCTGCACGTGAACGGCTTCTCTCCCGTGTGAGTGTGCTGATGGATTCTCAGCTGTATCTTTGTTGGGAAGGCTTTCCCACACTCTCCACACACATGGGGTTTCTCTCCTGTGTGGGTTTTCTGATGTGCAGTAAGATTGCACTTTGTAGAGAAGGCTTTCCCACCCACGCTGCAGCCATAAGGTTTCTCTCCTGTGTGAGTTCGCTGATGATAACTGAGCAGGTATTTTCTGGTGAAGGCTTTCCCACACTCACTACACACATACTGCTTTTCTCCCATGCGAGTTTTCTGGTGAATACTGCGGGTGGGCTCATCTCTGGTAAGCTCAGCAGAGTTCTTCACATCACAGGATCTGTTCTGCTTCTCAGGACTTACATGGGAGTTCAAAGTTTTTTCAGAGAAGGCAGACACATCACCATGCGGCTTGGACGTGGAATGACCTTTATGCCGATTAACAGCCTTTCTCAGCACCTGGTGCTCATGGCCTTGTTCAACACTCTTCTCGTGGCTTCCACTTCTCAAGTGATCCTGCAGAGGATCATTGACTGCTCCACCTCCTAGGAAAGGAGAGAACAGTGAACAATTTCATCAGCATCCTTCAGAACAAAACTGTTCAAGAAATGCCCCGGTGGGCTGGAGAGATGGCTCAGTGTTTAAGAGCAGGGACTGCTTTTCCAGAGAACCTGAATTCCAGTCCCAGGGCTTATCAGGCAGCTGACAACCGCCCGTAACTCCAGCTCCAGGGGATCTGAGCCCTTTCAGATCTCTGATTCAGGCAATGTACTCTGGTGCACACACACAAAATTTTTTTAAAAAATAAATGCCTTGACGTTGAGTGGCTCTTTAGTGATAATGTGAAGCTTCACATATAGGCAAACATATAAATATATGTAGGTGTGTACATCTGTACATATATGCACACATATAAATATATATATATATGTATATATAATATATATATATATACATATATAAATATACCTTACTGGTGGTGGTGGTGCACACCGGTAGGATATGCTGAAGAGGCAGAGGTAGGAGGATCTCAAGTTCAAGACCAGCCTGAGCTACATGGAGTCCCTCTATTTAAAAAAAAAAGAAAAAAGAAAATAAATAAATAAACCTAGGTGTATACATCTATACATAGTCCCTATTACTTGCACATTGGTAAAACAATCACTGAAACACATTAAAACATAAAAGCATAAGTGAAGAAAAATGTAACTCACTAACTGAAAACAGATGCGTTTCTTTTCTAAATACATCTTTACAACATACAAAGATAGCTAAACACAAACAGGACATGCTTAGCAGGGAGCCTCAGAATTTCACAGGACATCTGCCCACAGAAACGGGACATATACTAGACAACACGGGATTACATCCATTTGTCCAAAAATAATTACTGACAGCTCTATGACAGTCACTGGACTCTTATCTCATGGCTGTTTTGGACTTATTTATTTTCAGCTCATGTGCACATGCATGGATGTAAGCAAATCCAACTTGTACAATGCTCACAAAGGCCAGAAGAGGGCGCTGGACGTCCTGAACTGGGATGACAGACAGTTAAATGTCAGCTGCTACCTGAGAGCAGGGAACTGAACCTGGGTATCCACAGAGCAGATAGTGCTCCTGACAGCTGAGCCATCTCTCCAGTCCCCTGGTCTCACATTTTCGATGCTGGTGATTGGACCCACGGCCTTGTGCATGCTAAACAACACCCCAGCACTGAGCCACATGCCCAGCCACATGGTCATGTTTGGAAGATACAAACAGATTCCTTATTTTCATGCGGGTTTACATCTTCCTAGGGAAAAAATAACCAATGGGAAGCACAGAAACAAAGGAAAGGTGTGGGGGCATGCCTGAGACCCAGGACTGGAGCCCGAGGCACTGGCAGGAGAACCACTGTATGTCCTGGGCCAGCCTGGGCTACATAGCATGCTTCTGTCTAACAAAAATAACAAACTCTGAGAGGGTAGAGAATGGATGGAGGGAAAGAGGAGTGAGCGAGGGATTACATTTAGTGTGTAAATATGACTAAGAGAAGCAGGGAGACACAGGAGGGAGAGTAAGACAGTGACAGCGTCCCCCTAGAGAAGGTCCAGAGTAAGACAGCGTCCCCCTAGAGAAGATCCAGAGTAAGACAGTGTCCCCTTAGAGAAGATCCAGAGTAAGACCGCGTCCCATAGAGAAGATCCAGAGTAAGACAGCATCCCCCTAGAGAAGATCCAGAGTAAGACAGCGTCCCCTAGAGAAAAACCATGGTTCACAAAGCACATCTCACTCACGGTCTCCAAAACCTCCCAACCTAACTCCTCTGTCACCTGTCATCCCAGAGAGTTCAAAAATTTGAACATTTGGGGGCGCTGTTTGGGGTGGTCATGCAACAAAATTAGTCAGCCTTAAAGGAAAAAAATATGAAATACAAAGTTTTACAGAAGGAACTGAACACGAGGGGATGTAGCTCAGCAGGAGAGAGCTCGTCTAAAATGCGAAAGGCCCAGGGTTCCACCCAGCACCAGACAACGAGGACATGAACAGCAGAGAGCTTTCCAGGGAGAAGCTCTGTGAGAAGAGCACAGGGGCTGATGTCTGAACAGCCAGGATGTGGTCTGTAGGGAATAAGGGAGAATCCAGACTAAGAGGACCTCCACAGGGAAGAGAAGTCTTGGTCCCTGTGGGCCTTGGGGGACTCACAAGAAATTTGCCACAGTGAATAGCAAATCACAACGAATTGTAGTTCAACATCAGGGAGACGTCATCAGAAAGTCTACTGCAGGGAAGAGAAAGAGCTTAATGAATCAGAGAAAAGGAAACAGGGAGAGGTGGGGAAATTCAAGGCAGAGCCTGGGCGACTTCACAATCAAGAACAGAGGATCTGGAGGCCACACACACTGAGTGGCCAAGTAACCTGGGTATGGGGTCAGAGATGGGGTGTGCTGAGAAAGAACAAGTTTGGCCAGGAAAACGCAGCCAACAGCAGACCATGAGGACATAACGGAGAAAGAAGGGAAACACTGCAGAGGCCCAGGAAGAAAAGGACGCAACAGAGCACGAGGCTGTGGATTCAGATGAGAGGATTCAAAACCAGAACACATAGAGGGCACATTTCTCTGAACATTCCTGTGAGGAGAAACATCTATGGAGAGGCATGTCCAAAGAGATGCTGTGCACAGACCTTCAGACCTGTGGGGTCTCTGATCAACTGGCATGTGACAACTCCAGCTTCCACTGGCCTGGCTGGTGCTCCCACTCACCTGATTGGGATCCACACTGAATCTCAGTGTCCACTGTCCAGGTTTCTCCTTGGAGCAAATTGGAGATGGCATCTGACTTGCTGGCTTGAAACCCTGTTGGTGAGAGGCAGCCAAGATGTAGGTTCATCAAGCTGGGCTTCAATGGCCTGGGAACTACATGCTGTATGTCAGAGAAGCCATGCCTCTCAGAAGGAGGCACCTCGCCCTGTTTTTCTAGAACCAGAAATAGAATGAGTATGTGTTTCTACAGACAGCACAGTGCATATGCAGGCCAGTCTTGGTTCCCAGTGGACTGGACCTGGAAGCAACTAAAAGGCAAGCCACTGGGCACTGCAAGTGATACTCATACATAGAAAATAATTAAAAAATGTGTAAGCCAGGCGTGTTGGTATACACCGCTAATCCAAGCACTTGGGAAGCAGAGGCAGGTGGATCTTTGTGAGTTCAAGGCCAACCTGGTTTACAGAGTGAATTCCAGGACAGCTAGGGGCTACAGTGAGACCCTGTCTCAAAAAGACCAAAAAAATGTAATTGTTTCAGGAAGAGGAAACCAGGCTGAGCAGAGGCCAAAGGAGCCAGCTTCGGGTTCCCTCCTGAGCCTCCCTCCTGTCAGCAATAAATGAAATAATCTCTCTCCTCTCCTAACTTGCTTTTGTCAGTGTTTGATCACACCAGAAGAACAAAGTAACATAGAAGATCAGCAGCTCTGCCAGACTCCTCTGGACTGGGACTGCTTGATATCAGAATCCTGGACTGAGCAACTCCCACCATCCCATCCTCCCCAGTGGGAGGAGCCATGTGAACTGCATACCACGTCATGGAGCCAAGCTAATCAACCCTTAATATAGCCTCAGACCCTGAGCTCTGGTTCTTCGAAAACCGTGAGCAGCACAGGGTGGCACTTCAGGGCTTTCCCATGCTGAGGAAAAAAGACAACTGAGGAGCTCCCTGTAAGCACTCAGGACAGGGTCCTCACCCACTCATTATATCCTTATAAGCACTCAGTACAGGGTCCTCACCCACTCACGAGCTCCCTCTAAGCACTCAGGACAGGGTCCTCACCCACTCACGAGCTCCCTCTAAGCACTCAGGACAGGGTCGTCACCCACTCATGAGCTCCCTCTAAGCACTCAGGACAGGGTCTTCAGCCACTCATGAGCTCCCTGTAAGCACTCAGGACAGGGTCTTTACCCACTCACAAGATCCCTCTAAGCACTCAGGACAGGGTCGTCAGCCACTCAAGAGCTCCCTGTAAGCACTCAGGATGGGGTCCTCACCCACTGATGAGATCTCTCCAAGCACACAGGGCAGGGTCTTCACCCACTCACAAGATCCCTTTAAGCATTCAGGACAGGGTCCTCACCTGTATGTATTCTTTTGGCAGAAGCACTTAAAAGCAGTTACCTAACAGCCAAAGACTTGACACCTGCTGTTATTTTCACAGACCTATGACAGCCTGGATTGTCCTTTGATCTCTCAGGAAAGATCTTTGATCTGGAATTTAGACAGAGATTCCCTTGTTCCAATTACCTGCCTCAGCCCCCAATTGTGTGTACATGTCCGGTCCATGCCCAGGTTAGTATAAAAGTCTTGAGTTCCAACATTAAAGGGCAGTCTATTCTCCCAGGCTTTCTGAGTTCATGTCTGTCATCAGTCTTTGTCTTTCTTTTCCCATGGGTAATCTCCCACGGTGCCCCTCCCCTCTCCTTCCCAGCAGCTAAGCCCAGAGACTGTCTGCCTGCAGGCAGGAGACAGCCTTGAAGCTTGCAGTTCGGCTGGTAGAACCTCGAGCAGGTGCAAGAAGGGAAGAAGATCCTGTTGACTGCTGCCACGCATGTCTAAAGGAAGATCAGATGGTTAGAAATGACTGGCACTCACCCACTCATGAAATCTCTCCAAGCACTCAGGACAGCATTCTCACCCACTCACAAGACACCTGTAAGCCATCAGGATAGGCTCCTCAACCACTCACCAGCTCCATCTGAGCACTAAGGGAAGGAACCTCACCCAATGATGAGCTCCCTCTAAGGACTCAGGATAGGGTCCTCACCCACCCATGAGCTTCCTCCAAGCACTCAGGACAGGATCGTTGTGATGGTTAATCCTAGGTGTCAACTTGACTGGAACAAATAAGAGAAAAAGGATCTTCGGATTAGACGACCTCAACCCAGATGGCCCACCCCAAATGTGGGTGTTACCATATGCTGGAAGGCAGTACAAAAGGCCATGGCAGAGGTAGCTGTTCCCTTTTTTCCTGCAGGTTGCCTCTCTCTCACTGGTGAGTTTCTCTTGCTGCTGTGATCAACCCTTTGGATCCCAGCATGTACTGAGACCAGCAGATCTCCTGGAATCCATCGGGCCTTCAGCACCAGATTGGGACTACTGAGCCATTCAGCCTTACAGAATGAACAGTTCCCTGGATTCTCATCCTCTCCAGTGCAGCACGGCGACTGTTGGACTACTTGAACTCTATCACGTGAGCAAATAAAAAAATTGCATATAGCTATATATTCATCCTGTTGCTTCTGTTTCTTTAGAAAACACTGACTAATACAGATTTTGGTACCAGAAGTCATCCTAGAGAAACAGAATTGAAAGGATGAATTTCTTTAGTGAGCTTGGTAGTTTCTGGAGCCAGATCTCCAACCCAATGAAGCTTAGAGTTACTGAAGGCTCTCCTGGTGGTATGAAGAGGAATGATAATCCTTGGTGCAGACTATTTGATGTAATTATGAATATAGATCCATTTTACTCCCCTAACTCACCTCTTGTGAGGAGCAAGGAATTTAGTGACTCTATATATAAAACGTTTGAGAAATTGCGGAAAAATAAGGAAAATAATGATGTTGCCTGGTTGCTCCTAGCATCTCTGGATAAAGTGAAAGAGGAAAATAAGGAGCTCCAATTCGAAAGAACAGTTTAAAAGTTTCCAAGTGTCTTCTGGAAGAGAATCTTCTCTCCAGCAGCCAAAGAGCTAAAGCAGCAGAATATCAAGCTGGAGCCCTTATTATACATTTGGCTGATTCACAACGCAAATTTAATTCCCAGGCATGAAGAGTGTCAACAGTCAAAGTGAGGCACTGGTGGGGAAAGGGTAGAACCCTGAAACTTTGGATGGAGATGTGTGGGAGGACCACTATGATAAGAACTTTTAACCCTCGGATTCTGAGGGATTTTCTTTATCTGAGGAATTAATCTCCCCACCATCAGCAGAGAATCCACACCCTGCAGATCCCTCCTCCCCACCCTTGCCTGAGGAACTAATCTCCGCCTCCCAGTGGGAGCTAATGTCCCTCAGGACCGAGCAATTGTTGACTCTAGACCTATGACCAGATTAAAGGCTAAGCAAGCCCCACAAGGTGAGATAGAAAGTGTGGTCCATGAAGAGTGTGCTACACCACTAAAGAAATTAATGAGTTTGCCAATTCATTCCGGCAGAAGCCTAAGTAATATGTGTGGGAATTGATTTTAAGTGTGTGGGATAATGGTGGAAGAAATATACAATTGGATCAGACTGAGTTTATCGATATGAGCCCACTGAGTAGAGATTCTAGCTTTAACATGGAAGTTCGAGCAGTTAAAAAATGTGATAAAAGTTTATTTGAATGGTTGGCTGATGTACTTATTAAAACATTGCCTACTAACAGCGAGTTAGAGAAGCCTGCTATTCCTTAGCTTGTATTGATGAAGTGATTGTGAGGGTCAGGCAGATGGGCATGCTCGAATGGGTTTGAAGTGTAAAACCACGTTCTCCACTATGTGAGGACCCAGAGGACATGTCTTTCACTGAGTTTATAAGATGGAAATTACTGAGAGAGACACCAGAACATTTGAAGTGCTTTGTTTTTGTTCTATTTCTTATGCCAGACCTTATAGTCAGAGAAGTTGTTGCAACTGGCCCCTCCCTTCAACAAGAAAGAAGCACAACATTTAGTGAGACTTTTTGGATTCTGGAGGCAGCACATTCTTCATCTGGGTGTGTTACTATGACCCATATACCAGGTGACTCGGAAGGCAACAAACTTTGAGTGGGGCTTGGAACAGGAAAAGGCTCTTCAACAGGTCCAGGCTGCAGTGCAGGCTGCTCTGCCCCTAGGGCCATATGATCCAGCAGACCCAATGGTGCTTGAGGTATCAGTATCAGATAGAGATGCTGTCTGGAATCTGTGGGAGGCTCCCATAGGGGAATCACAGTGGATGCCCTTGGGATTTTGAAGTAAGGCTCTACCTTCATCTGCAAACAAATATTCTCCTTTTGAGAGACAGCTCTTAGCCTGATATTGGGCCTTAGTGGAAGCTGAACCTTTGACAATGGGCCACCAAGTAATCATGAGACCTGAGCTGCCCATCATGAGCTGGGTGTTATCTAAGCCACCAGACCATAAAGTAGGACATGTGCAGCAACAGTCCATTATCAAATGGAAGTGGTACATACATGACAAGGCTTGGGCAGGCCCTGAGGGCACAAGCAAGCTACATGAAGAGGTTGCCCAAATGCTATGGTTGCCACTCCTTTTACAATGCCTCCTGTGCTTAAGCATGCACCTATGGCTTCATGGAGTTCATCCTATGGTCAGTTGACTGAGGAAAAGAAGATTTGGTCCTCGTTTACTGATGGTTCTGCACGCTATGCAGGCACCACACAGAGGTGGACAGCCGCAGCATAACAGCCTATTTCTGAAACAACACTAAAGGACACTGGTGAAGGAAAGTTTTCACAGTGGGCAGAACTTCGGGCAGTGAACATGGTTGTACATTTTGCCTGGAAGGAGAAATGGTCAGAGGTTCAATTATATACTGATTCATGGTCTGCAGCCAATGGTTTGGCTGTATGGTCAGGGACTTGGAAGGAGCATTACTGGAAAATTGGGGAGAAAGACATTTGGAGAAGAAGTATGTGGAGAGAGATCTCTGAATGGTCAAAGGATGTGAAGATACTTGTGTCTCATGGAAATGCTCATCAAAGAGTGATCTCAGCAGAGGAGGAGTTTAATAATCAAGTAGATCTGATGGCTCTTTCTGTGGATAGTCACCCTCTTTCTCCAGCTATCCTTGTTGTTGCTCAATGGGCCCATGAAAAAAGTGGTCATGGTGGCAGAGATGGAGGTTATGCATGGGCTCAACGACATGGACATCCACTCACCAAGAGTGATCTGGCTACAACTGCTGCTGAGTGCCAGATATGCCAATGGCAGAGACAAACATTGAGCCCCCAATATGGTGCTATCCCCAGGGTGACCAGCCAGCAACCTGGTGGCAGGTTGACTACATTGGACCACTTCCATCATGGAGGGGACAGTGTTTTGTCCTTACAGGAATAGATACTTATTCTGGTTATGGGTTTGCCTTTCGTACACATAATGCTTCTGCCAAAACTACCATCCAGGGACTTACAGAATGCCTTATCCACCATTATTGTATTCCTCACAGCATCACTTCTGACCAAGGAACTCACTTCCCAGCCAAATAAGTATGACAGTGGGCCCATGGTCATGGTATCCACTGGTCTTAGCATGTTCCCCAACACCCAGATGCAGCTGGCTTGATAGAATGATCCAATTGCCTCTTGAACACACCATTACAGTGCCAATTAGGTAGCAATACCCTGGAGGGCTGGGGCAACGTTCTCCAGCAGGCAGTATACGCTTTGAATCAGCACCCACTATATGGTACTGTTTCTCCTACAGCCAGAATTTATGGGTCCAGGAACCACGGGGTGGAAGTGGGAGTGATTCCATTCACTATCACCCCTAGTGACCCAGTAGGAAAATTTTTGCTTCCTGTACCCACGACCTTGCATTCTGCTGGTCTAGAAGTTTTGGTTCCAAAGAGGGGAGTGCTTTTGCCAGGAGATACAACAAACGTTCCATTGAACTGGAAGCTAAGACTTCCCCCTGGCCACTTTGGGCTTCTACTACCCTTAAGCCAACAGGCTAAGGAAGGAATAACAGTAGTAGGAGGAGTGATTGATCCAGACTACCAGGGAGAATTTGGACTTTTTCTTCAAAATGGGGGCAAGGAAGATTTTGTCTGGAAGGCAGGAGATGCTGTAGGGCGCCTTCTGGTGCTACCATGTCCTATGATTAAGGTCAATGGGCAACTCCAACAACCCAAACCAGACAGGACAATAAATGGCCCAGACCCTTCAGGGATGAAGGTATGGGTCACTCCTCCAGGGAAAGAGCCAAGACCTGTAGAGGTGCTTGCTGATGGTGGAGGAAATACAGAATGGGTAGTAGAAGAAGGTAGTCATAAATATCAGCTGAGGCCACGGGACCAGTTGCAGAAACGTGGATTATAATAGATATTAACTTTTGTCCTATTTGGTTAAGAATGTGCTTGTTCATATATATACATATATTAAGCAGATACTTGTGTTGTTCCCTGTTGAATGTGCAACTCAGATAAGTGTTAAGTGTTGTCATATTTAGGTTATTGGATACTGAAGGACTAAGTGGTCCTCAAGGACATTACCACCTACTCTATGATATAATGCTTTTTGATTGCACATGAGACCCTTATAACATGTTAGGTGGAATTATGGCCTTGCCATTGTTCACAATTGACATTTAAGCATAACATAAGGAGAGGATATTTATTGGGTGTCAAGTTGACAAGGGGTGGACATGTGATGTTTAATCCTGGTTGTCAACTTGACTGGACTAAGGAACAAATAAGAGAAAAAGGATCTTCATATTGGACTACCTCAACCAGGATGGGCCACCCCAAATGTGGGCATTACCTTCTGCTGGCAGGCCGTATAAAAGGCCAAGGCAGAAGGAGCTGGTACCTTTTTTCCTGCAGCTTGCCTCTCTCTCACTGGTGAGTTTGTCTTGCTGCTGTGATCAACACTTCAGATCCCAGTGTGTACTGGGACTGGCAGATCTCCTGGAATCCATCGAGCCTTCAGCAACAGATTGGGACGACTGAGCCATCCAGCCATCGGACTGAGCAGTTCCCTGGATTCTCAGCCTCTCCAGTGCAGTGCAGCTACTGTTGGACTACTTGAGCTCTGTCATGTGAGCAAATCAAATTGTATATAGCTATATATTTGTCCTGTTCTGTTTCTTTAGAGAACCCTGACTAATACAATCATCAACCACTCAAGAGCTCCCTCCAAGCATTCAGTGCAGGTACTCACCCAGTGACAGCAGGCTGTTGTAGTTGTCCCACATGACATCCTGGTACAGGTCCTTCTGAGCAGGGCTCAGGAGCTGCCACTCCTCCCAGGTGAATGTCACAGCCACATCATCAAATGCCAAAGAGTCCTGAAACATCACAAGCTGTCAATACAGTGACAGTTTACCCACCAGCTTCTGTTAATTCATATATAGACATACATCCAGAGAGACAAGAAACACACTACCAGCCTTCATAAAAAGTATTTGAGGGCTGGTAGACTACTTGCCTAGCATGGCTGCCCTGGGTCACATCACTAGCAACACTCTGACTCAGGGCTGTAATCCCAGCACTCAGGAGGTGGAGGCAGGAAGAGCAGAAGTTAAAGGTCATTCCTGACTACAGAGTGAGTTTGAAGATACAAGACCCTGTCTGAAAAAGAAGTGGAGGGGATTTAGGAGAGATTCTACGAAGAAGGGACTTGTCTATGTAACTCAGGAAAGTGGAGGGGACTTAGGAGAGACCCTACAAATAAGGGAATTGTCTAGGTAACTCATGAAATTGGAGGGACCTTAGGAGAGACCCTACAAAGAAGGGACTTGTCTACATAACTCATGAAAGTTGAGGGGACTTAGGAGAGACTCTACAAAGAAGGGACTTGTCTGTGTAATTCATGAAAGTGGAGGGGACTTAGGAGAGACCCTACAAATAAGGGAATTGTCTAGGTAACTCATGAAATTGGAGGGACCTTAGGAGAGACCCTATAAAGAAGGGACTTGTCTACATAACTCATGAAAGTTGAGGGGACTTAGGAGAGACTCTACAAAGAAGGGACTTGTCTATGTAACTCATGAAAGTGGAGGGGACTTAGGAGACCCTGCGAAGAATGGACTTGTTTATGTAACTCATGAAAGTGGAGGGACCTTAGGCGAGACCCTATGAAGAAGGGACTTGTCTATGTAACTCATGAAATTGTAGGGAACTTAGGAGAGACCCTATGAAGAAGGGACTTGTCTAGGTAATCCATGAAAGTGGAGGGGACTTAGGAGACCCTAGGAAGAAGGGACATGTCTATGTAACTCATGAAAGGACTTAGAGTCTGCTTTTGCTACAAAGCAGGAGCTTTGTCACACCCAGTGGGAAACTGAAGCATATCAGATGCTCAGGATCTCTCCCTTCGTTTTGCTTGTGGCTTTTTCAGTTAGGTCAGATTCCTACTCAGCTACACATGGACAGGGGAGCCATTTAACAGGTGTGCTCCCAAGGATGGTGATTCACACCCTTGGGACCGAGGGCATCAAGACAGGGGAAACTACAGAATATCAATTATCAGGTCTTATGAGGGCCACTTCAGACTGCCAGAACCATGTCCCTTTCTGGTCAAATACTGGATTAGACAGAGTTTGGATGGGACTGAGAGGCAGCCATGTTGGAGATAGGCTGGGCTTGCAGATGGGTTGGGGGTGGGTTAGGTGGGCTGAGTGGGGTTAGGTAGGTTTGGGGGTGTGTTAGGTGGGCTGAGTGGGGTTAGGTAGGGTTGAGCTGGGTTGAATTGAATTTTAAGACCGGTCTTAAAAAAAATACTAGGGCTCATGTAATACAAACTTGTCTTGAACTCCTGGTATAGAATAACAGAGCCTCGAACTCCTGGTCCTCCTGCCTCTGTCTTCTAAATACAGAGATCACAGACCTGCACCAACACACCAGGTCTATACAACCCCAGGAACAGAATCCAGGGCTTTGTACAGGCTAGGCAAGTACCCAGTGAGCTACCCTTCCCCACACCATCTTAGGTTTCTTATCTGTCTTTTCTCTCCTGAATCAGTCCATCCTACAGTCATCTGAGAATCTAGCAGCAACAGTTCTGATTATGATTAATTAAATATCTCCTGGTGAGTCAGAAGCTACTCCCAAGAATCAGCTGTTGACCCAGAGATGTTAAGCAGCCTGATCACAGTACAAAAAACAGTCCTTGGCAAAGCTCCCTTCCAGAGCCCTTCCCTGCAGGATCCTGGAATTCCTGCTGGTTCCTAGAAGTCAAGGCTAAGATGCTTGGTCCCTCTCATACTTCCTAGTATAATTAGGGTGTCTTTATTTTTTTCATTATTAAAATGTTTGCAATCTTCCTACAATATAATTCTATGGTATATAGATTACCTCCTCCACCCAGACCACCCCACACAGTGCCACATCCACTTCAGTACAGCTCCACCCACAGAGTCTGATTTGTGTCCCCTCATGTCCTTCCACGTGGCTCTGTACAGTGGAGCCTGCTCATGGTGGGCCACTGGGAGAAAAGAGCACACACATGCAAGGTTGCACTTAGTCAAGCGTGGTCTCCCATTTGGACTGCCAGGACTGTACCCAGTGGTGATTGGGAGGGGACAGTCCAGATTAACAGGCACCTTAGCCTTATAAAGTCAAATACCATATCCTGGAGACATTTTTTGAGACCTTCCGGTCAGACGATAAAAATGTCCGTTCTCATCTGCTGCAGGATTACAAAAACTAAGATAAGAACTGGATGGGCTGCAGGTAATTGTAAAACATTGACCAAAGATAAGGTAGGTAGTTAACAGAAGGTCCCCAAAGTTCTGAAGAACAGATTCCATAGGGAGATCACCAAGTGGCTCTTCCTGGACTTGTTCTAGGCTGAGTTCGGCCATTCAGATGGAGTCAATAAAAAGAAACAGATTACCCAGGCAGTGGACTCCACCACAGTGTCTCCTCCTCCCAGCACCCAGCAGTTGCCAAAGTTCCTTAGGGTGTGCTGGGATTTCATTCTTTAAGTTAAATTTTGCAATTTGCATGCAGTATGGTTTGATGACATTTAGATGCCATTCCCACACCTCCCTCCAATGCCTACACCCAATTTTACACACACACACACACACACAAACACACACAAACACACACACACACACACACACACACACACACACACACACACACACACACACACACACACACACACATAAAGTAAGACCCATAGAGTCTTGACCATTATTTTTTCCACTTGACTTGGGGGGGCAAATGGCTAGAACTGATCTCTTGAGACTCCCAAAAGCCAACACTACCTTTAGCCTATTATTCTAATAAGAACAGGCACACTTTGATATTTTATTGAGGTTCAATTACATATGACCCTCATGACTGATCCTAGGTCTAGTCCTTCCTAGAAATCAGGTATTCTATTTTGCTTTCCTTTTATTCTATCCTTTTTTTGGTCTTTTTGACACAGGGTCTCTTGTAGTTCTGGCTGTCCTGCAACTCACTCTATAGACCAGCTGGCCTTGAACTCACAGAGATCTGCCTGCCTCTGCCTCTCAAGTGCTAGGATTAAAGGCCTATGCCACCACACCCAGCTCTATTTTGCTTTCTATTGCTACAATAAAATATTCTAACCAAAAGCAACTGGGGGAGGGAAGCCTCATTTTTAGCTAGGCTTTTCCACACCCCAGGCCCACCTGCCTGGCCATGGTGACACCCACAGCTGCCTGAGCACTCCCATGCCAATCCGGACACAGCCACAGGCCAATCTGAGAAAAGAACTCCTTCAAATGAGATCCCTCTCCCAGGATGACTCTTGTCTGGGTCCAGGTGACAATAAAAACTAACTAGGCATCAGGTTCCCTTTAGCCTCCACTTCTCCTAGTGATGGGAACTGGCATAGCATGGAGGTGAGTTCTCTCCACAGACAACATCTTGAGACTGTCCAGTAACTCCAGCAGCCAGGACATCCCAAGGTCCACTTCCCTCCTCAGAGGGCAAGTGCTACAACTTTCAAGGATGGAGACGGCATTTTCTAAGGTGAGCTGAAGATATAGAACAATCCTATGAATTCCAACAACCCAAGCTCCAACCTTCCAAGTCTGCACTCAAACACTAGTTCAGTTCCCTGTCCTCTGAGAACCCTTTGAAAGTTCAGCAAGCCTTCTGGTGTTCATGGATAGGTAAAGTCAGAACTCCACATTGCTGTGATAAACTGCCTCTGCTTCCCTGTGTTCAGACTTGGCTCACCCTGCTCCACAGAGATCTAGGCACCAGCCACAGGAAAGTCCCTCCCACATACGTAAGGAGGCTACTCCCAGGACACCCTCAAGAGCACTGACAGGAAGAGCCATGCAGAAACTTCCAGAGACAAGGACCTTGCTCAGTGAGCAAGAGTGCTTGTTGTGCAAGATGAGGACCCAAGTTCAAACCTTCTGAACCCATGGATGCATGTGTGTGCCTGTAACCCAGCAGGGGAAGAAGAGATGTACAGATCTTGAGATTTCAGTGGCCAGCCAGATTAGCCAATAGTGCGCCTGAAGTTCCGGGGGTGACTGTGGCCTCAAAGCAGGGAACAAAAGAGAAAGATACTAAACGTCCGGCTTCTTATGTCTCCCACAGGCAGAACACACACGAGCTCAGGTATGGGAATCTCTCTTTCTCTCTCTCTCTCTCTCTCTCTCTCTCTCTCTCTCTCTCTCTCTTTCCCCATCACACACACACACACACTCTCACACACACACACACACACACAGAGGAAAATGCGTCCAAACCAGTTAAATCATTTAAAAAAAATGATTCTCTGGTGATGTTGCCTGTCAGAGTATCAGATGCAAGCAGACAGCTCATCAACAACTGCCTCTGCCAGTTATGTATGTCCCAGTGTTAATAACTGAGTGTTAATCCCATAACAATGTATTCCTTCTCCTACTGTGCCTGAGGTGGAATTGATAAACTATGATTGAGCCAGGTGTGGGAGTGGTGATAAAACGGGCTGTCACCCAAGCTGCTTGGAAGGCTCCAGTGGGACCCAGGACATATCTAGGCACCACAGGGAAAGGCCTGTGAAAAAGTGATGTTTCAGGGGATCCAATCCCATCTTCTGCTCTCTACCACACATACGGTGCACTTACATACAGGCAAGCAAAACACATAAAAAATTAATAAAAGATAATAGCAGTTAACAATTCAACACCAGGCAAAATAGAATTGAAAATACATTGCTGAGATCTCCAGAGACAAGCTCAGGCAAGTGCAGGTAGGTAGGCATCAGGTGGGTGCTTCAGCAAGGCTGACTGTTGATTGATTTAATATAGTGAATCCATTAATCCAGTTGTCTTTGGCTTAATTGGCTCTTGTGGCTGTGGGGGTGGAGTTATCCTCCCAGATGGTATAAAAGCTAGGGATGTGTGACTCTTGAGATCTGAGATCTCCTGAAACAAGCTGAGGCAAGTGCAGGTAGGTAGTCAGCAGCTGGGTGCTTCAGCAAGGCTGACTGTTGATTGATTTAATATAGATAATCTGTTAATCCAGTTGCCTTTGGCTTAATTGGCTCTTGTGGCTGTGGGGACAGAGTTATCCTCCCAGCTGCTATAAAAGTTAGGGTTGTGTGTGACTCTTGAGATCTGAGATCTCCTGAGAGCAGCTGAGGCAAACGCCAGGGCAAGGGCTGAAGATCCCACACACAGTGCCCCCCAACCCCCCAACCACAAACCTACGCCCCCACTCCCCACCCCCACCAACTAGAATTACAAAGGCATCTGAAGTAGGCAAGCAAAGGAAGCCTTCAACACAGTAAAGAGGAATTTAGGATTCACATTGGAATACAGGCAAGGAGAAGCCCATATGCCAGGAACACGAAGAAGAGACAAGAAGGGAAGGGGCAGGATAATCCTGCATCAAGCTCTACCAACCCTATGGAAGATTCCTACAGTGGGATCCCTCTGGGGATGTCCCAAGACACAGATATCAGAAAAACAATTGGGAACATATTTAAAGACCTACAAGATTATAAAGAGCAAATCAAAGAACTAAGAAAAGAGAATGAAGAACTCAAGAAGAACCTAGAGAGAGAGAATGACAAATTCTGGAAGGAAGTAGAAACACTGAAAAGATCCGATGCTGAAAAAGATAAGGAAACCAACCAGGGAAGCAAAGAGCTACAGGAAGAGATTGAGAAGCTCCAAAAGGAAGTAGAAATACTAAAGAAATCAGAAGAGGAAATGAAAAGGAAATAAAAAACTCCTCCAATCAAGAGGAAAGGAATGGAAAAAGCCTCAGAAGCAGAATGGTGGAAGCAGAACAAAGAATATGAGACCTGGAAGATAACACGGAACAACTAAAACCATCAAGTAAAGACTATGAAAAATTTAAAAATACACAAAAGTGGAACAACCAGGAACTGTGGGACACTACGAAAAGATCAAACCTCCACATCGTAGGAATAGAGGAAGGAGAAGGAACACAAGAGAATGGTATTGATCAGGTCTTCAAGAGAAGAATAGATGAAAACTTCCCCAAACTAAAAAAGTACAAACCAATACAAATACAAGAAGCACATAAAACTCCAAACAGACAAGATCAGAAAAGAAATTCTCCAGGCCACATCATAGTTAAAATGTAAGACACCCAAAACAAAGAAAAATCCTTAAAGCTACAAGAGAAAAACAACAAGTGACCTATAAGGAGAAACGTATCAGAGTTACAACTGACTTCTCAATACAAACTATGAAAGCATGAAGAACCTGGAGCAAAGCATTCCTAGTGTTAAAGGACAATAGATGTCAACCCAGGTTACTATACCCAGCAAAAATGTTGATTATAATTGAAGGAGGGAGAAAAACCTTCCATGACATAAAAAAAGTTGAAAGAATACATGTCCGGAAAACAAACCTTCAGAAAATACTTGAAGCAATTCAAAGAACTGAAGAAAGGAGCAACCAACCCCAGGCACCTAGAAAGAGAAATCAATAAAAGCATAACTGCAGAAGTAGAAACTGAAACCCAAACCGCAAATGCAAAATAAGGCAAAAGGAATCAACACAAAACTATCAGTCACAACCTTAAATATTAATGGATCAAATTCCCCAATCAAAAGACACAGACTGGGATATTGGATCTGGAAACAGACTCCATCAATATGCTGTCTACAAGAAACACATCTTACCTTCAAGGATAGGCGCCACCTTAAAGTGAAAGAATGGAAAAAAAATCTTCAAAGCAAATGGTACCAAAAAGAAAGCAGGTGTTGCTATTTTAATATCAGACAAGATAGACTTCAAAGTGAAAAAAATCAGAAGAGACAAAGAAGGCCATTACATTTTTATCAAAGGAACAATTCACCAAGAAGATTTCACAATCATGAATATATATGCAGCAAACTCTGGTGCAGCAAACTTTATAAAGACAATTCTCCAGGACCACAAGTCACACATTAACCCCAGTACACTTATAGTAGGGGATTTCAAAACCCCCACTGAGTCCATGGGATAGGTCAACAGGACAAAGAATAAACAGAGAGACATCTAAAATGAATGATATGATACACCAAATGGACTTCATTGACCTCTACTGAATATTCCACCTTAATACCAGAAAATACACTTTCTACACAGGAACCTATGGAACATTCACCAAAATCGACCACATACTGGGATACAGAGGAAACCTCCACAAATACAAAAAGATTGAAATAATTTTATGCATTCTTTCAGACCACAGAGCAATAAAGCTCAACGTCAACACCAGGATAAGCCCTACTGCCTAGAACAATAGATGGAGATTAACAACACACTCTTGAGTAATGAATGGGTCAAGGAAGAGATAAAGAAAGAAATGAAAGCATTCCTGGAACTGAATGACAATGACAATACAACACAACAAACCTATGGGATACCTTAAAAGCAGACCTAACAGGGAAGTTTATAGCCCTGGGTGGCTATATTACAAAAACAGAAAGAGCACAAGTAAATGATCTAACACTACAGCTAAAAGCACTTGAGAGGCAACAACAGATGAACCCTAAAAGCAACAGAAAGGAAGAAATAACAAAAATCAGAGCAGATAAATGAAATAGAATCAAATAAAACAATACAAAAAAATCAATGAATCCAAAAATTGGTTCTTTGAAAGAATAAACAAGATAGAGAGACCTCTAACCTAGTTAACCAAAAGAAAGAAGGAACAACTCCAAATCA
Organism: Rhizomys pruinosus; assembly: GCA_009823505.1. Classification (NCBI taxonomy): domain Eukaryota; kingdom Metazoa; phylum Chordata; class Mammalia; order Rodentia; family Spalacidae; genus Rhizomys; species Rhizomys pruinosus. The sequence goes on from VZQC01004543.1 coordinate 1,877,662, forward strand.
ATACAATCCATAATGAAAAGGGAAATATCACAACAGACAAGGAAAAGATCCAGAAAACAATATGGGAATACTTCAAAAACCTATACTCTACCAAGGTTGAAATCCTAGAAGAAATTGATGACTATCTGAAATCCTGGGAATCACCAAAGTTCAACCAAGAAGAGACCCGCAGCTTAAACAGACCCATAATACATGAAGAAATTGAAGATATAAGAAACCACCCAACTCAAAAAAGCCCAGGCCCAGACGGTTTCACAGCAGAATTCTATAAAAGATTTCAAAAAGACCTACAACCATTATTACTGACACTGTTTAGAAGGATACAAACAGAGGGAATTCTCCCAAACTCCTTCTATGAAGCCAGCATCACTCTATTACCAAAACCAGGCAAAGATCCAACTAAAAAGGAGAACTATAGACCCATCTCCCTAATGAACACAGATGCCAAAATGCTAAAAAGGATACTGGAAACTCACATACAGACCCACATCAAGAAGATCATCCATCATGACCAAGTTGGATTCATGCCAGAGATGCAGGGATAGTTCAATATACAAAAATCAATAAACATCATCAAACACATAAATGTAATGAAAGACAAAAACCACACCATCATCTCAATTGATGCTGAAAAAGCCTTTGACCAAATCCAACATCCCTTCATGCTTAAATTCCTAGAAAGAATTGGATTGGAGGGATCATTCCTCAATGTAATCAAAGCCATATACAGGAAACCCACAGCCAATATCATCCTAATGGGGAAATGACAGAAACATTCCCTTTAAAGGAAGGAACTCGGCAAGGCTGCCTCCTGTCACCACTCCTCTTCAATATAGTGCTTGAAACACTTGCTAGCTCAATAAGGCAAGAAAAGGAAATAAAACGAGTACTAATTTTAAAAGAGGAAGTCAAGCTATCACTATTCGCTGATGATATGATTGTTTACTTCCTAGAAATGATTAACAGCTTCAGCAAAGTGGCAGGATACAAAATTAACCTAAAAAATCAATGGCCTTTCTTTACACCAAGAACAAACAACTGGAGAAAGAATTCAAAGATACCTTCCCACACACAGAAGTCTCAAAAACAATAAAATACCAAGGAACAAACCTAATCAAAGACACCAAAGATCTCTACAACAAAATTTTTAAACCTTTAAAGAAAGAAATTGAAGAAGACATCAGAAGATGGAAAAACCTCCCATGCTCATGGATTGGGAAAATTAACATTGTAAAAATGTCTATTCTACTGAAACTCTTGTATAGATTTAACACAATTCCAAACAAAATCCCCAAGAGTTTCTTCACAGGCTTGGGAAAAAAGTCCTTAAATTCATTTGGAAAAACAAAAGACCTGAATAGCCAAAACAACCCTGAGCAAAAAGAGCTACACACAGGGATCTCTATACCAGACTTCAAACTATACTACAGGGCTATAGCCATAAAAACAGCCTGGTACTGGCACAAAAACAGACCTGTTGACCAATGGAATAAAACCGAAGATCCAAACCTGAGCACATACAATTTCAGCCACGTCATATTTGACAAGGGGGCCAAGAAGACAGAATGGAGAAAAGACAGCGGTGTGTTGGCAAAAATGGATCAGCACTTGTAGAAGAATGAAATTAAACCGCTGCCTCTCACCCCACACAAAAGTCAACACCAGATGGATCAAAGACCTCAATGTCAAACCCGAAACTCTGAAGGCATTAGAAGAAAAAGTTGGCAGCAAACTACAAGACATAGGCATAGGAAAAGACTTCCTAAATCAGACACCAGCTGCACAAGAATTAAGGTTGACAATTGACAAATGGGACCTCATTAAATACAAAAGCTTCTGTACATCAAAAGAAACAATCAAGGAAGTGAAGGGAAATCACACAGAGTGGGAGGAAACCTTCACCACAGAAACATCTGACAAAGCATTGATTTCCAGAATATATGAACTACTCAAAAAACAAAGAAGAAAGAAAACAAATGACCCACTCAATAGATGGAGCAAAGAGCTGAATAGAACTTCACAAGTGAGGAATGAGAGATGGCTGAGAAACACCTTAAAAAGTGTTCAACATCACTAATCATTAAGGAAATCAAATCAAAACCACTTTAAGATATCATCTTACTCCAATAAAACTGGCTAGGATCAAGAAAACAAATGATTGTAGGGAAAGGGGAACACTCATCCACTGCTGGTGGGAATGTAAACTCGTGCAGCCACCATGGAAAGCAGTGTGGAGAACCCTTGGAAGACTTGGAATGAACTTGCCACCTGACCCAGCCATACCACTCCTAGGCATGTACCCTCAAGACTCACCCCACCGAAGAGATACATTAACGGCCATGTTTATTTCAGCTCTCTTCACTATAGCAAGGAGCTGGAACCAACCTAAATGCCCCTCAACTGATGAGTGGATAGAGAAAATGTGGTACATCTACACATTGGAGTTCTATGCAGCAGTGAAGAATGACTGCATCATGAGCTTTGCGGAAAAATGGCTGGAGCTAGAGGACAACATGTTGAGTGAAATAACACAGTCCCAGAAAAACAAACAACAAATGGTATCCCTCATTTGTGCATGCTATTGCCAATTACCTAGTTGTAAGTATTTCCTGTGCATTGCCCCTTGAGCTTTTGTTCGAGCAGTTGGGATTGATGCATATTGGAAACAATAAAAACAACTACAACAACAACAATAACAACAGAAAGGACTGCATCAAAAAAACTGACTGAAACAGTGAACTTCTGCTCAAAACATTCACCTTCCACATGGAGAATATGAGAAAACTGAAAAAGAGATGAAAAGCATGTTGGCAGAAAAATAATAGAGCTTGGGGTGGGGGGGGGTGGGGGCACAGGTCTAGATTTGATTCTATATATATATCTATTATATATATATATATATTTAAAGAAAGAAAGACAACTTGTTAAATGAAAAATGAAACTTTGAAAATTCTAAGAATGGGGCCTGAAGAGATGCCTCATTAGTTGAGAAACTGCTATTCTCCAGGGGAACAAGAGTGAAATCCCAGCTCCTACATGGCAGCTGACATCTGTCCATAACTCTAGTTCAAGGGATCCAGTGTTCTCTTTTGATCACTGCATGCTTTGCATAACATTAGTCCACTTACAGACATGCAGCCAAAATAATCATACTCAATATACAATTTAAAAATTAGTATAAATAAAATTCTAAATATGCACTGTACATCAATCATGAGTCCTTATGAAAGCATAAGTAAAACAATGTAACAAAGTTTTAGGATATATTTTTATTCATTCATCTGTTATTGGGAGTGTAGTAAGGTTCCATATCTTGAATATTCTAAACAATGCAACAATGAACACCCATGTAATGATGGTCCCACCACTCCAGCATTCTCACATGAAAAAGCAAACCTTCAACTTTTTAATATTGGACAATGAGTGGCATGTAGCCTTTGATCTTGATGCCCAGAAACTTTTACAATATCCTTCTGGGCAAAAACCATTTTTAGTCTCCCTTAGTCTAATAAAGATTTACTGAAGAGCAATGAGCTTTTTTCAAGGGAAATTTTATACAGTCAAAAGATTTTGATGGTCCCCAGGTGACTAAGCTTCAAACTTCTTCACTGAGGTCATTTTCACATGTGTGCTTCCTTTCTTTTAGAAGGCAGTCCTTATTTACACATAAAGTTCAAGGATCTTCTTGATGTGCAAACCGAAGCCCAGTCATCTCTGTTCACACCCCATCCATCCTCTATTGTTCACAGACACTCAGGCATCTTCAGTGCACATTGACAAACAGAATCTAACTGCAGGGTTCTTGTAATATTCTTCTTCCTACTTCTTTATCAGGCCCAATTCTCACTCCTAAGTTCCCATGTACAATTTCTATTTGTCCCTCAGGATTCTGCTGTAATTCTCCAGCATGAGGAATGCTTTTCCTTTTAGCTGCTCACCTTAGTTTATTTCCTACACAGCATCCCGCTTTTCCTCTCAGTAGTCAATTGCAAACAAGATAACCTTCACATCAGGTTGTCTGCACAATACCATCTCTGCATTTATGAACAATTCTTTGTAGTTTAGAGGATAAAATATTTCCTCTATCCAGTAATGAGCAATAGCAGGGTCTTGCTAAGTGGATGAGTGGAAGCACCACAGAAGTTATGGAGACCAGCAATGGACTTCAAAGGCCAAACAAACAGCGTTAAAGAAAACAGAGCCCCAGAGGACAAAGATGCACTTTATATTGTAACTTAATATTATGTGGCTATGTGCTACTAGACATTTAGTTAAAATGAATCAATATTATCTATGTGAAGTCATGAAGGTTATTTCTCCCTGAACTTTTTAAGAAAATTTCGATCTGGTCTCAGCAAAATGATGTAGCACTTTGGGCCAAAGATGCACCCCATTAGCCCTGCACTAGAGGCCAAGATGGATAAGACCTCCACAGCCACCATGACCTTCCCCTTGGTGCTGTGGTAGACAGGGAGGAAGGTGACCCAGACACTGCAGAACACCAGCATGCTGAATGTCAGGAACTTGGCTTCATTGAATGTGTCAGGCAGGTTTCTGGCCATGAAAGCCACAGTGAAGGTTGCCAAAGCCAGGGAACCCAGGTATCCCAGGACACAGAGGAAGAGAGTGACAGAGCCTTTGTTACACACAATGATGACGTGGCCATGCTCAGAATGTGCATCTGTATCAATAAAGGGAGGGTAAGTTCCCATCCAGACTCCACAGAGAAGAAGCTGGATCAGGGTGCAGATGGGAATGATGTAATTAGTTGCCCCTGAGACCAGAAAGCCTCTCATTCTTCTTCCTGGAGCAGTGACCTTGAAGGCCAGAACCACAGTAATTGTTTTGGCCAAGACAGTAGAAACAGCCATTGTGAATGCTACTCCAAATGTGGTCTGCTGCAGGATGCAGGTGGCTGTGTTGGGATGGCCAATGAAGAGCAAGGAGCAGAGAAAACAGAAGGTGAGGGAGAGGAGCAGGAGGTAGCTGAGAGTGCGGTTATTGGCCTTCACAATGGGAGTGTCTCGGTGCTTCACAAAGATCCCAAGAACTAGAGCTGCGAGTACAGACAAGCACACAGCCATGCAGGCCAGTGCAAGGCCTAAGGGGTCTTCATAAGCCAGATAGGTCACAGCTCTCTGGAGGCAGTGGTTCCTGTCTGTGTTGGCATACTGGTCATCTGGACACTTAATACACTGCTCCATATCTGATGGACAAAGCAAAACATGACCCAGATTTAGTCAATATTATTGAAAGGCAACTTTCCAACATTGTGGTGAGAGCTTTACAGTTTTTGAACTGGTTGTAGTTACAGATGCAATTATAGATGATTAGCATGTGATAACGTTTCTAGTTTAAAATATCAATCACCTTTATTGCAAAAGAAGTAAATTATTCTTATTTATCTTTCATATTCATGAGATATCATTGTGCATGAAAGCAATATAGATGACCTTAGTAAATTCAAGACATTATGAATAAATGGCTTAGAATGGGTAATTAATTGAAGTGTAAAGTTATTACTTCCAATTATGGTGACTGTGCAGTTCAACCTCAAGATTCATGTCCAATGAATTCTGTCTGCCTCAGGAATGGAACCCCATACTCATGTCCTCATGTGGCAGTGGAACATATAAATTCACCTGGATTCTTGTTCATTGTGGGCAATAGTCTTCGAAATGAAGGTGGAGACTTCACATCATAATAAACACCCATAATCTCTAGATTATAATCATAATCTTGGAATTTCTATTTTAACATTTATTTTAGAGAAGGAAATATAGCCCTATATATTCTACATTCCACATATGTGAGTTCTTGCTTTTGTTAGTACACCTAAGGGTTTGTATTAGTCACTTTTCTGTTGCTGTGATAAAACACCATGACCAAGGAACTTATAAAAGTAAGAGTTTATTTGAGCTTATGATTTATGGTTCCAGGGAATTAGAGTCCATTGTGGCGGGAGGCATGGCGGCTGGAGACTGGAGCAGCAAACTGAGGGTCACATCTCGCAAAGAGCACAGGAAGCAGAGAGAGAGCAACTGTAAACCACGAGGCTTGTTAAAACTCACTAAGCCCTGGGCTGGAGAGATGGCCTAGCGGTTAAGAGTGCCGACCGCTCTTGCAGAGGACCCGGGTTCGATCCCCAGCACCCACATGGCGGCCGAGAACCATCTGAAACTCCAATTCTAGGAGAACTCCAGTTTCAGGGGAATCCAACACCTTCTTCTGACGTCCGAGTCATTGCACGACAGAGGTGCACAAACCTGCATGCAGACAGTACATTCATACACATAAAGAAATAAAAAAAAATTTTAAAAAATACTCACTAAGCCTGCCCCCAGTGACACACTTCCTCCAGCATGGCCACACACACCAAGACATCCAAAAACAGCGACACCAACTGGAGACAAACGTCTGAATACCTAGAGCCTATGTGGGACACTCATTCAAATCACCACAGGGTTGTATTACTTTCCTCATCATTATGATAAAATACCTTGGCAATGCAAATAAAGTGAGAAAATGTCAGATTGTGCTCACAGCACAAGGGTACAATCCATCATGGGAGGGAATTCAAGGCAGTAAAAGTGTGAATAAATAGTCACATCACATCCATAATCAGGAAGCAGAGAGTGATGGATGCATCCTGCTGGTCAGCACCCTTTTTCCATTTATACAGTCCATGATCCCAGCCAGGGAGTAGAGTTATCCACAGTGGGTAAATCATCCCATCTCATTTAACATAATCAAGAAAATTCCCCAAAGACATGCCCAGAGACTTTCCTCTCAGATGATTCTATGTTCTCTCATGTGGACTATAAATACTATCACAGTGATCAAGTATTCGTTGAGAAAATAGCATGATCAAGATAGTTTCTGACATCCCAGGGAATACAGTGACAGAATACTTGAAATGATGAGTAATTTCTCTTACCCATAACTTGTCCTTTTCACCATGTGTACAGAATATGACTGAAATTACACTAAATCATGATAAAATGAAGTATTTCCAGTATGATATCTTTCTATTCAGGAAGATACCTCTTTTTCTGCTTAAGTACCTTTTTTTATCTTTTTAAACTATATTCAGTAAATTCAGGGGCATTTTAATCACATTAGTGTAATTAGTTAATTGTTGACATTTATTTTATTTGTATCCATGTGTATACCATTGGAGGCCAGAAGAGGGCACTGGCCCCCCTGGTCCTACAGTTATATGGAGTTATTAGCTGACAGAATTAGGTGCTGGGAACCAAACTCCATTCTTCTCAAAAAGCAACATGTTATTTAAACCTCTGTGCTTTTCTCTCCAGCCCTGTAATTTTCTTTTTACTTTAACTACAGCTTAGCTTACATTTTCGTAGGTATGCCATTACATTAAAATATCATAAATTTCTATTTGCCAAGTAGTTTTTCATTCAACAGGATGCACAAGTAAAAGAGGAAAATAATTCTATGTTTCTACCCTGTATTTAACAACGAATAAAGTCATTAACTGAAGTCAACCGGCCCAGAAGGGCACATGCTGGTCTTGTGATGTGTGGAGTGAGGCTAGCTCCACCCCGCAAAATTGGATCACCATCTGTAGAAGAAAAAAATTAAACCCCTACCTCTCACCCTGTACAAAAATAAACTCCAAGTGGATCAAAGATCTCAACGTGAAGCCTAAAACCCTGAAGGTTATAAAAGAAAAAGTTAGCAACAATCTACAAGACATACGTTTAGAAAAAGACTTTCTAAATCAGACAGCAGCCACACAGGAAATAAAGTCAACAGTTGACGAATGGTACCTCATAAAACTCAAAAGCTTCTGCACAGTGAAAGAAACAATCAAGGAGTTGAAGAGAAAACCCACAGGTTGTGAAGAAATCTTTACCAGTGACACATCTGACAGAGCATTAACGTCAAGAATATATAAACTACTCAGAAAACAAAGAAAAAAAGTGACCTACTCAAAAGATGGAGTAAAGAGCTGAACAGAGTCTTCACCAGTGAAGAATTAAAGATGGCTGAGAAACATCTTAAAAAGTGTTCACCATCATTAATAATTAAGGAAATGAAAATTAAAACCACTCTAAGATATCATCTCAATCCAGTACAGCTAGCTAAGATCAAGAAAAAAAAAGAGACAACAGATGCAGGAGGGGTTGTGGGGAAAGGGGAAGACTCATCCACTGCTGGTGGGAATGTATATTTGTACAACCACTATGGAAAACAGTGTGAAAAACCCTTAAAACACTCAGAATGAGGGCCTGGAGAGATGGCCTAGCGGTTAAGAGCACCGAATGCTCTTGCAGAGGAGCCTGGTTCGATCCCCAGCACCCACATGGTGGCTGAGAACCATCTGTAACTCCAATGCCAGGAGAACTCCAGTTCCTGGGGAATCTGACACCCTCTTCTGACCTCTGCAGAATTGCATGACACAGGACACAAACCTACATGCAAACAGTACGTTCATACACATAAAAGTAAATAAATAAAATTTAAAAAAAGACTCAGAATGAGCTTACCACCTGACCCAGTCATACCACTCCTGGGCATATACCCCAAAGACTCATCCTACCAAAAATATACATGCACATCCATGTTTATTGCAGCTCTCTTCACAATAGTGTAGAGCTGAAACCAACGCAAATGCCCCTCAACAGACAAGTAGACAACAAAATTATGGTACATCTACACAATGGAGTACTATTCAGCAGTAAAGAATGATGGCATCCAGCTGAGGCAAGCGCTGAAGAGCCCGCCCACAGCCCCCCCTCCCCCTGCCAACTGGGATTACAAAGGCATCTCAAGAAAGCAAGCAAAGCAAGCCTTCAACACAGTGAAGAGGTATTTAGGACTCACATTGGAATACAGGCAAGGAGAAGCCTATATGCCAGGAACACGATGAAGAGACAACATGGGAAAGGGGCAGGATAATCTTGCATCAAGCTCTACCAACCTTATGGAAGATTCCTACTGTGGGATCCCCCTGGGGATGACCCAGGACACAGATATCAGAAACACAATTGGGAACATATTTAAAGAATGACAAGATTATAAAGATTATAAAGAGCAAATCAAATAACTAAGAAAAGAGAATGAAGAACTCAAGAAGGACCTAGAGAGAAAGAATGACAAACTCTGGAAGGAACTGGAAACACTGAGAAGATCCCATGCTGAAAAGGATAAGAAAACCAACCAGCGAAGCAAAGAGCTACAGGAAGACATTGAGAAGCTCCAAAAAAGTAGAAATACTAAAGAAATCAGAAGAGGAAATGAAAAAGGAAATCAAACCCTCATGCAATCAAGAGCAAAGGAATGGAAAAAGTCTCAGAAGCAGAAAGGAGGAAGCAGAACAAAAAATATCAGACCTGAAAGATAACACAGAACAACTAAATACCTCAAGGAAAGATTATGAAAAATTTAAAAATACATAAAAGTGAGGCTGGAGAGATGGCCTAGTGGTTCAGAGCCCCGACCGCTCTTACAGAGGACCCGGGTTTGATCCCCAGCACCCACATGGTGGCCTAGAACCATCTGAAACTCAAATTACAGGAGAACTCCAGTTCCAGGGGAGTCCAACACCCTCTTCTGAACTCCACGGCATTGCATGACGCAGGTGCACAAACTTGCATGCAGACAGTACACTCATACACATACAGAAATGAATAAAAAAAATTTTAAAAAAATACACAAAACTGCAACAACCAAGAACTGTGGGACACTATGCAAAGATCAAACCTCCACATCATAGGAATAGAGGAAGGAGAAGAATACCAAGATAATGTTATTGATCAGATCTTCAACAGAATAATAGATGAAAACTTCCCCAAACTAAAATAAGACAAACCAATACAAATACAAGAAGCACATAGAACTCCAAACAGACAAGATCAGAAAAGAAATTCTCCATGCCACATCATAGTTAAAATGCTAGACGCCTAAAACAAAGACAAAATTCTCAAAGCCACAGGAGAAAAACAACAAGTGACCTCTAAGGGGAAACGTATCAGAATTACAACCGACTTCTCAATGCAAATTATGAAAGCAAGAAGAACCTGGAGCAAAGCATTCCCAGTGTTAAAAGACAATAGATGCCAATTCAGGTTACTACACCCAGCAAAAATGCCGATTATAATTGAAGGAGAAAGGAAAGCATTCCATGACATAAACAAGTTGAAAGAATACATGTCTGGAAAACCAACCCTTCAGAGAATACTTGAAGCAATTCAAAGAACAGAAGAAAGGAGCAACCATCCCCTGGCACCTAGAAAAAGAAATCAATAAAAGCATAAATGCAGAAGCAGAAACCTAAAACCAAACCGAAATGGATAACGAGGCAAAAGGAAGCAAAACAAACCTATCAGTTATAACCTTAAATATTAATGGACTAAGTTACCCAATCAAAAGACATAGACTGGGAGATTGGATTAGGAAACAGAATCCATCCATATGCTCTCTACAAGAAACACATCTTTTTTTTTTAGGAGTTCTTAGGTTTATTTATTTAAAGGGGGAACCACAATATTTCACATCGATGGGGTTGGAGTTTTACAGTTATCACAGTAATTCACGTTTTACAAGAAACACATCTTACCTTCAAGGATAGGCACCAACTTAAAGTGAAAGTATGGAAAAAATATTCTAAGCAAATGGTACCAAAAAGAGAGCAGGTTTTGCTATTTTAATATCAGACAAAATAGACTTCAAAGTGAAAAAAAAATCAGAAGAGCCAAAGAAGGCCATTACATTTTTATCAAAGGCACAATTCACCAACAAGATTTCACAATCACGAATATATATGCACCAAACACTGTTGCCCCAAACTTTATAAAGACAATTCTCCAGGACCACAAGTCACACACTAACCACAGTACACTCATAGTAGGGAACTTCAATACCCCACTGAGTCCTTTGGATAGGTCAACAGGACAAAGAATAAACAGAGAGACCTCTGAACTGAACGATAAGATACACCAAATGGATCTCATGGACCTCTAACGAATATTCCACCCTAATACCAGAGAATAGACTTTCTACTCAGCACCCCATGGAACATTCTCCAAAATCGACCACATACTGGGAAACAGAAGAATCCTCCACAAATACAAAAAGATTGAAATAATTTCATGCATTCTATCTGACCACAGTGCAATAAAGCTCAACATCAACACCAGGATAAGCCCTACTGCCTACAAGAACAGATGGAGACTAAACAACACACTCATTAATAATGAATGGGTCAAGGAAGAGATGAAAAAAGAAATAAAAACATTCCTCGAAGTGAATGACAATGACAATACAACACAATAAAACCTATGGGATGCCTTAAAAGCAGTCCTAAGAGGGAAGTTTATAGCCCTGGGAGCCTACATTGAAAAAACAGAAAGAGCGTAAGTGAATGATCTAACACTACAGCTAACAGCACTTGAGAGGCAACAACAGATGAACCCTAAATGCAACAGACAGGAAGAAATAACAAAAATCAGAGCCGAAATCAATATAATAGAAACAAAGAAAATAATACAAAAACTCAATGAAGCTGAAAGTTGGTTCTTTGAAAGAATAAACAAGACAGACAGACATCTAGCCCAGTTAACCAAAAGAAAGGAACAACTCCAAATCAATACAAACCATGATGAAAAGGGAAATATCACAAGAGACAAGGAAAAGATCCAGAAAATAATGCAGGAATATTTCAAGAACCTATACTCTACCAAATTTGAAAACCTAGAAGAAATGGATGAATATCTGAAATCCTGGGAATCACCAAAGCCCAAACAAGAAGAGGTCCACAGTTTAAACAGACCCATAATACATGAAGAAACTGAAGATATAATAAGAAACCTCCCCCTCTGCCTATGCTAAAGTAACCTACCATAACTATTAGTGCTGCTTAAATACCTATATATCTAATTGCTTGTGCTTCATTAGTAGGATCGAAAGGTTATTCCTGGACAAACTGTCAGCCCATGAAAGGAAACAGCCAGAATTGACCAGAGTCCAAGTCAACAGCTCCAGAGAGAGTGGACTGTTTTACCTCTCATCCACCTGTGCCCCTTTTCTAAGCCTAGGGAACAACCTGCGGAAGAGGGGGCGTGGTAGAATGTAAGGGCTGCGATTGGGGTGAATGGTGAAACTACAGCAATGTAGTCTGGACACTCATTTGATCAACTTGATTGAACAAACAACCTGTCACCCCCCACTGGATGGTGGGGCTGTAGGTGTTTGGGCACAACAGCCTGCAGATAGGTTTTGCATGAAGGATGCTTGTACTCATGGATTATCACTTATAGCTAAAAATGAAAAAAAAAAAAAACTGAGAGAAAGATGCAGGACAGTTATGGCAGAATGCATGATCTGGGATGGGGTGGGGTGGGGGGGGGAGGGAAAGGGAAATAAGCCTGAACTGAATTGGAAAAAATGTATGAAATGCACAAAGCATCACCTTAAATTAAAAAAAAGAAACCTCCCCACCACAGCCACCCCCAGACTGGTTTCTCACACAAATTCTATAAAATGTTTCAGAAAGACCTACAACCATTATTACTGACAACTGTTTAGAATGATACAATCAGAGGGAAATTCTCCCAATTCCTTCTTGAACCCAGCATCCTCTATTACCAAAACCAGGCAAGTACAACAAAAAGGAGAACTATAGACCCATCCCCTAATGAACCACTGCCAAAATTCCTAACAGGATACGGTGAATTGCACTACAGACCCACATCAAGAGTCATCCATCATGACCAAGTTTGATTCATACCAGAGATGAAAGGATGTTTCAACTAAAAATCAATAAACATCATCAAACCATAAAGTAATGAAAGACAAAAAACCACACAATCATCTCAATTGATGCTGAAAAAGCCTTTGACAAAATCCGCAACATCTTCATGCTTAAAGTCCTAGAAGAATTGGTTGGAGGGATCATTCCTCAATGTAATCAAAGCCATAATACAGGAAACCCACAGCCAATATACATCCTAAATGGGGAAATGACAGAAACATCTCCCTTTAATGTTAAGAACTCGGCAAGGCTGCCCCTGTCACCACTCCTCTTCAAAATAGTGCTTGAAACACTTGCTAATGTCAATAAGCAAGAAAGGAAATAAAGAGTTATTTGAAAAGAGTAAGTCAGCTATCACTTTATTGCTGATTTATGATTGTTTACTTAATCAAAAACTCCACCAGAAAAGAGGAACATAACAGCTTCAGCAAAGGGGCAGGATACAAAACTAACCTAAAAAAATAATGGTTTTTCTTTACAAAAACCAGAATACAACTGGAAGAAGTTCAAGAGACCTTCCCACTCACAATAGCCTCAAAAACATAAAACACCAGGAACAAACCTAACTAAAGACAACCAAAGATCTCTACAACAAAATTTTTAAACCTTAAAGAAAGAAATGAAGAAGAAATCAGAAGATGGAAAAACCTCCCATGCTCATGGATTAGGAAAATTAACATTGTAAAATGTCATTTTACCAAAATTCTTGTATAGATTTAACACAATCCAAACAAAATCCCCAAAAGTTTCCTCACAGGCTTGAATAAAAGTCCTTAAATTCATTTGAAAAACAAAAGACTCCGAATAGCCAAAAAAACCCTGAGCGAAAAGAGGTACACAGGAGGGGTATCTCTAGCCAGATGTCCAAAACGAACCAGGAGGTACTATAGTCATAAAAACAGCCTGGTACTGGCACAAAAATCAGACCAGTTGACCAATGTAACAAAACTGATGTTCCAAATTTGAGCACCTACAATTTAAGCCATCTTAGATTTGACAAGGGGGCCAAGAAGCCACAATGGAGAAAAGACAGCATCTTCAGCAAGTGGTGTTGGCAAAAACAGGATCACCACTTGTAGAAGAATGAAATTAAACCCCTACCTCTTGCCCTGTACAAAAGTCAACTCCAGATGGATCAAAGACCTCAACGTGAAACCTCAAACTCTGAAGGTGATAGAAGAAAAAGTTGGCGGCAGACTATAAGACATAGGCATAGGAAAAGACTTCCTAAATCAGACAGAAGCTTCGCAAGAATTAAGGTCAACAATTGACAAATGGGACCTCATTAAACTCAAAAGCTTCTGTACATCAAAAGAAACAATCAAGGAAGTGAAGAGAAACCCCACAGAGTGGGAGGAAACCTTCAATGCAGAAACATCTCACAGAGCATTGATTTCCAGAATATATAAACTACTCAAAAAACAAAGAAGGAAGTAAACAAATGACCCTCTCAATAGATGGAGCAAAGAGTGGAACAGAGACTTCACAAGTGAGGAATTAGAAATGGCTGAGAAACACATTAAGAAGTGTTCAACATCACTAATCATTAAGTAAATGCAAATCAAAACCACTTTAATATATCATCTTACTCCAATAAGACTAGCTAGGATCAAGAAAACAAATGATACAAAGTGTTGGAGAGTTTGTGGGGAAAGGGAAACACTCATCCACTGCTGGTAAGAATGTAAACTTGTACAGCCACTATGGAAAGCTGTGTGGAGAACCCTTGGAATACTTGGAATGAATTCGCCACCCTACCCAGCCATACCACTCCTGGGCATGTACCCTCAAGACTCACCCCACCGCAGAGATACATACACACCTATGTTTATTTCAGCTCTCTTCACAATAGCAAGGAGCTGGAACCAATCTAAATTCCCCTCAACTGATGAGTGGATAAAGAAAATGTGGTACATCTACACTATGGAGTTCTATGCAGCAGTAAAGAAAGATGACATCATGAGCTTTGTGGGAAAATGGCTGGAGCTAGAGAACATCATGCTGAGTGAAGTAACACAGTCCCAGAAAAACAAACATCAAATAGTATCCCTCATCTGTGGATGCTAGTGCCAATTACCTAGTTGTAAGTATTTCATATGCACAGCCCATTGAGCTTTTGTCCAAAGCATCTGGGAGTGATGCATAATGGAAACAACAACAACAGAAAGGAATGCATCAAAGAACTAACTGAAATACTGAACTTCTGCTCAAAACAGTCAACTTCCTCATGAAGAATATTGAGAAAGTCTGAGAAAGAGATGAAAATCATGTTTGGCAGAATGCATGAGCTCTGGTGGGGTGGGGGGGACACGGGTCTAGATTTGATAAAAAAATAAAAACAAATAAATTTTTAAAAATAAATGAATAAATAAAAGTTACATGGAAAAAAAAGCAAGATGACATTATGAACTTTGCAAGTAAATGGATAGAGCTAGAAGCCATTATGCTGAGTGAAGTAATAGTCCCAGAAAGACAAATGGAGAATGGTTTCCCTCATTTGTGGATGCTAAAACCAAATTCCCCATATGAAAAGCCGGCTGAATGACATTATGGTTATATTTTTATTTATCTAAAAGCAACTATGTTGTTATAATGTGAGTCTCTCAACAGGCTCTAGAATCCACCCACCAATTATTTTCAGACTCTGTAATTACTGTATATGGGTGGAGAGTATGTATCCATATTTTAGAGGAATATGAAATTAATGGAGGAAAATGTGAATTTCCTAAGCATAAATAAAGACTGAGAGAAAGATGCAGGACAGTTATGGCAGAATGCATGATCTGGGATGGGATGGAATGGGGTGGAGTGGGGGGAAGAGATAAGGGAATATGCCTGAACAGAAATAAAAAATGATGTATGAATTACACAAAACATCAATAAATAAAGAAAAAAGTGTCAATAACTGAGCAGTTAATGTGCATTATATATTTATGCAATAGTATGAAGTGAATAATTTTGATATTTTTAATAAGAAACTGTTTTCTCTATTATATTCTGATATTATCCATTTGGGAATGTAATAAAAAGTCTTAAATGTGAGGACTCTCAAGATGGTTTATTGGGAAAAAGCACTTGCTGCCAATCCTGACAACCTGTGTTTGATCCACAGAACTCATGTAATGGAAGCAGAAATCAGACTCTTCCAAGATATCCTCAGATATCCACATGTATAACCTGGAGCAAAGAGCCAACCCACATACAGCAATAACACAAACACACACATGCACACACACACACATACACACACAAACAAACAAAAACTCACTCACACAAGGAAATGCGAATGGCTAACATTTTTTTTTTTGGTCTTTTCGAAACAGGGTCTCGCTGTAGCCCCAGCTGTCCTGGAACTCACTCTGTAGGGCAGGCTGGCTTTGAACTCACAAAGATCTGCCTGTCTCTACCTCCCAAGTGCTAGGATTAAAGACGTGCGCCACCATGCCCGGCTAACTAATATTTTTTAAACATTAAACACCCTTAACCATCAGCAAAATACAAATTAAACAGATTTCATCTTACAACACTAAGAATACATGAGATAAAAATAAAATGGCCACAGAGGTTGGTGTGTATGTGTAGGAAAGTGAATATTTATTCACTGCCTATTGGAGTCTACATTAGAACAATCTCTGTGGAAATCTGCGTGTAAGTTCCTCAAAAAGCTAGAAATAGATCTACTGTTGACACAGCTACACAACTCCTGCAGTATACCCAAAGCACTATATACATTACTACAGAGATACTTGTTCATCCAAGTTCATGGCTGCTCTATTCACTATAGCCAGGAAATGCAAAGAGTTTAGATGCCCATCACCTGAGGAATGGATCATGAAAGAGTGACACACATACACAATGGAATACTATTCTGCTGTAAAGGAAAATTAACTTGTAAAATTCATTGGGAAATGGATGGAGCATGAAATAATTCTGTGTGAAGTAAGTGAGACATAGAAAGACAAATGCTGCATGGTCTGGCTCAAATGTGGATGTAATTTTTGAATTTTTAGATGTGTGTGTTTAGAAATCAGGAAACCAGTAAGTGACATGGGGAGGATTTGGAGTGAAGAGAATAGAATGTAGGCAGTATAAAAAGGAAAAGGGGAATACTGCAACATGTTTTGTTGAATTGGAGATGACTGAGAGAGCTGATTAGAGGAGAGAGAATGAAGAGTATCTAATAGGAAAGATCTTTGAAAATCTCTACGGAAACCCATTACCATAGATTCTTACTAAAACACAAATATATACGTAAATAAAATGAACTTAAATAGAGTTACCCAATAATGGGGAACAATGCCCCTCCCCCCTCCCAAATGACATACATTATCAAATAAAAAGCTGGTGCCAGATATGGCTTACTTCCTTGTGAGATGGTGGTCAGGGGGTTGGTAGGCTCCACAGACAATACAGGTGATTGTCATTGCTTTTAGTTCTCCTGAAGAACTTGGTAATAAGAAGCAATTGGTGAACACACCACATACTTGAATCAAAGAACATGGAGAATTTGAGCCAGTAGTGACCTGGAGCTTCATTCTGCTGGCTAGCTTTCATAGTGTTGAAAGTTTCCATGCATTCTCCCAGAGGAGAAATGACACCAACATTCTTACCTGGCTGTGGGCTCCATGTGCTACAACACCATCTGGCTTGGCAAACCATGCCCATCGGTGCACTAGTGGCATGAATGTTGTGGGGGAGACCAACCACCTTCTGTTTGAATTTAAGGCACATTCCACAAGGCAGAATCCATTAACTGGTGCAAAAATGCATGACTAGCTTGGTCGCAGATCCTAGGATTGAAACTAATACTGTTAATCTGCTATGGGCTAAGTGTTAAATGATTCCCAATGACTTATGATTGTACTCAAATAGTGCTTCTCCACCCTCATCAGAAAAGCTTTATTCAATACCTAGTATTTAAGTGAAAAACCCATCAGTGGTCAACATGCTGAGCATAAGAGATGGTAGAGCTCTCAGTTCTAATTAGACATCACTAGTGCATCCACTCCTCCCAAGGATAACAGATCATGGGGAAGAGGGAGAATATTGTAAGAACCAGAGGTAATGGATGACAGCAGTGAAACAGTATTTGATGAACACTGAAAGTGTCATTCCACCCACATATGACCTCACAACAGCTATGATGGCATGTAGGAAAGCTGCACACAATGATGCCAGTCACACAAAATTCCAGCTAAATGGTAGAGGGGCTCATGATGTCCATGTCCTGCTAAGGAGCTATAAACTATTGATGGTTGCTCTTGGTGTTGAGTAACTTTCCTTCAGCGATGAGGCCACTGAGAAGCTATCCATGCTGCAATAGTAGATAGTCTTCAATCCATCAGACACTCGCAGTACAAGTGGACTCTGTGTTTAAAATGAGAATATATGAAGCACAGAGGTAAACTTTTAGGGGGAGGAGAGGAATTGGAAGAGAGAATGATCAGTGGATATGTGTTTATGAAATTCTCAAACAATTAAAGGAAATAAATATTGATACATCTGTAATATAGGTCTTTGGTCACCTTTTTATATCTTATCTCAAGATCTAGCCCTATATTTTATTGACTACATGATAATATTTTTATTATGTGTGTATGAGTATATGGCCAGTATGGATGTAAGTGTGCCCATGCCGTGCAATGCATATGAAGATCAGAAGAGGGGGGTCAGATCCCCTGGAACTGGAGCTATGAATGGTAGTTAGTCACCACATGGGGTAGAGAATGGAATCTGGGTTCTCTACAAGAGCAATTCATGCTCTTAACTCCTGAGCCCACTCACCAGCCCCCACCCCTTCTTTTTTATTTTCAGATACCACTGAATCTTCTGTTAAATTTTGACCCTGATAATACTTGAAGTTGTACTTCATATATTTAGTTATTTCTAACAATTTTAACAATAATGACTTCCACTCTTCTATTAACTGTCATACTATCATTAAAATTAGTTCCAAAAAACCTATGGGAACAATCTCACACATAGATACCAACACTTACAACCACCCGCAGGTGTGGTTGTACAATTTTGGGAGCTCCATGGTAGTACAAAATGTCACACTCATCAACTGCTATACAAGAGCATGTCCCACACCATAAAAACACATTTTACCCAGATATGGTACTTCACATCTTTAATCCCAGAATTTGGGAAGTAAGGACATGCAGAACCTATAAGACTGAGGCAAGACTGGTCTACATATTGAGTTCCAGACCAGATGGGGATACAGAGAGACCATGTCTCAAACACACAGACACAAGCACATAATCACACACATAGACACACAGTTCTTAAACAAAACAGTATATTTAAGCATTTTGCTCTTTGTCAGAAACATTTCTGGGCAGTGGCAAGATGAAGCTGTATAAGATTCATAACATCAAACTGAAATGTATGGAACTTCAGAGAAAAATTAATAATAAGTATGAATAAAGACAAGTGTGTCATTCACTCAGGGAAATGAACTTAGATTGTTGATTGGTTCCTAAAGAATGCTCCCTGGAAATATAGTATATGCAGTGTTTCTATAAGGAACCAAAGATATAGTCTGAGAAAAAGAATGCTCTTTCCAGAATTTATTATTGATGACATGCTTTAAATGATTACATGAAGAAAGGAGTGAAGGGGCCTGGAGAGGAGGCTCAACAGTTAAGAGCACTGGCTTCCCTTCCAAAGCATCTGTCTTCAGTTCACAGCACCAACATGGTGGCTCACATCCATCTGTAACTCCAGATTCTACGGATCCAATGCCTTCTTCTGAGCACTGCCAGCAATGAATTCATGTTGTACATATATGCAGGAATAATACTAAAATATTTTGAAAGAAAATAACCAATTTAACCTCTGCTGTTCCTTTCAAGGTCCTAGTTTTGAGGCTGGGTAGTAACAAATCTCAAGAATTTCTCTCTGCAGCATATCCTCACCTGTCGCATTGGAAATCTCATTGTCTGGACAGGGGATACAACCAAAACAACAGATTGCCTTTCCCTCCTGTCGGGATATTCTAAATCCAGGAATGCAAGCAACACTACATGCAGAGGATGGAGTCTGAGAAAAATAAGAAACATGTTGGTAACAGATAGGACTTTTACATATTTATTTCATGTCTATATTTTTAGTGTATTAGGTAACTAATAAACTTATTTTGTGTATACCTATAGGTCAATGAATGGATATATATATATATATATATATATATATATATATATATGAGGTCAAATGTATGAATATTTTGAACAAAGTGATGGAAATTTATGTTGAAGACAAGCTTGAAATTGATCATTCTATTCCCTGTCCTCATACAGTGTCTGGGGAGAAAACTGTTATTCACGTGGATATGACTGCACAAGTGGTGTCTCTATTGCAAAGTTAAATAAATTTTCTTCTTTCTGTATAGTTAAAGTTTTGAGTCTAATAGGACTTAAAGAAGTTTACTCTGATGTTGTCATTTGGGCATTGCAAATGCCTCCTGTATCTGTGTGGTAATCCCTTTCCCGTGATTTAGGAGATTTTATTACTATACTTAATTGAATATCATTCCTATTCATTTACATTAGTTTCTTATCATTCATCTGCACCCATGATGTGTTAAGTTGTGTGTGTGTGTGTGTGTGTGTGTGTGTGTTCCTATGTGCACATGCTTCTGTTCAGGTACCATAGCACATTGTTTGGAGGTCACAGGACAATCTGAAGGAGTCAGTTCTTTTCTTCCACCATGTGAGTCCCTGAGATCCAACTCAGTTCTTTAGACAAGGAGGAAATGCTCATTGTCTTTTATAAACTGCAATTACTTCAGGATCTTTCCACATTTCTCCTCTGCCTTTGGAATCACTGGTCAGGATTCCTTCCAGATCCCTAGGTGCAGAGGTGTTGTTCTAATGCACTATAATAGATACTTAACTGTTAGATTAGAGACCATTCTGTCATTTTAGGTTGGTTTTGTGTATGATAAATAAAATAACTATACAAGTGGCAAACATTATATCACTACCAACAGCTCTCCAAACAGAAAAGAAAACTGGATAAATACTCATCTGTTTTAATGACATGTATATGGACAATTCAATTTTCCTCGAGCAGACCAATCTTTTCCATAAAGTTGAAATCTGTGTAGTTAAACGTGATTTGGGAAATACATACAATGACTAATAAATATTTTACTATAAAGTTAGAGATATTGATAATGAACAAAATATTAAAATACAAATTAATGCCCTGCAGGGCAGGAGAGATAGCTTACTAGTTAAGACCTAGGTTCAGGACCCAGCACCCACATGATGGACAGCAATCATATGTAACACCCTCTTCTGACCTCCATGGGCAGTACCTGACACAGGTGCACTTGCATACATACAGGGAAAACATTTCCCATAGACATAAAACCAAAAAAAACAATAAATAAATAAATAAATCAATAAATAAATAAATAAATAAATAAATCTACAACATAAATAATGCATCTGCCTGCTTTGGTTTACTCCCAAATAAATCCTTACATGGATATCAAGATTTCCATTACTTGAGTTCCTAGCAGAAGCCAGGAAATAACATTCCAGTAATCAGTGTGTTATCTAATTATACACTGTTCACTGTATTATACATAATAGTGAAGGTAGCCAATGAAGACTTTGTATCCATTATTTAAAAGTACAAATCAGGGGGCTAGAGAGATAGCTCATCAGATAAGAGCACCTATGGTTATTGCAGAAGACCCAGGTGCATTTCCCTGCACCCACATGGCAACTAAAAACCAACTATAGCTCCATTTAGCGGGGATATAACACCCTCTTCTGACCTCCATTGGATGACTAATTTTTTTAAAATACATTTTATTGAGCTTTTGTAGTTTTCCTACAATATCTCTTAATCAAATTCAGAGCTCCTCTTGCATCTATGTCCCTACATACTCTCCCCTCCTCACCTCATGTACTCTATCATACAAGTTAAGTCCCATCATGTCTAATTTTGATTGTTAACTTGAGTGTATCTAAAGGAGACACTCTGGACTAGAAGATATGAAGCGGGGATACCACTTTATGGTAGCCTACATATCCCTCCTCTCTCTCTCTCTCTCTCTCTCTCTCTCTCTCTCTCTCTCTTTCTTCTTCTTCTTCTTCTTCTTCTTCTTCTTCTTCTTCTTCTTCTGTTTTCTTTTTCTCTCTCTCTGTCTCATGGAAAAAGGGAACTATTTTTGCCTCTTTTCTTGCCTCACTGGACAGTTCACCTTGCTGCTCTGGCATTCCTCTGCTGATAGTAGAACCAACTTCTTCCTGTTCCAACCTAGACTGAAGAGTAGCAGATCTCCCTGAATCGTCCCAGGCTTCACTGCCAGATAGGGACTGCTGAGACATCCAGGATTGGGGACTGACCAACAACCGAAATTTCAGCCTATCCACTGTGACACGGCCATTGGTGGACTACTCGGACTCTCTCCTGTAAGCTCACACAATAAATCCCTATATACATGTTTATTTTATCAGTTCTGTTCCTTTTTAAATTATTTCATTTATTGTTTTCATTTCATGTGTAAATGTGCCTGTGTCTTAGAATGTCCATGGAGTTCAGAAGAAGGCACAGAATGTCCTGGAACTGGAGTTACAGATGGTTGTTGGCCATCACGTGGGAGTTTGGAATGGAACCTGGGTACTCTATAAGAGCATTCAGTTCTCTTCAGAGCCGAGCCCTCTCTCCAGCCCCCAATTCTGTTTTTAGAGAACTGTGATTAATACAGCAGGAATTGCACAACATGTGTGCACTTACACACATGTAAGCAATAAAAACACAGCACATAAAAATAAAAATGATACCTAAAATATTTTTTACATAAAACTAAGGCTGGAATGATGGCTGAGTGGTTAACAGTACAGTATGCTCTTAAACAGGACCTGAGTTTGGTTCTCAACACCCACATGGCAGTTAAGGACTGCCAAGAACTCCAGATCCAGGGGATCCAACTCTCTCTTCTGCCCTACAGAGGCATTGTACAACACATCCGCAATTACATACATGCAGGCAAAACACTCATATACAAAAATGAAAATAAATGCTTATGTAAAATTCTAAACTCAAAGAATAGAATCTCAAAGAAAAGAATAAAAATCAGGAGAGTCCTTAATTGGCATTATTTTAGTTTCCTAAGTTATGGGAGAAGCAAACAGCACAAGTTGGTTTTGGTTATGTGTATCAAGTATAGAACATTACATTACAATTAGGTCCCACCCACCTGTCTACTGCCTGTGGTCCACTGCATCACTTCCTTAGATAATTCCAACTGTTGACCACATGGAAAATATGGGTTAAAGGTTCCTATTTTCACCTTAAGTCCAAGACCTTGTGGTAAATTCCAAACGCTAAAAATGTCATATTCTGCCTGCAATTTTTCTTTCTGATTCATAGTCACGGTATCTCCAACAGGATTAGTGAACTGGATCTTCTTCAGAATTGGATACAGCTGAAAGACAGACATTTTACAATGAAGTCGACCCATACCTTAAGTCAGAAAATATGAAATCCTTAGCTCACTTTATTTTATTTTATTTAATCTTTTTTTAAATGCAGCATCATTAGAACATACACATTGGAGAAAAAATAATAAACAAATTGCCAACATATTTGTAAATCATAAGTACCCTGAGAAGAATCTGATGGATCCCATCCAATAAATGTAGGTCTGGTGCTGAGCTAAGTCTCAAGACCATTTCCTCCATGATTATTCTCAGAGCATCAAGAAGAGAGGTCCTCAAATCCTACAGTCAGTGCAGAATCCTTTAAGACACATGTGCAGACTGTCAACTGGATTGACTATCTCCTTTTTGGCAGTGAAAAATCAAGACAGACCTCATGTAGTCATCATTTAAGGAGTTCAGGAGAGAAGACTGCCTACATGTCAATACTGAGAATAGGTGTGTGTGTGTGTGTGTGTGTGTGTGTGTGTGTGTGTGTGTTGAAAAATATTGTCTCCTATTCCACTGACTTCTCATTCATGGTATATATGCACATCTAATTTTACCTTCTAGGCAGTTAAACAAAGTACCGAAATCCTATTTAGGGAAGTTCTTCAAAAGCTACTTGGTTCATGCACTGAAGGCCTCTCTGGAGACAGCTTCTCACTATGAAGCCCTGGATGGCCAGGAACTCACAGAGATCCCCCTGCCTCTGTCTCTCAAACACTGGGATTAAAGTTGTACATCACAATGAAAGGTTTATCTGAGGGAGTCTTACCCAATGACACATTTTATGGGCTGCTAAGTTGCCACAGTGCTTAAGAGAACTAGCTGCTCTTTGTAGAGGACCTGGGTTCACTTCCCATCACCCACATGTAGAAATTAACTGTCCATAGCTCCAATTCCAAAGGGTCCAATACCCTCTTCTAGCTTCTGATGGCACTGCATGCATGAGATATTCTTGATTGCATACAGAACAAACATACATATACATAAAATAGAAGCTAATTATTTTAAATAACATTTAAACACAGTAGACAAACAAATATACCTTTGAATGATACTTCCTATAATTTAAAAAAATAACATCACATTTAGGACAGAAATTACCATCCAATACAAGACACAGTACCTCCCTGCAGTAAACCTTTATTCCTTTTCCCTTTTCTACCGGCTGTAAATCTACTTGTTGAAGAAGCATCTCATGGAGGGAGTGGGCCACCACATATACAGCATTATATATATAATAACACTCATCACAGACAGACAGCTCTGAACTCTGCAGAGTTAACCATTGTAAAGTCTCTGTGGATGAACAGTTCTTCAGTGGCATACACTTAGATGCTAAAGATTCACAGGTAAATTGCATCCATCCAAGTCTTGCAAGGAAAATGTCTTCTGGGTATTTGGAAGAGTGCCATGTCTGGACGAAATCTTTAAAACCAGAAATCTCGCCATGGCGATGTGAAAAAATGAGAGTCTCATGGAAGGAGTCCAGGTGTCTGTTGCTTGTGGTGACATCCCACTGTGAAGTGGTGACCCAGATTCTCTGTAAACCCAGAGAGATCCATGTTCTGAAGCTCACACCTAAGGTAGAGTTCATGTCACCATAAATGACCACAGCATTGGCTGATGATGTCATGATTTGGTGGTAATATACTTCAGCTCTTGTCATGTATAAATGTGTGTTTAGTGGAATCATGTTCACAAAGGCTAAGCAGACTCTGTATCCATCCATCTCTCTTCTCAAGTCTGAGAGGAATTGAACACCTTCATCATCATCTGTGATAACCAGCCCCACCCAGTTCCAGCTGAAGTGAAGCATCAGAGACACCATGGCAAGGTTTAGAGATGTGTCATTGGGATCCATCTGATACACATGAGGAAATTGATCATGGTCAGTCAGGATAGGATGAAAAGGCTCATATGTAAGCTGAAGAAAATTCAACACAGTAAATAAAAGAAAATCATCATGAATCTCAAAGACCAGAATTGTGGTCATCCTCATTTGGGAAATGGTATGAAGGAGAGATTTTCTTGAACCCATTATTTTTTTTTAATTTATGTGTATGAATGTACTGTCTGCATGCAGGTCTGAGCACCCGTGTCGTGCAATGCCACGGAGGTCAGAAGAGAGTGTCGGATTCCCCTGGAACTGGATTTAAAGACCGTTCTCAGCCACCATGTGGGTGCTGGGGATCGAACCCTGGTCCTCTACAAGAGCAGTTGGCGCTCTTAACCGCTAGGCCATCTCTCCAGCCCCTCTTGAACCCATTATTAAAGTCATGACTCACTTTCCCAGAGCTTGTAGATAATTGTTGTGCATAGTATGCTTTCCAAAATACCTTATTGCTTATTTCTCCATGCATTCTCTCTAAATCAAAAGAAAGAAATGTGATTGCCCTATCACGTTTCCTCTGAATCATCTGTTGAGCTGTGCAGATTAACACAGACATTCACCCAGTGTCCTCCCTCCTAGCCTCTGACAGTGACACCAAACAAAAAATGGTTTCATGTTTTCTCATATCACAGCCTCACCTGTGGAAACTGATGTATCTGCAGGAATATCCCCACATTTGCAGATGCTGTCCATCTTGGACCTGTAAGAGCTACTGAGCATATGCTTAAATCCACACAATTGTAATTCAGAATCATCTCGGCCTGATTTTTCATCCAAATTAAGAAGCTTTGAAATGTCCCCATATCAGCACAATTTATGGGAAAGTAGGCAATACCAAGAGACACGTTGGGTAAAAGAAGGGAGTTCCTGTTCACTTCTTCAATGACAAAGTTCAATGTCAGATCACACTGGTGGTTTTCAGTTGGCATCCTAAAAAGTGAGTACAGTGTTTATTATGGACAGGTATCCAATGGTGACGATGTGCTAGTCAAACACAATGAGGGTCTTTTACCAAGTGATAATTTCTCCTTTCCCCTAAGTTACTCTGTTGAAACTATCCAATGCTGTCTTCTGGACATGACATGGCTTCTGTACCTATGAAGGCACTCAACAGTGGATTACAAAAGAGGACCTGCACAGGATAGAGCCATTAGAACTCTACTAGGGATGAAGAAGGGGCTCATAAGGCCAACCCTCCAGAAGAGCTATGGACAGTTATGTTGCAGGTGGAAGGGAGTTGTGTTCCAGTGTGGTGTGGTCACTGGTACATTGCTCTGACTCAAGTAATAACTGCCCACTGTTGCTTCTGAAGGGAACTCTAATTAAATGCAGTAAGTCACGTTAATTAGGGCAAGAAATACAGGGAATGGAGGAGAAGTCATTTGTTGTGAGTAAGGAGAAAAGGAGGAGAATGGGGAGAGCTTTGATAAAAGAACACTATCCATGGGTATGAGCTTGTGAAAGAATAAATACATTTAAAAAGAAGGTAAGGAAGAAAGAAGTAACAGAAGAAAGAAAGAAAGAAAGAAAGAAAGAAAGAAAGAAAGAAAGAAAGAAAGAAAGAAAGAAAGAAAGAAAAAAGAAAGAAAGAAAGAAAGAAAGAAAGAAAGAAAGAAAGAAAGAAAGAAAGAAAGAGAGAGAGAAAGCAGAGAAAGAGAGAGAGAGAGAGAGAGAGAGAGAGAGAGAGAGAGAGAGAGAGCGAGAGAGCTGTATCTACTAATGCACAGCTGGGCAAGCATGGGATCTAAGGAATTTTTTTTTTAATTTTATGAAGGTGAACCTCAGGGAAATGAGATTTGTATCATATATAAATGGAAGAATTATATACAGCTATCAGGATGAACAAAATTGTCACCACAATTTCTATGCGTGGAACCATATAAGATATATTCAGAAAGGCAAATCACATTTGGTGTGCACTTTGATAATTAAAATAGAGGCCAGAGGACGGACATGGATGCAAAAGCCTTAAATCCCAGCACTTATAAGGCAGAGGCAGGAGGATTTCTGGGAGTTCAGAGCCAGCCTGATCTATAAAGTGCTTCACACCCCCTAAGGTACAGTGAGACCCTATCTCAAAAAGAAACACACAGACACTCACAGACACACACAGAGACATACACATACATTTACACACACACACACACGTACACACCCACTTACACACACATGCACACACACACACACACACACAAAACATGAAGAAACAGAGCAATGAGGCAGCAAGAAGGAGCGAAAGAGAGGAATGGGGAGTGAATGTGAACAAAGTGCAATGGAGAGATGGCTCAGTGATTAGGAATGTTCTTTTTGCCAATTTTTATTGAAGCTTTGTGCATTTCATACAAAATTTCCAATCAAATCTAGATCAGATCACCTTTCCCCCCAGCCCACCAGAGCTCATACATTCTGCCAAACATGTCTTTCATCTTTTTCTCAGTCTCTTTTAAAATTTTCAGTGCAGAAGTTTACTGTTTCAAGCAGAGGTTCACTACTTCAGTCAGTTCTATGACCCAGTCGTTCTGCAAATGCTGTTGTTGTTATTCCCTCCAATTTGCATCACTCCAAGTTATGTATATGGGCATGCCACACATATCATGGATTTTAGCATCTTCAGTTTATGATATTTTTTTCTTTCTTAGGCTGAAAAATGTCATGTTGAAAGTTCCTCCTTGGTAAGCCCAAACAACCATCAGTTCTGCCCTTGTGTTCCACACTGCGGTTTTCCTTTCCCATGGTCACCAAATGAGGTCCAGTAAGCACCACATCCTGTCTTCATCTTCCTGTACTGTCTCCATGATACAGCCTGGGTAGTCTAACAATGGCAGTCTATACTTTGAAGAAGCTGAAACCTCAGTAGTAGCTCACTCCATAAGCCGGATATCTCAGCAGTCCCCATCTGGCACTGAAGGATTGGAGGATTCTTGGAGAGACATAAGCCTTCGGTCCATATTAGAAGCTTGAAAAGCTGTGTCTCATGTCTTTGAAGGACGGCAAAAGTAGTGGCTGGACTTGCCATTAAGACAGGCAAAACAACTGTGCTCTTTTTTTTAACTTTTTGTTTTTTTACTAAGATCTCAAGTTTTATACCTAAAGTACAATTTCTGAGGCCTTACTAATTATTTATTTCTGGTTATAATTCCCATTTAAATGTTTAAGGCCAAATGGTTAGCCAAGATTAACCAAGGTTTTTGTTTTCTCAAGATCAGTTAAGGATCTGGTTTTCATGGGTCACTCAGGTTTTGCAGGAGGGGAGGGAGCCGCTGGGTCCTTTTGTTTTTTCATTTACCAGTTCCGTCCACTCGAGGACAAAGTCAGGTCTTGCTAGAAAAGGCTTCCCTTTTTGAAGTATGAACAGACTTTCCTCTTTATAGACTAGACACTGGCTGAAGTCCCATTAGTGGAACTCCAAGACCTCCATGCACAGGAAGTCTGGTGACTCATATTTGCAGGATATTTCAAGAGATGCCACCATGCATAGTCCTCCGGGACTTAGTTGATCTCTGAGGGCAAGGAACAAAGTTATCTCTTAAGACCCTCAGTCAAATTGGCATGGGCATTAAGTATGGGTGTTAAGCATCCAGAAAGGTTAAGTTACATCAGCCTGATACTTTTAACCACTGTGTAATATTTTAGAAAAGGCTTGGACAAAAGCTCAAGTAGCCTTATATAAGAAATACTAAGAAGCACTCCCATAAAATAAATACTGTGGTTAGACATAATGTCATGACACACTAGTTTTTTCCTCATTCTTTTGATCTTATATTGCTCTAAATTATTCATACATATGCTCCACCCATACACCAAATATTCCTGTTTGAAAATGAATGGTAGTTTAGTTTTAGAACCTGTTCAATCTTTTTGTATTTTTTGTTGAGTTTTTTTTTCTGTGTCACAGTATGTGGCCGATTTTAGAGACTGTTCCATGGGGTGCTGAGTAGAAAATGTATTCTCTGGTATTTGGGTGATTATTTGGTAGATGTTTGTGAGGTCCATTTGATGTATCATATCATTCAGTTCATATGTCTCTCTGTTTATTCTTTGTCCAGTTTAGCTGTCCAAAGTGCTCAGTGGGGTATTGAAGTCCCCTACTATGAGTATGCTGGGGTTAATCTGTGCTTGAGGTCCTGGAGAATTTTCTTTATAAAGTTAGGTGCACCAGAGTTTGGTGAATATATATTCGTGATTATGAAATCTTCATGGTTAATTTGTCTTTTGATAAGGATGCAATGGCCCTCTTTGCTGGGTATAGTAACCTGGGTTGGCATCTATATTCCGTTAACACCAGGAATGCTTTGGCCCACGTTCTTCTTGCTTTCATAGTTTGCGCTAAAAAGTCAGTTGTAATTCTGATGGGTTTCACCTTGTATGTAATTTGTTCTTTTTCTCTTGTGGCTTTCAGAATTTTGTCTTTATTTTCAGCATCTATTGTTTTAACTATGATATGCCATGGGGAGTTTCTTTTCAGATCTTGTTTGTTTGAGTTCTATGTGCCTCTTGTATTTGTATGGATTTGTCTTTTTTTAGTTTGAGGAAATTCTCGTCTATTATTCTCTGGAAGATCAGATCAGTACCATTTTCTTGGGATTCTTCTACTTCCTCTATTCCTGTGATGAGGAGGATTGACTTTTTCATAGTGTCCCATATTTCCTGGTTGTTCCACTTTTGTGTATTTTTAAATTTTTCATAATCTTTACTTGATCTTTTTTAACTTTTTAAAATTTTTATTTATTTATTTATGTAATTACTTATTTATTTATTTGTATGAATGTACTGTCTGCATGTAGGTTTGTGCACCCATATCATGCAATGCTGCGGAGGTCAGAAGAGGGAGTTGGATTCCTCTGGAACTGGAGTTCTCCTGGAATTGGAGTTACAGAAATTCTCAGCCACTGTGTGGGTGCTGGGGATCAAACCCAGGTCCTCTGCAAGAGCAGTCAGCACTCTTAACTGCTAGGCTATCTATCTAGCCCTACTTGAGCTTTTTAATTGTTCTATGTTTTCTTCCAGGTCTGATTTTCTTTGTTCTGCTTCCTCCATTCAACTTCTGATGCTTTTTCCCTTCCTTTCCTCTTCATTGGATAAGCATTCGACTTCCTTTTTCATTTCATCCTGTGATTTCTGTACTATTTCCACTTCTTTTTGAAGCTTCTCAATCTCTTTCTGTAGCTCCTTGCTTTGCTGGTTGGTTTCCGTTTTTATTTCAGCATAGCATCTTTTCAGTGTTTCCAATTCCTTCTGTAGTTTGTCACTCTCTCCCTCTAGTGTTTTTTTGTTTTTTTTTTTTTTTTGGCATTTGTTGTTCTTTCCCTTTACTTCGTGCCAAAGTTTGCCATTTCTCCCTCTTGGTCCTTCTTGATTTTTCCATTTTCTCTCCTTAATTCTCTGAGTTGTTCTTTATACTTTTGATTTCTGTGAATATAAATTATTCCACTAAGATCTGTGTCCGGGGCTACTTCCAGAGGGATCTCACCATAGGAATCTCCCATAGGTTTGGTAGACCTTGGTGGGGAATTAGTCTAAGTTTTTCCCATGTTGTTCCTTTGTTATGCCCTTCGGATGTGGGTTTCTTTCTGTTTGTATTCTGATGCGAATCCCAAATGTTTCTTCACTGTATGAAAGAGGCTTGCTTTGCTTGCCTCTTTCAGATGCCTTCATTTTTTTTTATTTATTGCTTGTTTATGCAGTGTTGACTTGTCTAGCTTTCAGGCTTTCAATTTTGGTTGTGTATTGGAAATCTAACTTACTCTTCCCTTCTATTCTGAATGTTCTCCAAAAACTGGTAAGGAACAACCCAGTTGGTACCCTGATGAGCACTGTGTCACTGTGATTCCTGCCAGCCAGTTTCTCTAGGTTGTTTCTAAGGCTTGATGATGGCCTTGCCTTGTGCTCCAGAATCACTATTGTGGTTGCACTTGGACAGTCACTCAGCAATCCCAGTTGGGGGTGAGGGATAAGCCTTGCTTAGCCCACACTGAGGTACTTTGTGCTTCAGGTGGTCCTGGGGAATCCCCAATCTAAGTTTTGTGCACTCAAGTCTCACAGTGGCATCAGACCCACCTTTTATACCAGCTAGCAGGGAGACTCTGCCCCCTACAGCCACACAAGACAATAGTTCAATTATCCAACAATCCACCTGGCTGAAGTGTCCAGCCCCTACCTGTGCTTCAGGTAGTCCTGGGAAATCCCCCATCTAAGCTCTGTGCACTCAGGAACGTTCTTTCTGTAGGCCTGGGTTCAGTTCCTAGCACTGCTGAGAGTAAAAACCATCCATAATGCTAGTTCCAGTGGATCCATGGCCTTCATTTATACTTTTTCTGGCACTTCACAACATGGGTGCACTTACATATGTGCAGGCAATATACTCATACACATAAAGTAAAAATAATAAAGTATTTTAAATGCAAGGACAGGCATACATCAAAATTCCATAATATAACCCCATCATTGGACATACCAATAAAACTAATAAAAACAAAAATACAACAGAAAGAGATTGTAAATAAACCACAGAAGCAGTTTTTAATTAATTACTTTTTTCCTTAAAAAGACTCAAAATATTGCTAGCAAGGGTTGTTAAGAGGGATAAGAGAGCAGTTATGTGTCTTACTAAGACTGACAACCTGAGTTCAATCCTCAGGACCCACACAGTGAAAGGAAAGAACCAACAGGAATGAAAGAAGCAACTCCCACAAGCTGTCTCTGGTCTCCATATTGATCCACACACATATACACAATCAGTCAATCAAAAGGGAAAAATGTATTTTAACTGTTCATGAACCTAGCTCATTTTATTCATACTGTCATATGGTTTCTATGCAGCTTAAGAAATAGAAAGTCCTGGCTGGGAGATAGTTCAGGAGTTATGAGCACTAGTCACTCTTGTGGAGGACCTGGGTTTGATTCCCAGAACTCACATGGTGACTGTATTAGTCACTTTTCTGTTCCTGTGATAAAACCAACATGACCAAGGGAACTTATAAAAGGAAGAGTTTATTTGAGGTTATGATTGATGGTTCCAGGGAATTAGAGTCCATTGTCGCAGGAAGCATGGAGGCTGGCTCTGGAGCAGAAAGCCAATGTTCACATCTCCCAATGAGTACAGGATGTCAAGAGAGAAAGAGAGACAAAAGACTGCAAGGCTTGTTAAACTCACTAAGCTCGCCCCTAATGGCGTACTTCCTCCAGCACGGCCACACATTCTAAGACCTCCAAGAACAGTGCTACCAACTATAGACAAAATGTCTGAATACTTAAAGCCTATGGGGAACACTCTCTTTCAAACCACCACAGTGACTTACACCTGTTCTTAACTCCACTTTCAGGGTATCCAATGCCCTCTTCTGAACTCCTTGACCACTGCATAACACAGGTGTGCTTAAAAACGTGCACATGTAGGGTGTGGTGGCACATGCCTTTATTCCCAGCACTTGGGAGGCAGAAGCAGGTGGTTCTCTGTGAATTCAAGTTTAGCTTGGTCTACATAGGAAGTTCCAGGAGAGCTGGGACAAAAGGAAGACCCTGTCTCAAAAAGACAAAAAAAAATTCATTCAGGCAATACACCCATTCACATAAAATAAAAAAAAAATAAATGAATTATTTTTAGAAAATAAATGAAAAATCTAGGACAGACAAGTTGGTTCAGTGCATAAAAATACTTATACCAGGCTTCATGACCTATGTTCAATCAGCAGGACCTAGATTGGAGATAGAGATAACAGACTCCTGAAAACTGTCCTCTGTACTTGACCCATGCATCATCATACACAGACAGCCACACATGTGCAGTGGGACGTGCACAAACACACTATGCATACACATCATAATGAATATTTTTTGTCTTTTCGAGACAGGGCCCAGCTGATAATGAATATTTTTATGTTTAAGGACATAAAATTCTAATGATAGCACATGCATTCATTCCCAGCACTCAGTGGTAGGCAGATCTCTGAGTTCAAGGCCAGCCTGTGCTACATTGAGTTCCAGGACAGCTGGGGCTACAGGAAGAACCAAAATAAAAAAGACCAGAATAAAAAGGTCTACATATAAAATATTGAATGGAATTTTGCAAAAGTTATTTCTACATCTGAGAACTAGATGTTCAGAATACTAGGAAATCACAATTTAGAAAAACCATGTCTGTAATTTATTATGATGGTCACCACAGCTTTCTACAAGGTTCACAAATAAAATTTGAACAAAGACTCAGGCATTGTAAGTGCATGTCTTTAATCCCAGTACTCAAGGCACAGAGGCAGACACTGGTGGAACGATGTTAGTTCAGTGTCAACCTGATCTACAAAGCAAATTCAAGGACACCTCGCCCTACAGTGAGATGCTGTCTTGAAAACACATTTCTGAACAAAGAAAAAATGTAAATAGACTATTATATAATAATCTTACCAAAACTACACAATCAGTATATCTATGTGAGTATTTTCATTATAAATATGTATGTGCATGAGTACTTTCCCTGCATGAGTATAAGTGCACCAGTGTTGTGCAGTGTCCACAGAGGCCAGGATGTCAGAAACCCTGGAACTGGAGTTAATGATGGTTTTAACACCATACTGGGAACCATACCCAGGTCTACTCAACAGCAGCCAGTGCTCTTTAAAACTGAAACATCTACCAGGCTCTCAAATATAGTTTATTTGTGTGTTTGTTTATTTGTTTGTTTTTTTTGAGAAAGGGTCTCCCTATAGCCCCAGCTGTACTGGAACACACTCTGTAGACCAGGCTGGCCTCAGCCTGAGAGCTGAGATTAAAGGAGTATGCCACCATACCCGGCTCAAATATTAGGGTATTTTTTAAAAGAACATTTTCATAACAGTCTTTCTAATAGTAAATAAATTAGTAACTATATCCTCATTCATGCATAGTGATAGCCATTTTGTGTGATGAACACGTTAATTGGCTTCATAGTCACTGGGGAAAATATTTCAAAACACAACATTACAACATGAAAGCAAAAGCAGAACTGGTTGGTAAGAAGAAAGGAATCATTGGGAGTGAGAAGGGATTAAAGAGGGGAATGGGGAGTGAATGTGATCAGCATAATTCATAGGCATGTGTTAAAATGTCATAATTATACCTGTTATTACATATGATAAATACATGTGAATAAAATTAAAATTTTATATAATTTTAATGAAACAATACTCCTTATATTAAATTCAGTGGTGTGGATAACTTTTGTCAACTATATATTAACTCAAAAAAACAAAGCAAGCAAAGTATTTTGAATCAAATTTCATGACAACATCCTATTGCCATATCTGTGTCCTCTTATGACACAAGCATCCTCTGGAAGACATGGTGGTTACTTAGTAAATGTATTGTGAAAGGTTCCACATTCAAGGGAACAGAATCTAAGAGTTATTTGAACCAAGAATGAGCCCAGTCTGTTCATATTGCTCTGATTTACCTCAGAACACTGTGTTCAATAAAGGGCATTTTATTGAACATCATACTAAACATGGTATGGGAAAAGCATTAGCAATCATTGATAGTAACTTTTCCAATGGAGGAAGTGGATTTTCTAACCCTTCTGACTCAGAAAGGAAGACAAAGTCACAGACTTTTGTTAACCAGCCAGCGCCCACATATGTGGGGCACACATTCCTTTCAGCAGGATGGTCCTTAGGTCTAGTGACTATATCATGCATACATACATTTTTCTGAATCATGGGCCTAACTGACCAATAAAGGAGAACTAGAGAACAAGGCATAGGACTAAATCTGTGCATTCAGATTAGTCCTTAACTGTAATTGCATTTGCATTCCAAAGCATTATAATACTGGTTATATTGTTTTCTTTAAAGGTCAGTTCATTCTATGCCATGCATGGTGGTTCACACCTTTAATCCCAGCACTCTGGAGGTAGAGACAGGCAGATCTCTATCAGTTCAAGCTAAGCCTGGTATACACAGAGAGCACTAAGCCATAGGGCTTATAGGGAGAGACATTCTCAAAAAGTCAATTAATTATTTAATTAATTAATTAATTAATTAATTAATTAAATGTTAAATCTTCCCAAAGCATATTAACTTGCTTTATGAGGTAATACAAAAATTCAATTTGTAAATCCTATTAGTTGCATTTCCACAATGTATATTTTCTATAAATGACAAATAAAGGAGATGACTCCAGGTCAACATCACACTCCCTGTAGAAGCTGCTTTGCAACAGAAGGCATTACCCACTCCCCAGGCATACTGATACTGTATCCATTGAGATCCAAAGTTCGGGTTCAGTGTCATCTCCTACTCCTGGATTAGGATGAAGTTGCCACAGATTCTGTTAGGACAATTTCCAGGAAATTAGAGCAAAATAATACTGTATGTCAGCATCAGAATTATTTATTACCTTTGAATAATTCTTTTTTTTTCGGTCTTTTTGAGAGAGGGTCTCCCTATAGCTCCAGCTTGCCCGGAACTCAGTATGTAGACCAGGCTAGCCTTGAACTCATAGCAGTCTCTCTCCCTCTGCCTCCCTACCCAACATCCATGTGTAATTATTATGCAATTAGATATGTCATAAAATAGAAGACAAAAGGCTAGGGAGATAGCTCAGAGGTTAAGAGCACTGCCCACACTTGCAAAGGACCTGAGTTCATTTCTCAGCACTCACATGGAAGCTGACAACTACGTGTTACTTCAATTCCAGAGGATCTGACACTTTCTTATCAAATCTCCAGGCATGGCACAGCACAGAAGCACTAACATACATGCAGGCAGTACACTCGTACATACATGAAGTAAAAATTAGAAGTAAACTGTTTAAAAGTTTTTGTTTAATTTTTAAATTTTATATAGATAGATAGATAGACATATAGATATAAATGATTAGAATGACTGCATGTATGTAAGTGCACTCATGTCATGCAGTCCCCAAGGAGGCCAGAAGAGAGCACCAAATCCTTTCATAGGAATCTGCAACAGCAGCCAGTGTGTTAACCACTGAACCATTTCTACAGTGCCCTTAATTTTTTTTACAGAATCAGTGTGTATATAGTGCTCATGTTAGTAGCAGTGTCTATATAAGTTTAATAAAATTACTTAGAAAAGAAACAGAGGGAAATGTGGTATAAATGTCAGAGATATAAAATAAAAACAC
Source organism: Rhizomys pruinosus (assembly GCA_009823505.1). Lineage (NCBI taxonomy): Eukaryota > Metazoa > Chordata > Mammalia > Rodentia > Spalacidae > Rhizomys > Rhizomys pruinosus. Next base: position 1,913,897 of record VZQC01004543.1, read on the forward strand.
ATAGGAAAAAAGTAGAGATAGGAATTCAATAAGAGCGAAATGACCCAGCACGTAAACATTTCATGCTCTCAGATATTGTCAGCAACCACAGGCAATATCTGTCACTCTAGCAAGTGAGGAGTGAGGTGAGCAGTCACTGCTGTGAGTGATATTACCTCTTCTCACAGGATTATACAGTTTCTACTGGAATGCCCTAAATGACTTCTTAGTTAAATTATTAGATAGAATATGGTGTAAGGATATGTTTGTAGTTCCTAAAGTTGGTGGCTATGCATAGATCCAACTGAACCAGAATCCACTGTAAACGTGAGACTCAAAGTAAGCAGATCTCTGGGTCCTGCCTTCAACCACAGCTTCAGAAGCCATGAACTGATCTTCCTCAGAATATTTGAGAATAACTAAATATCTATCTCATCTTGACCCAACTAAGAGCCACGCCAAGATCTTTAATGTCCTGTGTTAGCATTAAAGAATCCCATGAAGATGGGGTAAACATTGGCAGATCCTTGCAGGAACAGGAGCTATAGCCTGTTAGTACTGACCTCACTTCATAGGATTGGAGTTTAGTTAACTACGAGAGTCATGGGACACCATGCCATGATACATGTCATGAGGAGGGATGTCTGTGATGATTGAATAGACTGATGTTTTCACTCAGTTTCCAGCCTTGTATGTGGGAGATTAAGTAGAGTACAAACAAAAAACTCTGTACCATTTCAAAGTCAGTGAAAATGGCACTAACAGTAAAAGATTTGGATTGCGTCCACATGCTGAGATGAGGAGATTGTAACAGAAAATAGTACAACCCACAGAATGATGATGTTCTGCCACCCTGGTCTTCAGTTTCCATGGATCAATAGCTTTTGTACCTTTAGTGATGAAAATCAGACAAACTGAAGAAATGAAAAGGGCACTTACACATCACCACGTCCATGGTTGATATCCTCATTCTCTTGAGTGGCCTCAGTGCTGATGATTAAAAAAGTACAGTAATTCTCCACCTCCCCATCTGAGTCATCATTATCCTTCATTCTCCAAAAGCACCTGGGTTCAGCGAGACTAGATACAAGGAAGTGAATATCAAGGAAGAAGAAGAGCCAAACCAAAGTGACCATCTTTTTCATTTCTGCAATGCTTTAAGTTTGAGCAGTGGTCAAGTGTGAGATGATGTAGAGAAAAACATCAAATGGGCATGTATGTATACACATGTATTGGCTTTTATTACTGTTATTAAGTGGAGGCTATCCATCCTCCTCCCTGTCTACTTTCCAAGTAGGACTATTTCCCTGGAGGAATCTGGGACACTCTACCCTGGGGCTCTGCAGCTGAGGTCCTCAGTCCAGGTGATAAACAAAAGTTGGAAAAATATGTTTGGAAATCAGCTCAGCCTCAGGTGCTATGATGTCACTCTGATCTATGGACATTCAAACCCCTGAGAGGAACGCTTGTGGGACAGATTCAGTCCGATGTCAACAACCTGTTTGTACAAACACCATTTGACATGATGTAAGTTAATTGTATCAGGAGAGCCAAAGTAAGATGTGAAATTCAGGAAGAGCCCAAGCCTCTCAGAAACCATATGAATACATAGGATATTCTATCCCCACATTCCAAGTTAAGGAGAGGCAGCCTCACCTATACAGCATCGAACCAGCCACACAGCATGTACTATGTGGCCTGAGCACTAATTTTCACCATTCCCATGTACTGAATACCCATCTAAGTACAGTGTTTCCCATTTTGTGGAAAACCTATAGCCATTACAACACCAGAATTCTACAAGTCATGTGAACTCCACAAGTACCCAGTCAGTCCCTAGGTCCATTATAGAAAATAAGCAGAGTATGTGAATTCTAAAGCATGGCCTGGCATCCTGTTCCTCAGATTCCATGGATCAATATCTTCACCTTTTATTCACATATATCATTGGCTTTGTCTAGTGATTATGCTTAATATAGAACACGGTAGTCACTAGGAATCAGCTCTAGATTCTATTTAAACTTTCCAATACAAAAATATTTTATTATTGCTATTCTAATCTATGCATTGTCAGCAGAGAAGTGAACAAAGGAGTGTGGTTGATAACTATCCTTATGTTGAGACAGACTGCATATAATGTTGCTTATTCCTCATGGGAGGCTGAGACTTAGAGAAGAGGCTGAGAACAAAGGCCAGAACTTAAGATAGAGCTAGCCGGATTCCTACCATCCTCACAAGGATGTTTCCTGGGTCATGCAGCTGGGCTAATATGTTCATCCATTCTGGTGTCTCTCCCATAAATAAAGCTTTTAAAAACTAGTTAGTGTATAAAGATTCTTTTTTTTTTTTTTGTCTTTTCGAGACAGGGACTGTCTGCAGCCCCAGCTGTCCTGGAACTCAGACTGTAGACCAGGCTGGCCTTGAACTCACAAATATCCGCCTGCCTCTGCATCCCAAATGCTAGGACTAAAGGCCTGCACCACCACGTCCAGCATAAAGATTCTTAGAAACAGATACATCATAATAAACTATTTTTCCTCTCATGAATTTAATAGATATTGTTTTTCTGCAGCATTTTATCCAGAAGAAAATAGTAGCATTTAATAATTTACTTCATTGAAAGAAGTGAATGTTTTATCCTATAGAGATAGCAAATGAAGATTCCAGAAGTCTGCATCATTATTATGTTCATCCAGAGCAGAGTTGAGTAAGACCAGAAATATGTAATTAGAGCTCTGTTGTCATTGAAAGCTGATTCTTTTTAAAGTTGGTGTTTGTTCATAAATCTTTACACAGTAAGAATATTTCTTGCAGAAATAATCCTTCAAGAAAATTACAGTGAATTTGTAGCCTTCCGATGTTCTTCCTCTCTTTGAGGATAGCCCACAGTTTCCCATGACTGCAAGTGCCCTGGGCTTGGTCCAGCTAGCCAGTCAGTGACACAGGTCTTAGCCCTGGAGCAGAGGGGAAGGGAGAGGTACCGAAAGCCCAGAGAAAAACACAAGAAGAAAGAACAGGGAAAGGAAGGATTCAAGAATTAGACCAGGAAAAATTCCATGGAGGAAAAACTCACCTTTATTTTCACAATCCGTGGTATTTATATGGGACTTTGTGAGGTGTGACTGGGGATTGGGCCATACAGGAATTTACACCATATACTCCAGATCACTACAGGAATATAACAATATTTTGCTCAAAGCATCAACGACAGTGGCACCAGGCAGGTTTCAAAAGTGAGCAGGAAATCAGCAGGACTCTGGCCTGAGGAGTGGGGAGTGCCAGTTGACTTCCTAATTGCTTCTGACAAATGGAATCCCCACAACCCCCCCTTTTCCTTTTATTAAAAAGGTACTGTTTTCACATAGTTACTATTTTTTCTTCAGGGGGATACTCGGGGAAGTGCAAGCCAATGTGGCTCTTACCAGAGCAGTAGAACTCCCAGGTGTGTTAGGAGGTGTGACATCTACCCCGTACATCAAAATGGAGCACACAAGATATGGGGCCTCTTTCAGTGAACAGGATCTCTGCCCATCCTGGCTCCTAAAAGGAGTTATCAGGTTGGTGGAATGTGGGCTCCTGCTGTAGCCAGATAAGGCCTCATTCCTACAGCTCTCCCTTCATTTTCATTAAGATGAGGCAGTGCTGTCATCTTCCTCCAAAGAACTTTCAGGGATGGCTGATATTGGACCAAGACACTCTGGGCTGTAACTCTAGTGAGAGTATAAATTTAGCTTTTAACAAACCAGGAAGCCAAGCTGCTAAGGTGGAGATTAGTCCTAACAAAATATTTAGGTGGCCTGAGAGTCAGGCACAGCTCCTAGAGGGACTTGTGTTGAGGACAGGTAATAGGGCTTTGTAACTAACCCATATACAAAGACAACTTTTTCCTCCCCCCAAGGCACAGATATGTAAGTACATTTTTTCCTTCTTTTTTTAATTTATTTTTTATGTTAACATGTGCTTTGTAATAAACAAAGCATCAAAATAATATAAATGAATCTTGTGATACCAAAAAAGCATCAAAATACGGTGATACTTTAACATGGAAATTCCATTTTTTCTCCAACTTGTAATATATATATATATATAGCTATAGCACCTGAGTTGGAGGCTTTTCTTTCTTTCTTAATGTTTTATTGATGTTTTGTGTATTTTAGACATCATTTTTCAGCACAGTTTAGACATATTCCCCTTTCCCTTCCTCCCACCCCGCCCCAGTTCATGCATTCTGCCATACATGTCCTGCAACGTTCTATCACTCTTTTCAAAGTTTTTCTCTGCAAAGGCTTATTGTTTTGGGCAGAATTTAACTATATCAGTCCATTCTTTGACCCAGTCGTTATGTCGAAATAACGGTATAATTTTGTTCAGAACTGTGGAAAGTTTTTTTATAATTTTATTATTTTATTTTATGTGTATGAGTGTGCTGTCTGCATGTAGGTAGGTAAACATGTGTCATGCAATCCTGCAGAGGTCGGAAGAAGGTGTTGGATTCCCCCGGAGCCGGAGTTAAAGACATTTCTTAGCTACCATATGGGTACTGGGAATCAAACCCGGGTCCTCTGCAAGAGCAGTCAGTGCTCTTAACCACTGAACCATTTCTCCAGTCCCAGAACTGTGGAATTTTAATCCACAAAGAAATTACACATGTTTAATTACCTAGATATGTTCAGCAGTTTTAAGTTTTTTTTAATTTTATTTTATTTTATTATTCTTTATGTGTATGAATGTCCTGTCTGCATGTCGGTCTGTGCACCCGTGTCATGCAATGCCATGGAGGTCAGAAGAGGGTGTCGGATTCCCCTGGAAATGGAGTTAAAAATGGTTTTAGCCGCCATGTGGGTGCTGGGAATTGAACCCAGGTCCTCTGCAAGAGCAGTTGGCACTCTTAACCAATGAGCCATTTCTCCAGCCCCAGTTTTAAGTTTTGAACTATGTATATATGCATGAAACATCATGTGACTCTATAAATACATACAACTTTATATATGTATATGTCAGCCAAAATAAATGAAATTAAAAAAGAAAGATAACATCATGAACTTTACAGGGAAATGGATGGAACATGAAGCCATTATGCTAAGTGAAGTAACACAATCTCAAATAAAAAAAACAAGGAATTCTTTCCCTCATTTGTGGATGCTAGTACGATATCCCCCAATTGAAAGGCAAGGTGAGCAATGATATTGTTATATTTCTTTCTATCTGAAAGCAACTGTGATGTTATAATGTGAATCTATTAACAAGCCCTAGAATTAATTTACCACTTACTTTTTAGTCATGGTAATTAATGTATATGGGCAGAATGTATATATACTTATTTTATTTTATTTTACTTTTTTACCTATCAGAGGAAAATTGCACATGGAACTGCTGCCTCTTGAGCAGTCCTGCCTCGGCTTCCTCTAGAGCATGCTTTTTCTGCAAGTCTGGTATGCTCTAGGGTACCTCAACCCACAGCTGGTCCAAGATTGCAGACAGGTATATACATATTTTATAGTAATATAAAATTCAAAGAAAAATGTGAACTCTTAAACATATACTGGAGTTAACATAAAGTTTATTCCTGGAGGACATAATTCTGGTACATATATGTGTTGTATATAGGCATGCTTTGGAGCAATACAATTGGGAGGAACCACAACTACATAAGGACTGCATGTTTTATTATTTTTACTTCATGTGTCTGAGTGATTTGTCTGCACATATGTAAATGTACACTTGTTGTGCAATACCCATTGTAGTCAGAAGAGGGCATCAGATCCCCTGGAACTTGAATTGTGGATGGTTGTTAGCTATATGTCAGTGCTGGGAAACAAATTCAGGTCCTTTGCAAAAGAGCTAGTGATTTTACCTGCTGAACCATCTCTACAATCACTAAAAACATCCATAAAAGCCATCAAGTCCTATTTCAGAAAACCTGGCTGTATTGAGTTATTACAGCCCACAGCAGTGAAAGATGTGAGAAACAATCCCGCATTATCTGACCCTACAATGGCATGAGTGAAATCTAAGCCTGATTACCCTGAACCTTGTAACTGCTGTCCTCAACAAAGTGTGGGAGTGAAAAGCAGCACCTGGCCTAGCTTAAATGGCAATAAAGTTATTCAAATACATGCAGGCTAAGAATGTAATGCTTTTGTTTTGTTCCTATGCCAATTTGAGATGGATACAGTTCCAAGAATGATGATCCCTACATGCAGCAGGTGTGCATATTCAAGTCTGGGACTGCTGAACTTATATGTACAACACAGCCAATCTTCTGCCTACTTAATTTGGCTTTGGCAGACTCTTGGGATTGATTAGGGAAGCTTTTATTCTTTGTACTGATCATACATGACTGGTCTTGTAGCATTGCACAAGTGAACGTTTCTCCATAATGATCTCTGTCTAACTCTATCTTTAGTTCTTTAGTTTTTAACTTTTGTTTGTTTATTTTGTTTGTTCTGTGTGTGGCAGGGGAGGGGGTGGCATGGTATCTCAGAGCCCATGCTAGTTTCCAGTTGCTTTTGTAGGCATGTATCTCTCCATGAACTGCAGATTGTATACTTCATCAAGAATAGAGCAGAGGTAGAGCAGCTGCTTGGATAAATAGAAGACAAGACCCTGGGAGTTCCAGCAGCCACAAAAAAGTGTCAACACCAGAATAAGTGGGGGCTGAGGAGCTGCAGAGAAATTACATGAGCAGAGACAGCAGATGGCTGAGAAGGTGGAAGAGGAGAGACTGCTGAGGCAGAATGGATGCCCAGTTACAGGAAAAACAGAGAGAGCTGCAGGGTCTTACCCAAAGACACCTACTTCATTCATTTGAGTTTCACATCTGAAACATTCTTTTTTATTTTTTTATTTTTAAGGGATTCTACAATATAATGACACAGTTGTTTGCAGAAAACATTGATGTTACTCAGTATGTCATACAATTAGGTAATTGGTGCATTTTGCAAGTATCTATGTCCAAATTTTGAACAACCCAAGGTTCCCATAGTCCAGTTGGAGAAGCTTGTATGTGCAAGCATGTTGATCAATCAGGAGTCCAGACTATATTCCTGTAGTCTCATGATTCACCCCTATCTCTCCGCAGCCCTTACAATCTATCATGCCTCCTCTTCTGCAGTTTGTTCCCTGGGCTTTGGGAAAGGGGCACTAGTGGGTGAGAAGAAAACAGTCTAATTTCTTTGGAGTTGTCATTTTGGGCTCCAGTCTGTACAGGTTGTTTCCCTTCAGGGATTGACAGCTTTCCCAGTGATACCCTTTTTAGTCATACTAACAAAGCACATGCTATTGGATGTACAGGCATTTAAGCAGTACCAATTATTATGTCAAGCTAAACTGTGAGCATAGACACAGATGCTTGGATGGTATGCTAATCCACAAACTGTGGTTTCTCTATAGAGTGACAAGTTCTTATTGTGGCTTATAACATCTCCTAACCACTAGAGGACATAAGCTTGTGGCGTCCGCTGTGAGTTATTCCTCCAAGGAGAAAGCTAATAGCCAAATAGATTTGGGACATATATAGACACTTGGCTGCCTCGGTTGCACAGTATCTCCAGGCTGTTGAGCTGTAGCTGATATTGACGGAGAAGTCTTGCTTGTCTCAGGGAGACCAATATTTTGCTGTATTGCTTTAGTGGCCTTTGGTAATGCTCTCTGGCATTTCAGAGGCCAGTTGTATGCTAGCAAGTGACGTCTCATAACATTTTTTATGCTCACACCAGGTCTTCGACAACAAGGACTTACTGCCTTTCTCCTTGCATATATCCCATTTATAGGCAAAAGGCCTTTAAAATTTGGGGGGGCGGGTTTGAATCCCCTAGCCAACATCTCCTAGGCAGAATAATTCATTGCTGATGTCAGAGCTTTCCTGTAGTAATATATTTTGCTTAATTACACAACTTATAAACACTTTACTATTGAATTTGGCTCTAGATAGAGAAATATCCTTTCACAGTTCCTATGCCTATCAATCAATTAATACGTTATGCCTGTTTTATAGGAAATTACCACTGTAAAAAATGGCTCTAGTTTACAGTTAGGGAGTGGTTTCATAACCATCATGTTTTTCTTTTTCCTATAAAGGGGAGAGGTATTAAGGTTTCTCAGCATCTGGAAGATAAACTTCATTAGGGCCCATTATAAACAGTTAACCCCAATATTATTCAGAGAGATGCTCAGTGTCCATCACTCACGCAGTCTGAAGTTCCTCATTCCTTAATTTTCAGATGGGTCAACCTCTCTGCTGGCATTCCCCAGTTCATCCTGCACAGCCATAAGTTGTATGTTTTCAGGCATTTAGATTGGTGATTTTTACCTGTGGGAACATAAAATTCTCCTCCCATTGTTAGTTTCAAGATCAGAAAAATTGGCAATTTATCAATAGGATTGGAACACAGAGTTTTCCATTTGTATCCCAGAAAGGATAGTACCCCACCTCCCACCTCCCTCTTTTTTTTTAGGTTTTTATGTTTTGACCTATAGATGCCTAAGTTGTATTACACATACCCATAAACAGGAGCCAAGGCATAAACTTTCATTAAATTTACCCAAACTGCTTCTCATTGACTGTATGCTACTTATTTGGGAAGGAAATTTAAGCTTAGTTCCTTTAAATTGTCCTACAAGTAAAAGAAAGTGTTATAATGTGATGTTGTGTAATTCAAAAAAAAATATACAGGTTATTTGTATACCTTAACCCAATACAAATTATAAATAAAACAACTAACGTTTTATATCCCCAATTAGTTCAATTGTATTACCATTTCCACCAAAACCTACACCTAAATTTAACTAATCTAAACAATTAACTAAGCCTTAAAATATCCTATACTTGGTGGATAAAGCTTGGGCAGAGTTGAGTAGCTGCTAAATAAATTTTACCCAATAAACACTTTGCTCTTTAACGCTATCTGACTGGACTAAGACTTCTACTTATTTGGGAAGTAAAAATTTAAGCTTAATTGCTTTAAATTTTCCTACAAGTAAAAGAAAGTGTTACACTGTGATGTTGTATATTTCAGAAAAATATAGAGACCAACCCAATACAACTATAAATAAAACAACTAGCATTTTATATTCCCAGTTAGTTCAAATGTCAGTATCTAGCTCCTTTTTTTTAGCACAAGAATCCTTCATATAAAACCAATTTGCAAGCAGTTGTGCCCCAGTCCACAGAGCCCAAGGCTCCCACCATACAGCTGGAGGGGCTTGAGTGTTCAATCAAGTTTATCAAATAAGTGTCCAGACTATATTGTCGTAGTTTTACCATTTACCCCAATCGCAGCCCCTACAATATACCACTCCCCCTCTTCCACAGATTGTTCCTTAACAAAAGACCCCGAATAGCCAGAGCAAACCTGAGTGAAAAGAGCAATACAGGGGGGATCTCTTTACCAGATTTAAAACTATACTACAGGGCTATAGTCATAAAAACAGCTTGGTACTGGCACAAAAACAGACCAATTGACCAATGGAATAAAACTGAAGATCCAAACCTGACCACATACAACTTCAGCCACCTCATATTTGATAAAGGGACCAAGAAGACACAATGGAGGAAAGACAGCATCTTCAACAAGTGGTGCTGACAAAACTGGATCACACTTGTAGAAGAATGAAACTAAACCCCTACCTCTCACATTGCACAAAAGTCAATTCCAGATGGATTAAAGACCTCAACGTGAAACCCAAAACTCTGGAGGTAATAGAAGAAAAACTTGGCAACAGACTACAAGACATAGGTGTAGGAAAAGACTTCCTAAATCAGACAGCAGCTGCACAAGAAATAAGACCGACAATTGACAAATGGGACCTCATTAAACTCAAAAGCTTCTGTACATCAAAAGAAACAATAAAGGAAACAATAAAGGAAGTAAAGAGAAAAACCCACTGAGTGGCTATGAGCAGGTGAGTGAGAATTACATCTCTGTTCCTCCATGTATGTTTATGTTTGGAAAATAATAAATAATAGGAAAGAAGGGAGAAGTTTCCCAGAATTCCCATTAAAGTTTGTGACAGGAACATGATTCCTATTGCCCAATTTCTGTATTCCATTCCCATATCTATCACATTTTCCTCTAAATTATAGTGACACTCGTTCCTGTGCTCAGAATAAAAAGCTAAATCTTTTTGTAGATGCCATTGTGATGCAGAGCTTCAGATCTGCCCTGTTTGGAAGGTTGAAGCTCAGGCTTTCCCCTGTTGGGAAGGCCAAAGCTCAGGATCTGCAGTATGACACCATTCTGAGTCAAATAACACGGCCGTGTATGAAGAATGTTGTTGACGCAGGCAATAACTTTCCAGGAGATATCTTAAGTCATCAGGATGTTCCTGTTGTACATGGAATTATGAGCACCTATCTCTGAGAAGACATCACAAAGGATGAGGTGGTGAAGTCTAGAAGAAGCAGTGAAGTGGGAGAGAAAAAGGAGTCAAAGCATCAGCCCACATTCCCAAAAACAAAACACTTGCTGGGCATATCAGAATAAAAGACAAGCTCAATCACCACCCACAGTATAAAAAAAGGAATTTTACATGGATTTGTGATCTAAATCTGAAGAAAAATAATGACACTTGTATCATAATGGAAATTATATGTCTGTGGTCATACACAAGAAAATGTTCATTGATTGTCACTACACAAGGTCTACATGGATGAAATGACAATTTAGAAAGAGCTGAAAATTAGGTAATGCTCACCCATTAGTATGCACATGCCACTTATGTGAACCGAAGTGGGGAGAGAATACGGCCTCTATCCAGTCCATAGAAGTCTTACACAGCCAGAAAACAAAAACAAGGAAACTCCACCAAATTCCACATTCTCACTGTTATGTAAAGGCTGGAGGGGATGATGACCAAAAGTTTCTGTCTCCACTTTCTACGGAACTGAATATTTGTCTCAAACCTGCGTAAAGTGCAGTGACGTCACACTTGAGGTTGAAGAAGAGAAGCAGTTCCATTTACAGTAGGTGCATATGAACCGCTTCTTTCTCCAGATCCTTGGAAGTCACTCTGCTTGGGCCTAGTTATGGAAGCTATCTCTATAATCACAGAATTCTGTATGGGAATGAGCAATGTTACCCCATTTATCACATCACTGAAGTCCAGTATTCTCAATGGCATTTACCTACAGTTTTATTTTGCTAAGCCCTCTAAGAGTCACATGTATAAATGGCAAATTTCACTGGCAATTAATGAATCACTGTGATCCTGCCGATTGAGCAGTTCTTTGATTTTCACATTTTCACAAAAATGTCCAGTAGCATTATTTGCATTGTCAATACAAGGTCATAGAAACAGCAACTGTGACTGTTGAAATTCAATCGCTGCTTAGGGACAGAGTGGGAACTTGGAAGACTGGAACATGTCCTCAGTGGCTGAATAGACAGTCAACTAGTCTATACTCAGGAAGCTAGAAGAGCACATGTTCAAGTACATTCTAGTCTAATAATCGGATTCTTTTTTCAAAATATTTCATTTTTTATTGGTGCTTTGTGCATTTCATACATCATTTTCCAATTCAGATCAGGCATATTTCCCTTTCCCTTCCCCCCTACCCCCACCCCATCCCAGATCATGCATTTTTCCATAACTGTCCTGCATCTTTCTCTCAGTTTTTTTTTTCATTTTTTAGCTATAAGTGATGATCCATAAGTACAAGCATCCTTCATATGAAACCAATTTGCAGGCTGCTGTGCCCAAACCCCCACAGCCCCACCATCCAGTGGGGGGTGAGGGGTTGTATGTTCAATCAAGTTGATCAAATGAGTGTCCAGACTACATTGCTGTAGTTTCTCCATTCACCCCAATCGCAGCCCTTACATTCTACCACACCCCCTCTTCCGCAGATTGTTCTCTAGGCTTAGGAAAGGGGCACAGGTGGATGAGAAGCAAAACAGTCCACTCTCTCTGGAGCTGTTGACTTGGACTCTGGTCAATTTTGGCTGTTTCCTTTCATGGGCTGACGAAATCTCTGCCTTTATTTGCATTTTATGTTTTCCTGTAAACATTGACACCAAAAACTTAAGTCAGATAAAATCATCCAACAGAGTACCAGTGAGGTGTATAAAATGATATATTTTGGGCTGATTAAAACAGAGCTGTATTTACTTTTTTTTGTCTTACGAAAAGGTGCTCACATTCCAAGTTTGATTTCACAAGTGCAGGATAAACCTTGTATTTTCAGTGTCACATGAAATCCTCATTTTCTATTTTCCCAGGGGAGAAAGTTTCAATGTGGTATCTGTGAAGCAATTATTAAGCTCTGTTACTTTGTGTAAAACACAATATGAAATATTTATGTTAGATGTAAATTAGCTTACTAAATTTTCAGTTTAAAAATCCTTACAAAGGTGAAATATTTTTAAATACCTAATTATTTTGTTGTGAATGAGATATGTTCAGGTTGGGTGTAGAATTACCAAATTGATGCCTTGTGGCAGAGGAGATCAGAAGAGGGCATCCTAACCCTTGTTATTGGAATAGCAGACAATTATGGGCTACTCTGTGGTTTCAAGGAATAGAAGCTGTGTACTGTGCAAAAGCAGCCAGTTCTCAAACACCAAGCTATCTCCCCAGCCCTTACATTTACTAATTCTTTTATTGGTGAAAATAAGTCCTCAAATAAAATTATTATCCACTCAAATATAGGATAAATATTATTACATGTAGAGGAGAAACATATGCAAAAAGATTCTGAAGATTATGTTGCTTTTCACATTGAACAAATTAAAGAAGAAACTGTTGCTGCAAGCACAGCTCAGTACTACATACTGTGTGCTTTGGACAGGTGCCTCTGTTCAGTTGACAGAACAAATAAGCAATCACAGTAGCTATGTCTCCAGGTCTGGATGAACATTATAATCTTATCACTCCAGGAGAAAAAGCACAAAATACAGTTGTTTCTGACAATCTCGGCCCATCATTCTTACTGTATCTTCACATCAATGTTCTGTTCAAGAGAGTGACACTGAAAACTGTAGTTATCATATCCCTGACCACTTAGTGCAGACTGTCTAAATGACTGGACCATAAACATACTCTTTCATAAGAACACACTTTTAATTCAGGAACAAATTATGTCCTGACTTCATCCAAGGAATGTTTATTTTTATATCTCATTTTAATGTTGATTGTAGGTATGAAATCAGTATGAACCCAGCTAGAAGAAAAATAATACTAAAAATGTAGTCTATATTTCAGGCCATTTAGTCTCGACAGTAAATTAGCTTTATTTAACACCTTAAACACATTGGCAGATACATCATTACCCATGTTATTCACCAATGAGAAACTCATAGCAGTGTATCAGTAGCCTTCAGCAACCGGCTCAATGTCAGGACCCACTTTACAGGATCCTCTTAACTCACATATCCATTTCGTGGTTCTGTTTGTACCCCAGATTCCCTTTCTAAGGACATTTACTCAGATCCCTTTTCATTGCTAGTTCTGCCTCTCAAACTGGAATACCAACACTCACCTGGATGCTTGCATCTGCAGGATGATGACCTCAGTGTACAGAGCCTGACTTCATAATAGTCACCACACAGGAGAGGAAGCAGTTCACCCCGACCTAAAATAATGCAGCTTCCCTTCAGAACTGAAAATTTCACTTCATAAACTACCAGTGACAGCACAGCCTATGGGAGTTGAGAACTTCTGTGAGTCATTTTTCCAGTTGTTAAGAGACAAAATATGATAAAAATGCTAATTAAGTTTTCATGATCCCTGCAGGCTGACACTGTCTCCTGTTAAAAAGTGTGGGAAAGTTTAAGGTCTGATTTGAGAAAGATTTCAAAGAAGATTTCACAGAAGTCTCCCTGGATTCCAACTTTTCTGACATCTTCCAACAGAAATCACCTCAGGTATTTATTTCTGAACACTATCCTACCCCTGGAACTGGAGTCAAAGATGGTTCTCAGCTGCCATGTGGATGCTGGGGATCGAACCTGGGTCCTCTGCAAGAGCATTCGTTGCTCTTAACCACTAGGCCATCTCGCCAGCCCAACCAAGATACCTTCTTACTAAGTGCAAAATAATCATCCTTATATTTACAGACCAGCATCGCAGACACCACTTAATAAAGACGCTTCTTTTGCAGCAGATGAATAATATTACAGAGTCCCACAGTTGTTCACACTGACCTTATCTGTGAATTGCCCACTCCTGTGAATTGCATCAACAATGAACCTAAACACCTAAGCTCGGGCAGGATAGGCCATGAGGACACTAATTAAGCTCTCAACATTCATTAGTGAAGCTCCTTCATGCAACAGGGGGCCAAGGACTCAAAAGGTTATGAATGGCCAAACCATGGAGACTGGGAGTCTGCAGATTGTGCGTCCACTACCAGGTCTAGTATATTCATATTCACTCCCCCAGGGTTCAGGCAACATTGCTGAAGAAGAGGCAGAATGATTGTAGGAGTCAGAGAAGTGAATCAAGGCCATATGCAAAATGAATCCTTCAAGCTCCAGGGGCTCTGCTCATATGAACCTACAGCAATGTTGTCAGCATGCACAAGACCCATGCAAGTTCAATCAGACAAAAACCCAATATAGAACTCTGGAAGTGATTAGCAGAACAGAAATTTAACTGAAAAAGTATCGGCAGCCAATTATTATTGGTTGATAAAGACTAGCCTTCTTAAAGTGAGGGACTCTGAAGAGGCTGACTCGAGCTCAGTGGATGAATTTGAACTGGGGAATAGACAAGGAGATAAATATGGCACAATAGGTCATGACAAACATGACAGAATGTGTAAATTCCAGATGTGGTGCTATAGGAGCTTGCTAATGGAGAATGGGAGTATAAAGAAGACTAAGACTGATTGAGATGTTATGTGTGAAATACACAAACATTCAATTAAAACATTACTCTCTGCCCCCCAAAAGAATAGAATTTGTCAGCTGTCCCACTATTAAGAGATGGCCTTACCCATGTTAAAATGAGTCACAGAGATCCAGTAAATCTCTGTTTCATCTCATTGTCAGTTTGGCAATTTTCTTAGAATAGTATCATGCTATCACATATACTTACCTGTTATAAAAATTAGCAGAATGGTTACCAATATGTATTTTGATATTACACAAATCTTTCAGGAGAAATCCTTCTCAAATCTTCACTGATTCTGTCATATTGCTGGGTGTCCTAAAGAGATGTAGGTGAAGTATTATAAACTTTAGACCTAATTTAATTTTTGTTTGAAGAATGGATTCAGATAAGATACAGCCACTTGTTTTTAATTTCTCAGATATCACAACATAAAGTTTTCAAAATTTATCATGAGACACTGTGTGCTGGTATGGATCATAGAAACTTAAGAGCATTTTCAAAACACTTTGTCTCTAGAAGTCACTCACATGGAACCCTTAACTGGTGTGTGCAATTAACACAATTAACTGGAAAAGTTTCATAAAAGTTCTTGAGTCTCAAGGCCAATACTGTGATTGCCAGTGCAGGTGAAATGAAAATTGTAGCACTGAAGGGAGGTGAGATCGCAGAGTCATAGAACTTTATCTAGCAATAGACCTGCCTCCCTCAACCACAGAGCTGGTTAACATGAAGTCAAGTTCTGTCCACTGAGTGCACAGTCCTGCAGAGAAAGGGAGTCAGGGAGTGACTTCCATTTAATTCTGAGGGGAAGACCCTGTAAAACAGAGATATGAGTATTTCTATCTGCCAAAGGGAATACGGTAAGGATACAGAACCAGGAAATGGTCACAGGAGGGCCAAGCTATTCCATATTTAAGGCAAAAGCAACTAAAGTTGTCCTAATCCAACTCCAATCTAGGATGGATAGCAAAGATTTTAAGTAATTGTCTACTGAGAATGACTGTGTGTGAGAAAGCTCAGGGTCATGAAGTGTCTCTGAAGGTGCTTAGAGACTCTAGTAATAAATCAGTTCTGTGTTCACTTCAAATGACATGAAACAAACACTTATTTTTCAGTACTACTAGTAATAAAAATAATAATGTTGATGGATTCATCTTGATTTCATGACTATAACAAACATTGGCATGAGTTATAACACTCATCTGATACTTGGATGAAATCATCCTGCAAGTCTGTTGCTGGACAAAGGGTATTTTTGTATGAAACTCAAAGCTTATGATCCAGTTATGGAGACAGTGAGTGCACAGTGGGTGCTCACTGGGATGATGACTACTTAGAATTCCTCTCTTGAGCTTGAGAACATACCATTGAAAACAATGTACAGTACGAATATTGTGCCATGACTGTCAGGAGCAACCAGAAGGATAAGTCCACTGGCAGATCCATGAAGTCCTCAGCTCTCAGCTAAGAAAAAAAAAAACTGGCTCTTTTTTTGGGAGGGCTATTGACCCTAAACTACCTAGCCAATTTTTATCTCCTACTTTTATCACATTACCCTCTGAGGAGGTTACACCAATTGCCAAGAGGTAATTGGGGCACTGACCGCTCTGACTTATTCCATGCTGAAAATGGGCATAGGAGGTGGCAACTGGGGTACACCTGCTCAGTGGATCTATGTAAAAGACCCTAAAAAGTATGGTTACAGAGAGAACAAAATCCTTGACCAGTGCCTGTGTAGGTGAGAGTAGCTAGGTACATTTTCTAGGTAGGGAACCAAGAGAGGAACAGGGTGAATTAAATGTACAACTTAAAAGACCATTGGAATCTCTCAATGAGGGTTTTCAAAGCATCAGTTATTGGGCTTCACTTTTTGTTCATTTGTCCATGATGTCTGGACTCAGCATTTGCTTTCCAGGAATGTTCCATAGTCACACTGTGAGTTTTCCCTTAGGTAACTTCTTGAACAAAAAGAGGAAACTTTATTACTTGGTAACAACAGATTTCATATGACTTTAAATGATTTAAAATCTAGTGTTTGGAGGCACAATCTTTCAGACTTTAAAGGAAATATAAGGATTACTTATCTTTTGGTTATACTTTCCTCGTGGGTGTTTAAGTCCATACAGCAAACCCAGATTAACCAACTTTTGTTTTCAGCCAAATTGGTATGGGCATTATGTATGGTGGTTATCCATCCAGAAAGGCTGAATGAAACCAGTGTAATACTTTTAATTACTGTATAATATTCTGGATAGGGCTTAGACAGAAAGTTCAAGCAGTTTTGTGTAATACTGACTGGAGGAGGGACTTAACATGATAGATTAAGCAGGCATAGACCACAAGATAGAATTAAATAATTTCAAGCTTATTTTAAACGTCTGAAACTCCAATTCCAGGAGAACTCCAGTTCCAGGGGAATCCGACACCCTCTTCTGACTTCCGCGGCATTGCATGACACGGGTGCACAAACTTGCATGCAAACAAACATTTATACACATACAAAAATAAATTAAATTAAATTAAAAAAAATCAAATAAAAAAGATAAATGTCAGCCGATCAGTACAATTACTACAATCAGGAACAATCTCTTTCTTTCTCAGACTCCTTATCCTGATTTATAGTTTTCCCAGAAAGACAGGATTTTTAACACATACCAGAAGACAGGAAATAAACTGATAAGGATTACCAAGCCCATCCAGACTGTTTTCTTTTGCACTGCATGCAGCTGGTTCAGGAACATAGAATCTAGTTTTGATCTGAATTATCTGGTTAGGTCAAAGGAAATATCAAAAGCAACTCTTGCAAGAAACATAAAGTACATTTTTCAGTAGCCATAGGCAACCCACTAATTGTCTGTGCCAATTTAATCCAAACCTGTAACAGAGAGTCAGGCTCAAGCCAGGAGTGGATTGAGAATTAACTCTGGATATTCAAAATCCCATTCATGTCACTAGTAAACTAGCTTGAGTGTTTATACCAATTTAATTTAATACAGGTATCTTATCATTTTAACATACCTTGAAGTGCCATGTGATATGCATATAAACGTTGGACATAAACTGAACACTCTTAAACAAACCTGGACTAGATATATATTTTTATTCTTGAACTAGTTGACCAAACCTTGGAAATTTAAGCTTATTTATATAGTGTCCTTTATACTTGTCACTACAAACCTCCTCAGACTTTTATTACTTGCATAGACTTTATCATCTTCACATAAATCCTTACTAAAAATACATTTTTAATATTTTCCACCTTTTTTATATCATTTTAATACCATGAGACATAGCATTTATAAACCAATTAACACTTAATTGTGCAGAATTACTAAGTAATTAATATTTATTTTCCATGTAATGAGATTTGACAGTTATCTGAAATACCCTAGTATAAACTGTGAGATGTTCGTGCCAGCTTGGGAGCAGGTTTTGAACAACCAATTTTCTTTGAGTGCTTAGAGGTATTTCACCTTGGCCTGGCAAATGTCCCCATATGTGTAACCTCTGGAAATAAATTACACCCTAAAACAAAATTGATCATTCCTTAAAATTAACTTATACTTTAAGGACCAAAGACCATAGTTTAATTTATCAGTTTTAGCTCACATGACAGTTTACTTTTGAATCAACTTGATATCAAGTACGTCATTAGCATTAGATGCAAGCCTATTCATTTAAACAGCTCCATAAAACAAATATGTTTACTATTTTCAAACCCAAAACTTCAGCACCTTGATGAAAACTCTAAATTAGAGATGAAAACTTAAATCAGACTAAAATATGACTCTTAAGTTTATAATAGTCAACATAACAACATTTTACAGTACTGAGGTCATGTAGCTGTGAGGTAAATTTTCTGACTCAAAAATTCTACAGTAAAGATCTTTATGTTTTTGAAACAATATGCATAGATTTTTTTGTAAACATATGTTTTAAGCAAGGTGCTGTTCATGAAGTGACCTGCTTCTCACAGCTACTGACATGCACCCTACTGGGTCATTAGAGAAAAAGGAGGTCACCTTCTAGATAAGCCTGCTGGAGTCTAGACCCAGAGTCTACTGTGGGTCCCTTGAGTCCCTACTGTATGACCTGTAACAGCCATTGGTCTCTGATTTTTACAGCTTGATAGGATAGCTCTGTATTGGACAAAAAGCATTAGGAAAATCACCTAGAAACCTTGGTTGAGCTAGGATTGAAGGCATGCTAGGAATAAAGGTGTGGCCCACAACATCTGGCTGGGGAACTTCTAGGAGTGGACATACCAGCAGGACAGCAGTTCAAACCCAGGGAGGTATGTTTGCTTCCTAAGAGGAGGAAGGGGGTAGGGGGAACAGATAGTAAACACAATAAAGCCCATTAGCTACCCTAGGAGAGGTAGCACTCCCATTCTGGAGGAAAGAAACAGGGCTGTCCTGGTATAAGTTCTCCACCAAAACCAGACTAAGATATACACATACCTCAGTCTCCTTAGTGCTGAGACAGAGTTTGGAAAGATATTTTTAGGGTAGCCAGGTCACAACATTAAAATATTTATATTTCTGATTAGGCACATCAGAATAAGATTTTACTAAGTATGAGGGATTAATGCACGTACACCCTCCAAATAGGTTCTTACCCATAAGCTGAACTGAGGTTCCATAGTTTAAAAAGACTCAAATACACATTCAAAACATCAGGAGCTTGGGGCGAGAGGGCTGCTATATCATCTTAAAGTGATCACAATAATCTTTTTGTCTTTTGGGGACAGAGTCTCCCTGTAGCTCTGGCTGTCCTGAAACTAACTCTGTAGACCTCACTCTGGCTATGAACTCACAGACATCTGCCTGCTTCTGCCTCCCAAGTGCTAGGATTAAAGGTGTGAGTAACCACGCCCAGCTAGGAGAGTAAAAACACGGAGTGAAGTACAGTTTACATGAGTTTGATTCACCCAGTTCTCTGAGACCAACTCTTCCACAACACAAACACACAGCACACAGGAAGGACTGACATCCAGATCACCAAGGACGGCACAGACCCAGAGAGGTCCCTTTTCCTCCCATGAGGAAGAAGAGAGGGAGGGAAACAGGCTCAAAAATTCTTGCAGAATCATAACAGAGCCCAAAACCTGTTCTAGGCTGCTCTCCCTCACCTTTTGGAGGCAACAACCTATAATGCACCCCTGGAAGCCATGCAGCACCCCAAATGATCCATGTGCCAGACCCCAAAATTGGTGTCTAGCAGAGATGTAAAGGTTGCCACGTGGGCACTCCAGAGAGCTCAGGAATTGCCCAAGCTCTGAAGAACTCATCCCAAGCCAGACCAGGATTCCTGACTAACTGCTGATGCAAATTTTACTAGCTAGTAAGAGGCAGATTATCTTTGATCCTTTGAGATAGATGTAGCAGCTGGGTGGAAACTCACCAAAGCAGACCAGATGGGCTGACTTTGAGTTCACAAAGAACTGCCTGCCTCATCCTCCCAAGGACTGGGATAAAAGTTTTGTGCCACTATACCTGGTCCAAGAATTAATTCCCAGTCCAGAAGGCTAGTTAATGTTAAATCAGGGATATATCTACCCAGAGAATTTGGCCTTCACAGGTCTCAAAAAAAGTATTTAATTCCAAAGCAAGCAAGTTTCCTCATACAATCACTTTTGAAAGCAGACAAAAACCAAAATGCCATCTTAGAAAATAGGATCCTTAAAAATTCAACTCAGAGGCTAATTCCTATAAAAATAACCACCTGTTGTGAAGCATTTGATAGACTTAGAGAAAATAAATTTAGAGATCTCTATAGCATGCAAATTTTAGGCCTATAAATGTATTTTAAAATATCAATTTTTAAAGTTTGCACATGCATATCTAGTCTGGCATGCCAAAATGAATTATTCTGTGCACATAAAGGATTGAAACATGAAGGGGCCACTTTGTTTGACAGAACAAACATGAGACAATTATGACTGAATTACAAACACATGCAAAAACTTAGTCACTTGCTTAGACATGAGGAAGAACAGTTATCGTAAACAAAAGACATAGTCAGATGAAGAGAGGAAATGCTGTGTACATGGAGCTGACACCCTGTTGGTCCCAGAATCAAAAATCCAAACCCCTTGCCTGGACTGCAAATCACTGAGGTGAACCCCATTTTCGCACTTTACCAGTGGAGAATTGGGACATTCACCAGCTCCACGTTCATGGAGCAGTATTGCATCCAGTTTCTCCTAACTGAGCATCCCAGACAAGAAAATTGAGTTTAAACAATACCAATATGAAAGTAAAAAGAAAAAAAGAATTGAGCTCTTTCTTACCCAAAAGACACAGCCAGCCTAGCGAGATGTCTCTAGTCATTCTGGTAAGAGAGAGCTTCCTGGCCCCACTCCAAAGGTATATTGGCAGGGGGTGAATGAGTATCCCTAGTAGGGGCAGCTAAAGGGAATTTGGCGGGGTTGGGATGGGGACAAACCTTCATTGTCCTTGTGAAAGTCAGGGATACAGGGCAGGGCCAACTTCACCTCAGTGTTCCTGTGGCAGGCTGAGTTATGCTCATGCAGAACATCCTCCACTGAGGAGTTGTTAAGGCTCGCAATTATGGCAAGGAGGGGCAATGCAAATGGCCTCCAGCCAGATGAATCCAATCCCTGGATTTCATTTTAAGGCCACGGGTCTGGAGGAGTGGGGCAGCCATCCATGACTCCCGAATGTGGGGAGGAATGTTATCCATGAGGGCAGGAAATGGTAAAGGAGGAGGGGGGTTGTGGGGGAGAGGGACAGTGGGGGCCTGGTGCTCACCCTAGTGCATGGCTGAAAGAACAAAGAACACAAAAGTGGGCCTACTCACCAATCAAGGAAGGGGGTGCCTCGCCAGCACCAGGGGGCTGAAAAACCACGTTGTGCACCAGATGGGGTCAATCCCCCAGGCCTGCTAGGGAATTTCATGTTCTGACCATGACTGAAAGGAGATGAGAGGCACAGAGTCAAGACACAGACCCTGGGAATCTGGGGGATGCAGGCAGAGGGCGAGCTGCCACAGATTTGTTTATTGGGGGCAAGGTTAGGGTTTATATACTGTTCACATTCTGCTTGCCTCTTAGTGCTGTCGTCATGTTGACTTGTGATTGGCCCAGGCAGGTCTGCAACTAGCTGCATGTATGGTCTCGCCTGCCAGGCAGGTTAGGTTGATGAGGGACAAGCTCTGCATAGGTGCACTGCGTATTTCTCAGCATACTGGCTACTACAGTGCTGGATAGCTTTAGTGTCAACTTGACACATCTGGGTTGATGTCGCTCTCCTTGTCGCTCTCTGTTCCCGGCTGGCAGGAAAAAGGAGAGGACATACTCTTGTTCTTCCAGACGCAGTTTATTCAGGCAACTCATACACCAACTCTCTTTCTTTCCCCTTCCAGTGTCCCCTACTAATATACCCTTCTCTCAACCCCGCCTCCTGCTAGGGTGCAAGCACTGTGGCAGTCTCTCATTGGTCTGTAAGCGGTATGCACAAAATACGGAAGTCAGCGGACATGCTAATGAGGGCTCAGGTTTGGCGTTCTCTTATTGGCTGGGGAATGATCTGGGCAGTCAGGCAACAATCAGGCGATAGTCATAAGACCTGGCCAGGGTCCAAAGCCCCATTTTGGCCAACACCTGCTCTCCACATCTCCCCCTTTCTTTTATAAAATGGCAGAGAGAATGCCTGTCTTAGGTTGCCCCTGCAGAGGTATTCCTTACCCATCATGGGGTTAAACAAACAGCATAGGTTTGTTCCCTGTCTTAGGTTGGTAATACATGCAGCGGGTCTTACCCGTCTTTGACTACTTCTCTAGAATGCCAAGCCAAACTTGAGGTGAACTGCCCAGTTCAATAGCAGCAAGAGCCTGCATGAAGAACCCTCTTTCTCTGCACTGATTGTTCCGCATGTGCATCAGACACCACAGACACAATGACCCGCGCAGGATTATACTGCAACCCAAACCCGCTATTCAGCTCACTACTGTAGGTGAGACACTGCCTTCGACATCCAGGAGATAAAACCCTCAGACATGGACAAGTCTACTTGTGTAGAGTTGATGTGCATGATGGATGAGCGGAGTTCTTCCAATAGAGAGTCGAGTTCACCGGACCAGTTTCCTGTTAAATGATGTGAGAGACTGTGTGATAGATTAGCTGCATGGCTCAGATTCTGAAAAGGTACAGAGGTAATACAGAGCCCAGAATGTCTCCATTCACACCCCAACTGTGCTATAAGCACGTCGAGCTGATCCTGCACCAAATCAACCCTTTGATTGAGTAACATAATGCCTGTTTTGAAATGATTATTAATATTCTGTTGATTGGTCATAGCCTCAGCAACACCAGCTGACAAATTGTTAAGTGCAGCCGCTGTCTGAACGGTTGATGTCAGGAAAACTGCCGCAGCTGTAGCTGCAGCAGCTGATGCTGTGATTGCCACGAAATACCACTGCTAGAGGAAAGGTGGTAGCATTCCAGCATAAAGCATAGAAACAAGTCCTGTGACCACAGGTGACATTATTTCTTTCATAGCTTCCATTATATACAAGGAACACAAAGGGGGGCCATACGCATACAGGCACAGATTTGAAAGTATCGTTTGTACATTTACTATCATTTGTTATATGTGCTGTTGCCTCAAAGCTGCTATTCCTCATCATTAAATCATTACCCCATGCTCCACCTGTCAACATGATCATGGGTGTTAAGTTTGTGCAGCTGCCATTGATCCCACACAGCATCCAATTGTCAAAAGGGGTAGAACGCAAGGCCATGGTTGGGTTTTGATATGTCCAATCGTATCCTGCCCAGGTAGCATTATAGAAGGTACTTATGTAAGGTGAGAAAGTAAAATAATCACGGACAACCCAAGCCACCTTCTTGGCTTGACACCCAGTCCATGGGGGTAATCCCTCATGACTTCCCCTACAAGAAAGAGCCCATCTTGGCTGAGGAGGTATAATAGTATTTCCTTTTAAAGCCATAACGGGCCAAGCTCCCTGAGCCATGTGGCATTGGACCGGCTGGTCCCCAGAGGGGGTGCATCAGACCAGCCTCCTGACTGGTTATACATACGTACACAATCACTGTCCTGGGATATGTTAGTAATCAGTTGGAAGCACAGTAATCCATTTAGGGGCAGGTGTATGGTCTCTTGTACTGCTGCTAATGTGTCATCTAATGGTAAAAAAAGGGACCTCCATGTTATCATTGGTTGCAAAAAAGTGGGGGAATACTTGCGCTGAATGGGTGACTGGGATAGGTTTAGGGGACACTGTCATCAGCCCCCAACGAAGCTCTTCCGTCATCGCCATGGGCCATGGCACCATCATCACGAGCATAACAATGATCACCTGCAGAGAGACTCCAAAGTGCTGAATGCACTGCTGGACACCCAGCAGGGCCAGAGTGGCCACAGCGGTCGGGTAATGTTCAAGTGTTTTTGCTGGAGAGATTTTTGGATGAACCCAGAGAAGCTGGCTGCCCTGCCATATCACCCCAGTGGGTTGACAGGGAGACTGTAATATGCAGAGTGTGATAGGCTGAGATGGATCACAGCACCTAACTGCAGTGGTCTGAATCTCCCTCTCAACTAGTTGCAAAGCCTGTTTAGCTTCTGCAGTAAGGCGCCTAGGGGAGTGAAGATCTGTCTCACCGGGCAGGATATCATACAAAGGTTGCAATTGACAATTTGGGATATGTAGGTAGGGTCAGACCCATTGAATGTCTCCTAATAACTTTTGAAAATCATTTAAAATCGTCAAATGGTCAGTACGTATACACAACTTTTGTGGCCGAACTGCTTCTGGGGAGATCATTGTGCCCAAATAATGGACCATGTTTTCCTTTTGTACCTTTTCTGGGGCTATATGTAATTTTTTTTGGCTCAAAGAAGTAACTAAGTCGAGATATGCCTCATCTAGCATCGCTTCCTCCGGGGCAGCCAACAAGATATCATCCATATAATGGCAGAGCTTCAGTATTGGAAATTTCTTTCTGAGTGGTTTCAGAGGTTCAGCAACAAAGAGCTGGTACATAGTGGGGCTGTTAGTCATCCCCTGCGGCAAGACAGTCCATTCATAATGCTGATCAGGCTCAGCATGATTTTGAGAGGGGACAGTGAAAGCAAATCTTACCGTGTCTTGAGAGTGAAGGGGAATGGAAAAGAAGCAATCTTTTATGTCTATAATTATAATGTGCCAGTGTCTTGGAATTGCTGATGTCAAAGGAAGCCCCCACTGCACGGGCCCCATAATTACCATTTGTTTATTGATTTCCCTTAAATCATGTAGTAATCTCCATTTGCCTGTTTTCTTTTTAATTACAAATATAGGGGTATTCCACGGAGAGGTGGAGGAGCAAATGTGCCCTAGCGCAAGCTGCTCCTTGACCAGTTCTCGCACTGCTTTGATCTTTTCTGAGGGTAGCGGCCACTGAGAAACCCATACAGGTTCCTCGGTTTTCCATGTAATGGGCACCATATCCTCAGTAGCCCCTAGGGAAAACCCAAACCTTGCCTTCTGCTGCGTTTTGAGGCAATAACTGGAGACACTCGGCCCTGCAGCTGTTTTCCCAATCCCTTACCTGGCACATGTCCCATCCTTTGCATAATGCTGTATGATTGAGGGCTATACTGAACTTCATTGGTAAGCTGAAACCCCATCTGTTCAAGAAGATCAAGACCCCACAGAGAAATCGGAACCTCCAAAACATATGGTTGAAACATTCCTGACTGTCCTTCATGGCTCCTCCAAGATAACTCTCTGGCACTGAGTTGTGGTGCTTTGGCATATCCCAGACCTTGTAATGTTTGAGCGGACTGTTGTAACGGACAGCCTCCAGGCCAGTCCCTTGAACTTATTATGGATCTATCTGCACCAGTGTCCAAGAGACCTATTATAACCTTTCCTTCCACAGTCAATGAGACGACTGGCCTCTGATCCAAATTTAAGGCAAGATATATGCCTGGGTCTCCAGAGGAACCAAAAGCCTTATTCCCCCTGTCTTTGTTTTTACACGGGAATTGAGAGTGCAGGCTGGGCAACAAAAGCAATTGTGCAATCTTATCTCCTGGAGAGATGGCCGTAATTCCTGTTGGTGAGGACACCATGATCTTAACTACCCCTGTGTAGTCAGAATTGACAACTCCAGGATGAACAATCAGGCCTTTTAAGGCTGCAGTACCGCAACCTAATATGATGCCTACAGTCTCTTTAGGTAAGGGGCCATGGAAATCTGTTTCCAACACTTGTACTCCTTGTCTTGGGGTTAACACGAGTCTGGTGGTGGAACTGAGGTCAAGTCCTGTGCTCCCTTTGGAGCTCTCTTGGCCATGCCCAGTGCATGGGTGGTCTGAAGCTGGGCCACAATCCCTCCTCCATAGCTCCATATATTTGAGGGCCCTGAGGATGCCGGGCCCTCCTCCAGGTTTTTTGCAAAGCCTGTGGGGCATTCGACTCAGAAGAGCGACCATTAGAAGGTGGGAGTGGCCTGCCATTGATATCTTTGACTGATCTGCATTCATTTGCCCAATGATTCCCCTTTTTGCATCTTGGGCACAATTTTGGCATGGGGGGTGCCTTCTGCCGAGCACCACCCACCTCTCTCCTTTGGGGACAATCTCTTTTCATATGACTGGGGTCCCCACATTGGAAGCACCCTCGCCGTCCCATTCCCATCTGCCCTTTTTCCATTTGCATGACTGCAGCTGCTAGGCCAGAATTGGTAAGAGGGCCGCCTAATTCCCGACAGACCTTCATCCACACTTCAAAGCCTTTATTTTTGTAAGGGTTTATTGCCTGCCTACATTCCTTTGTACATTGTTCAAATACCAATTGTTTAATAAGTGGCATGGCAGTGTCAGGGTCACCAAATACCTTTCCTGCTGCCTCCACCATTCTTGCCACAAAATCAGAAAATGGTTCTGTTGGTCCTTGTATTATTTTGGTCAAATTTCCAGTGACTTCCCCTCAGTTGGGCAATTTTTTCCATGCCCTGGTTCCCATATCACTAATCTGATTGTATACTTGGACAGAATAATTAATTTGTTGATTAGCGAAGCGTCCTTGCCCCATTAACATATCCACATCCCAGGCGGGCTGGTTGTTGGCCCGGTTTTGCGTGGCCTAATCATAGGCCAACTCTAGATATATAGCTTTCCAATCTAGGTATTGCCCGGGCGACAAACAGGCTCGGGCTAAATTTTGCCAATTGCCAGGGGTCATGCAATACCTGTGGAGATTCTCTACCTGTGAAATCACGTAAGTGGCAGTCACTCCATATGAGCGCACACTTTCCGCTATATTTTTTATGATTTTAAAATCGAGTGGCTCATGATAACGGTTATTGTCCTGTTGGTTTTGGAAGACTGGAAAACATAGGGCTGGATTTTGAGCGGCTACCTCCCTCCAGCACTCCGGATGAAATGAGTGCCAGGTACCGCAAAAGGCGGAGGGGGTCCCGGGGCCGTCGGCAGTAGCAGAGGTCCCAGGGCTGCCAGCTGTATGCTAACCTTCATTTGCTCCATGCTTTCTACCAAACTCTCCAACTCATCAGCCGACATATCCTGCTCTTCATCCTCAACCCCCTTGGGTGGCACCTGTTCCTCTTTTAGCTGCTGTAGAAGTTCTTCCCCTTTTTTTATTTCTGCTGTGCAGCTCCCTTCATCGCCCAAGCAATTTCCTATTAATTTCCAAATCAGAACTACACCTTTCTGCAGAATTCCTTGTTCCTCAGCAAACATTAGGTCCCCTCCCAACTTTCCCCAGCAATGTGGCATGAGGTTTCCGGTCACAAGAAACCAGGGCACGATCTCATCTACTGCTCTTAAGAACTCATCTAAAGTTTGGGTCTTTATGAAAATTCCTTTCACTTTCAGCAGTTCCTTTAAGGCATCGCGCAATGGCCACATTGAATTTGAATTCCCCATGGTCTTTACTCCCGAGAACCTTATAGTCCCACCTTACCTGGGAACTTACCGGCTAGCCCACCTGCCTGCATCTGGTTCTGAACCGTGCTCGCACCAATGGAGGTTCCCCGTACGGGCCACCACTTGTTGCTCTCCTTTTCGTTCTCTGTTCCCGGCCGGCAGGAAAAAGGAGAGGACACACTCTTGTTCTTCCAGATGCAGTTTATTCAGGCAACCCATACACCAACTCTCTTTCTTTTCCCCTTCCAGTGTCCCCTACTAATATACCCTTCTCTCAACCCCACCTCCTGTTAGGGTGCGAGCACCGTGGCAGTCTCATTGGTCTGTAAGCGGTATGCACAAAATACGGAAGTCAGCGGACATGCTAATGAGGGCTCAGGTTTGGCGTTCTCTTATTGACTGGGGAATGATCTGGGCAGTCAGGCAACAATCAGGTGATAGTCATAAGATGTGGCCAGGGTCCAAAGAGCCATTTTGGCCAACGCCCACTCTCCACAGGTTGAGGAAGCCTCAATTGGGGAATTGGCTTCATTGGAGTAGCCTGTGGCCACGTCTGTGGAGTATTGTCTTAATTGTTGAGTTATTTCCACTAGGCAGATTGTTATGTACAGTATAAAAAGGCAGGCTTGGGGCATGGGCCATGGAAGCAAGCCAGTAAGTAGCATTGATTCATGGTCTGTGCTTCAGCTCCTACATCCAGGTTCCTTCCCTGAGTTCCTACCTTGGGCTCCCTCAGTGATGAACTGTAACCCTGGAGATGTGAGAGAAATAACCCTTTCCTCCTCAAGTTGGTAGTGTTCATTGTGTTTTGTCA
This sequence comes from Rhizomys pruinosus, assembly GCA_009823505.1. Classification (NCBI taxonomy): domain Eukaryota; kingdom Metazoa; phylum Chordata; class Mammalia; order Rodentia; family Spalacidae; genus Rhizomys; species Rhizomys pruinosus. Next base: position 1,942,439 of record VZQC01004543.1, read on the forward strand.
CACTAGAAGCTCTCATGTTTCCTGCAAAGCCTCTCCTTAGACCAGAAGTACCTGCAGCGTACTGGCACTGGTGTGCATATTTTTGTCTTTTTATGCCATATCCTCCATCCTCACATGCCTTTGTCCCAATTCTGTATGATTCCAGTTGGTGGTTGTTGAATCTCAATTGGCTTGTAACTCTGTGAGTTCCCTCATTTGTCCTTTCATTCTTATGAATCAGGGTTCCTCTCTGTCCAACATCTTTTTTGTCTCACTAAGGAATAAAATCTTCTCTAATTGGGGCTATATAGATGGCTTGGTGGTTAACACCACTGTCTGCTCATGTAGACCATCCAGATTTGATTGAAAGTACCCACATGTTGGCTAACTAAAAACCATTCCTACCTACAGTTCCTGGTTTATCATACATTAACATAAACAGAACATAGAACATGTGGCTACTGTGGCTGTAGGCTCTAGTGCAAAATATATTACTATGCTTATCCTAAACAGATATAGTATTAAATCCACTCTTAATGACTTATCCTCGTACATATAGATTATTTACCTTAATGTATTCCTCAACGTTCATCAGAGAAGCTACTTTGATAGTAGACACCTATTTACACAGGACCTCAAAACTGATAAAGAAGAAGAGAATGGTAGACTGGAGAATAGGACACCAATTGAATCCCCTCTCCTTCCAAGAATCAGAAATCTTTGTGGAAGATGGGTCAATGTAATGTGTGCAAGAAAGGTGGTGAAATACTACAAGGAATCAATACTGACTGCATACCATTGTAGGCAAATCCAATTTGAGTGTAGGTATGCATGTGCTAGTATTTCCAGCCAGCACCTCCCAGAGGCACAAGTGAGAGTCTTGATACTTCACTGGCCCATGGATTGGGATGTAATGGTGGAAAGGTCTCGGATTATATCCTGGAATGTGAGGTCACAAGACCTATAAAATCCATTCATTTTGAATAAAGTCTCTCTCTGTATTTGGATTCAAACCTGGCAGAGCTATTCATGAAAGGTTCACTGCTTTAAAACGATCTAGTGAACTGACTCGTCTGGTTGAAGTCTGCTTTCCAGCTGACCTTAGTTTTTAATAATTCTTCTTATCATATTAATTCTTATTTTTCTGGCCTGCTTGACTTTTGGTTTTCTAACAGTTAAGGTACCTGCTTCTGCCTCAAGGAGTGGAACTGACACTTTTGCTTTTTCTATAAATGAGTACTTTGTGAGAAATACTGTCACTATCTACACAACTTAAAATTATGATACAGTAGTAATTAAGACCTCTAGAGAAACTGTCAAACAGAGATTGCCCAAGTAAAGAAAGGAATTTTGATTTCATGGTCAGGTTTGAACTAAAAAGAGGATTGTAGGGCAAAGTGAAACTAAGTCCAGTAAAACAGTGGATTCTAGTGATCAGACTTAAAGATTAATAGCCCTTAGAAAATCACCTTAGCGGCCAGGCGTGGTGGCACACGCCTTTAGTCCTAGCACTCGGGAAGCAGAGGCAGGTGGATCTTTGTGAGTTCAAGGCCAGCCTGGTCTACAGAGTGAGTTCCAGGACAGCTGGGGCTACAGGGAGACCCTGTCTTGAAAAGACAAAAAAAATCACCTTAGCAGAAAATGTTAAAAACAGAAACTAAGGAAAACAATGACCATAAAAAAAACAAGATATGAATCAAAGCTACATCAGCTACAAAATGACTTACAGGTCTAGTGAACAAGGTACTAAAGTGAGAAAAATAAAGTTCTCTATTGTTAAAATTTAAAGCTCATTTTTTTACACTGTCCAGCACTATGTAACCACAAGGCATAAAGAATGGAATCCTCGGAGTTAAAAGTTAATATTAACTTCACTTTGCTCTAAAACTGATAAATTGCTTAGCTGAATGGCTGTACTATTATTGCTTCACTTGATGTCTTAACTAAATGATTGTACCATTATCGATTATTTTACTGGTTTTGATGTTAAAAATAATCTCAGGTGTGAATTTTATGAAAAATATTTATGGGAAAGTTGGGTTATTTTTTTCATCATTAGCTTAGACTTGCATAACATGTATTAGTTTTAGGGCATATGAAAATAAACATTGGGACCTGAGGAGCGGAGAGGAAAAAGAGAAGAAAATAAATCAGCAGAGTGGCAAACCTGAAAGGCCCTCTGCATAGGATCAGAGAAGGCAAATTCTCTCTGATCCTCAGGTCAAGAAATCAGCAGAGTAAAGAACCCAAGAAGACCTCTGCACAGGAGCATGGAAGATAGATGCTCCTCAGGTCACAAAAAAGAAAGAGATTCCTGTGTCTTATTTGATTAATTTCTTTGCCACCTTTCTGACCACCCACTTCAGGAACTGAACCTGCTGCAGCTGGACAACAGCCATACCATATCAGGTTCTCCTGTGTTGTTCTTCTCATGCAGGTGCTTTGTGTGTGGCCTGGCACACCATGGAAATAAACAGACCATACTGAAAATGGCACCTGAACTTTGGGCTGGAAAAAAATCCGGGATAATTTCTGCAAAACTTAAAATCCTGTCTCTTTGCTATCAAACTCTTCCACTCTGCTTGGTTGCCTGCTTGGTTGGACAAATGGGAGTCCAACATGAGTATACGTGCAGGCCATGGACGTCAACTTTTTCCTGCCCTGTTGGGGCTGGGGAGTCACCAGCTCCCCAGACACAAGTTTGCCCATAAAGCAAGCAGTGTGCCTGGGAATCTGTGAAAAAATAAAAAAGGTTTCTTAGTCTCAGGAATGACCATCCCATTGCCTCCTGCTGTGAAAAAAATGGTTCCTCAACTTGGCCAGCTTACCTTCAGCCTACTTCTTCATATGCAAATCCCCTCCAGGCTCATTCAGGACCTCAGCTCAGAGGCCAGATCCTAGGCTTCTTTAATGCAAATTTAAAGCTTTTTACATTGGAGACACTCTCTTGAAAGTTAGAAAATTAGTATTAGAACCTACTCTAACATGTCCTTACCTTTTTCAGTCTGTCTTGGTCTTCATTCTACAAACATTTTTATCTTTGTTTCAAGTGTTTCTAGATGAGACTGTGTTGTGCTCTTGGCTTTTCTGCATTCCTTAGGTAACTGCAAATTCTTTATCTAACCTGATCCTTTTTGAATCCACACGTGTTTTTGGTTTTTTGCCAGTGTAATTGTAAGTCTATCATACTTAGGTGTTTGTTAACAGATGAGACTGAAGATAGGTATACTGGAAATCAGGTCAAATTCAAGCCTTGAAGCCAGCAGCCTCATCCTTGTGGTGTATTTGCGTAGTGAGAGGCCTTATAGAGGGGAATCAGCTCTCAAGGAAGATTCTGTGATGCCGTCAGTCACACAGATGTGGCCCTGAAAGGAGTCATCCTCTCTTAGGCTGATGTGTGTGGTCAGCAGCTACACAACAATTGATTTGTCTAGCCTGATCCAAGGTTCATTATCTCACACCCCTTTCCTTTTGCTGGTATTTGTAGATTATGAGAAGTACAGTTGGAAAGTGAGCTCGCTTTTTAGTGAGCACATAGCTGGATGTTTAGCTAACAGATGAACTGATCTCACAGCTGATGTGGAAGAGTTAGCCATGAAAGTCAGGGCCACATGGTTTTGTGTCTTTATGTTTTGTTTTTGTCTGGTGATAATTTTAAGCTATGGACATTTTAAGACTTTCTCTTCACATCTTGGCATGCCAGATTAAGATGTAATATTTTTACTTATATCCCAGATAGTCTAAACATATATTAAGTAAAAATATGTGCATAATTTATTAACTACCTGATTAATAAAAAGTCCTAGGTAGAAAAATTAATTTTGGTTTTTTAAATGTGTTTCACCTTGAAGGCATTATTCAAAAAAACAAGGCAAACAAACAAAACCCTTACTTCATTTAAAAAATTTGTTGGAGAAAGAAAAAATGGTTCTTATTCACTTATTCACAGACTCCATGATTACATATGGCTTCTGGCCTGGCAACACCTACCTGCCTGCTGTGTGCACACTAGCCACTGAGCTGAGCATATGGCTTCTTAGTAAAAATTAATCCTAAATCATATCTCAATTTACTTTGTACTGCCTTTTAGAATTTACTTGAACTAACACAGTCTTTTAATTTCAGCATTCTGGAGACAGAGATGGATGGATTTCTATGGGAGTTTTCAGGAAGGCCAGGACTGACAAAAAGTGCTGACTCTGATAATTGTTTCTTGCTAACTATTAGTAAAAATTCTCATTAACAGCCTAAATTAAAATAGCGCTTCAATTTATATGTTTTTTTTAAAAAAACACTGTTCTATATTTCTCTTTAAGTATCAAATAATATAATTTTCTCCCCTTGTGCTCACGTGTGTGAATATATGTTTGTATTTTAATCTCTTATAACTTTATACGTTTATGTATATTAAGGATTCATCTGTAAAGGATAACTTCAGCTCATAAAAACTATTTGTTTTATATAATTTTCGTACTGGGAATTTTAATTGGTTTTATATAAATTTAGTATGTGTTTTAATGCTGTTTAAATTCAGTAAAGGCTGACTCTGGTTTGGAATTGGCCCTTCCATCTCAGACCAGGCCTGTTAATATGATGAAATAGCAAACAGATAAATTAATTTCAAGGATTATGTTTTTTTTGTCTGTAATGTATTTATCTTTATTAAGGCTAATTAAAAATTTGCAAATATCAAATAACAAAAGTTTTACCAGGAATATGCTGCCACCTACTCATTATACTCTTTCAAAACCTGATAAAAGATTTTGGTTACCTCTACCAGGTTGTCATGTGAACAGGGACTGTTTGTATGTAGTAGAGCTGTTAGTCTTTAAGGATATAAGAGTTAAAAAAAGCAATTACTTATATTCCATATACAATTCTAAAATATATTCAAATGTATTTTATCCGTACAACATATGTAAAATATCTTTAAGACTGAGTTTTATGCCAAATATAGATAAAACATCTCCAAATGGTTAAAGAAATTTGGCCATTTAAGACCTATTTCAGGGAGATTTCCTAGGACCACCTGAACCACAGGTCAGATAGGAATGCTTCAGCATCCAGGCAAGACGCAAGGAAAGTTCCAGGCAACTCTCTCAAGACACACTCTTCCACAACATAGTGGCCTTTGGGAGAGTGCCACAAGAGATTAAGACAGAGTCTCAGGTGCCATAAGCACTTAAAACAGAGTCCCAGAATTTCCTGGGAAAGTCTTGATAGTCTTCATGTACAAACCCATTTGTTTTTAAAGAAAATGAACAACTCATAGCTTGGTTGCATGAAGAAGAAATTCCTTAGTGGCCCCTGGGGCACATGACTGCTGTCAGAAAAAGAAAAGACCTATTTCATAAAGTCTATGATTTAAAATAATGTGTTTAAGGTTTTCTTATAATAGGTGAAGGATAAAATTATATAAATAAACTTGCTTTCTCTAAGGTCATAGTTCAGTAGTTTTAAAAAGCAAATATATGTCAAGTCAAAGTTATTTAACACATGTTCAGTTTTTCACCAAGCTTCATTGACATATTATATGGTACTTAAGGGCTTAGTAAAAATTAAAATGCCTGTATAAAATCGATTAAATATTTTAACATCACAATGGTAATACACTTAAACTATTTGGGGATAAAAATTGTTTTTAATATTTGTTTTACTTTTAATTTGTACTAGATTTCCATTGACAACTTTGGGATTAAATGTACATAAATATTCTCTATTTTTCTGTGTTGTATAATATCATCTGTGACGTTTCTTTTGCCTATAAAATAATTTGTCTCAAGAAATACTGTGCTTTGCCTCCCTGATCCAACAGTATACAGTCCAATAGAAGGCAGTTCAAATGGACTTTATTGACCTTTACAACTTGGTTCTTGTCTATATGTATGTAGTACAACTGCCTTTTAAAAATTATATATCTCAAAGTTTTCTCAAAGGAAAAAAATATAAATAAAAATAAAAATTATATATCAAATTTAAACTTCTAAAAAAATAAGAGACTGCCCTATGCATGGTGCTAATACAAAAATGGTACAGATGGCTAATATGGCTCTCTTCTGGATATAGTTAAATAGAGAACTCTCTACTCTGATCGTTTTTGTCAATTTTTTTAATTTTAAAGTGGAAAATAACAACTGCAATCCTCTACTAAAATGGCAAAAGACAAACATAGAGGAAAACCCAGGAGAACACTCGATAAGCAATTTAGAAAGGATGGAGCACAGCCTCACTAACAGAACGTATTAGATAGAAAAAAAGAATATCAAGACTGGAAGACAACATGGAAGAGGGATTCCTTAAGCAAAGATTATGACAAATTAAAAGAAAACAACAACAACACAAGAATGCAATAACCAGGAACTGTGGGACACCAGGAAAAGACCAAACATATGCATCCTAGATATGGAGGAAGGAGAGCAGAATCCCAGGATAAGGGTCTTCACCAGCACTTCAACAGGATTGTAGAAGAACATTTTCCCAATTTAAGAAATATATATGCATACAAATACAAGAAGCACACAGAACACTAAATGTAAAGAACCAGAAAAGAAATTCCCCACACTGTATCATAGTACAAACATTTCATGTCCGAAACAAGTAGATAATACAGAAACCTGTGAAAGAAAAACAAGTCACGTATAAAGAAAAACCTATCAGAATTACAGCTGATTTTTCAATGCAAATGATGTAAGCCAGAAGAACGTGGACCAAAGTATTTCCAATTTTAAATAACTATAAATGAGATGCCAACCAAGAATACATTATCCAGCCAAAATGTCCATTATAATTGAAGGAAACAGGAAATTTTTTCATGACATAAATAGGCTGACAGAATTCTTGTTCAAAAAGCCAGCCCTTCAGAGAACACTTGAAGCAATACAAAGAATGGAAGGTAAGAACAACTATACTCAAGCAACAACAGAAAATACTTAATGAATGTACTGCTGTAGAAATACAAACTGAGAACAAGAATGCACCAGAAAGCAAAATAATGGGAAACAATACACATCTCTCAATAATAACTTTAAATATCAATGGACTGAACTCTCCAATCAAGAGGCGTGGACTAGTAGAATGGATTAAGAATCAAAATGTGGGGCTGGAGAGATGGCTCAGCGGTTAAGAGCACCAACCGCTCTTGCAGAGGACCTGGGTTCAGTTCCCAGCACCCACATGGCAGCTAAGAACCATTTTTAACTCCAGTTCCAGGGAAACCCAACGCCCTCTTGTGACCACTGTGGCATTGCACGACACAGGTGCACCAACTTACATGCTGACAGTGTACTCATACACACACACACACACACACACACACACACACACACAGAGGAAACAACATGCATCTTTCTGTTCTCTGCAATAAACCCATCTCCCATTCAAGGATAGGCATTATCTTAAGATGAAAAATGGGAAAAATATTCTAAGCAAATGGCACTAAGAAAGATGCAGGAATTGCTATTCTAATATCAGATAAAGTGGACTTCAAACTAAAACTATTCAGAAGAGATGAAGAGAGTCACTTCAATCTTATCAAACGAACAACTAACTCTGGTGCACTGAACTTAATAAACATAATTCTACAGGACTTCAAGACACAGATTAATCCCCATACACTAGTAGTAGGGGACTTCAATACCTCATTGTGTCCCTTAAGTCAACCAAAGAAGAAACAAAGAGACATCTGATCTGAACAATACCATACACTAAATGGACCTAACATACACCTACCCATTTTCCCAGCATTGTCATACAGGTTAAAATCTATCTGGTCAATCCTGATAACCAGATTTCTGACACTGCAAGTTCATCCAGTAAAGTCTAATCAGTCTATCATTTTAAAACACTTATTTCCATTCTCCTCATAGGCCTCCTTTGTGTTCTGTGCTAATTTTTCTTCCATCCTCATGACCTTCATCTTCTTGAGAAATAATTGTGGCACCATGACCTTCATCTTCTTGAGAAATAATTGTGGCATCATGACCTTCATCTTCTTGAGAAATAATTGTGGCACCATGTATGGTGGACATAGATAGTTTAGCCAGTGAAACTCACAGGAAAGGAGTTTCTGGTGGGTAAGACACTTGCAGCTCTCTGAAGCTGTTCCTGTATCTGGGAATCTGCTCTGCCTCTGCAATCTCTCCTCTCCACATTCTCAGCCATCTCTTGTCTCTGCTTATGGCATTTCTCTGCAGCTCCTCAGCTGCCACTTGTTCTGGTCTTGACACTGTTCTCATTGCTGCCTGCCATGCCAGGGTCTTGTCTACTATTTATGAAAGCAGCTATTCTACCTCCACCCTATTCATGAAAAGACCACACTCTGCAGTTCATGGAGAGATACATTCCTACAGAACCAGTTAGAGACCAGCATGGGATCATGGGATCTAAGAGACCACCCTCCAAGCAAGAACATTCATATTCTCTCTCTCTCTCTCTCTCTCTCTCTCTCTCTCTCTCTCTCTCTCTCTCTCTCCACAATAAAAATCCCAACAAAAATTAAAGACTAAAGAACTTAAGGCAGAAGCAGAGGTCATTCAGTGTCCTGCGCAGCAGTCTCACTGGCAAGAACTTCACGCAGACAACAGGATTCTTCTGCAGCAATATTTATTGTGCACAGCTCTTTTAGGAGAAGGACCCCGAAAAGGGGAAGGGGCACTGCTCATATAGCAGTCTAGAGGGTTCGTGTATGCTCTGGATAGGTGCACTGTCCCGATGCCTCATTTGCATGTTAAAGGCGGGAGCTTAGGGACTAGTAGTCATGCGCAGTTTCTCCAATGCAAAGGCAACGGCGGGAAACGGCTTGTAGTGACTCAGGAAGTGGGCACCATTTTTAAGGTGTGGTCGCGAGCGACACAGCACACTCGTGCAGGCTACCAACAGTTCCCCCTTATCTATTATATGGCTGGGAGAATGTCTGTCTTAGGTTGCCACTGTAGAGGTATTCCTTACCCATCATGGGGACAGCAAACGGCTTATTAATTGGTGATTTCTCGCAGCGTCCCGCGAGCCCAACCAACAGAGTTTCGCAGCATCCCACGAGCCTCTGCTAGTACAGGTGCCGGTTTGCTCCCTGTCTTAGGTTGGTAATACTTGCAGTAGGCTTTACCCGTCATTGACTACTTCTCCAGCATGGAAAGCCATATATTAGGGGATGAGCCTACCTCTAATGCTGCAAGAGCCTGTGCAATGACTACTTTATCCCGCTGATGTTGGGTGCGGAACCGGCACATAATCCAGAGCATAACTACAATCCCTCCACAAAGCAAAAGGCCAAACCCTGCTACCCCCGCCCATTCTTTAAAATGTGAGGTGGCGGCGGCGATCCAGGAAGACAGTCCTTCAGCAAGGAGAAGACATCCACTCTGGTCGAATTTGCGGTGACAATCCGCCATGCGGAGTTGATTCATCAAATTGGTCAAATTCTCCAGTCCAATTACCTAAAAGATACTGGAAATTGTGTTAGACAAATTTGTGTTTTTGTGAAGTTTTGATATTGGGTGCTGGTTACACATAGGCCAGGATATTTCCACTCGCAACCAAGTTGGGCCAGCTGCCACAATACATCTATTGTTCTTGGACTAGTCTATCCTTTGGTTTACTACCATAAGTTCGCATTTAAACACTTGTCCGCTTTTCTGACTCTTACACTTTTTTTTTTTTGTTTCGAGTGTTCCCTGTAGCCCAGCTGTCCTGGAACTCACTCTGTAGACAGGCTGGCCTCAACTCACAGAGATCGCCTGCCTCTGCCTCCTGAGTGCTAGGATTAAAGGTGTGCACCACCACCCTGGCTTGCCCTGCATTCCTTAGTGCATTGTTCAAAAATGAGTTGCTCTATAGGGGCATTGCCTGTTCCTGGTCCCCAAAATCCTCCCCAAGCTTCCAATAGCCTAGCAAGAAGTCAGAAAAGGGTTCACCCGGGCCTTGAATTATTTTTGTTAAATTGCCCGAGACTTCCCCCTTATTTGTTAATGTTTTCCAGGCTCACAAAGCTGCAGTTGATATTTGGCTATAGACCGCAAGCGGAAGCCGGTCTGTCAGCAGCAGTTCCTCCCTGACCAGTAAGCATTCAAAGTCCACGGGCTGCCTCGCACCCAGCTGTAGCGTTAGAGCGGGGCTTGCACCTGACAGGCATTCATGCCAAAGAGCGCCTTCCATTTAGATTTTGTCCCATGGTGAGGAGGGAGGCCTTAGCAACATATTGCCAATCTGTGGGTGTCATTGCAATACGGCAAGGCTTCTACTTGAGAAATATGAAATTAGCATTCACTCCAAGGCACGCACTGATTCGGCCAATTCTTGACCTGTTTATAGTCTACTGCTGATGTGAACGCTCACCCTGGCATTCTCTATAATTGGGAACATTTGCCCTCGTGGCATGTCGCGCCTCCGGGGAACAAAAGAGGCTGGAGCATTTCCCAGATGCATAGGCGGAGGAGCCGAAGGCATGGGAGCGGGAGAGCTATGGGCTCTGTTTACTTTCAGTTTTACCTGTCCCTTCCCGGGCGGGGTAAAAGTGTTCACTTTTGTACCGGGCTGGTTCCTCCTCCTTAGATAGTGTATTTTCCTCATTAGAATCTGAATCATCTAAAGTTAAAGCTTGCAAGTCTTAAAAAGGGTAAAAAGTCTCCTTCCTAGCGCTATAAGCTCTGTCTTTTTCACGGGTCTTTTCTGCCCATCAGTTTCTTTCTTTGGGCACCAAATCCCACTACCATTCTGTTTCTGACATCTTTCCTGGAGGCCCTCAAGGGCCTGCTGACCTTCCCTAACTTCTTCTTGACAGTTTTGATCCTGTAGACAGGATCTAACAAGCTTCAATATAGGAATGGTGCCAGCTTTGTGTTCAGAAACAATGTCTACAAGGACAATTACAACAGCAAATAAATAATTAGGCAAGCTTGAATCCTCTAGATCATCTAGAGAAAAACATATTCTCTCGAACTAAAACTTAACAAAGTTATACTTCATGAGGCAGTTTCTGAATCCTCTTCAAAGGAAGGGTCCTCTCGGCACCAGCATGGCAAGTTCCCAGGCCCGGGTCTTCGGCACCACTTGATCCGCGCGCGCAGTCTCACGTGGCAAGAACTTCACGTGGAAAACAGGATTCTTCTGCAGCAGTATTTATTGTGACAGCTCTTTTAGGAGAAGGACCCGAAATGGGGAAGGGCATGCTTATTCATAGCAGTCTAGAGGGTTCGTGTATGCTCTGGATAGGTGCACTGTCCCGATGCCTCATTTGCATGTTAAAGGTGGGAGCTTAGGGACTAGTAGTCATGCGCAGTTTCTCCAATGCAAAGGCAACGGCGGGAAATGGCTTGTAGTGACTCAGGAAGTCGGCGCCATTTTTAAGGTGTGGTCGCGAGCGACACAGCACACTCGTGCAGGCTACCAACAATTCAGGAGAAACATTCATTGGGAAATGCTGGAGATCCGTGGTGTATGGTCAAAGAGAAAAGCTGCCTGAATCAACCCCAAGAGAAGGTCACATGGTCACAAAAGGAGCATGCCTTTCTAGTATTTCTAAATTCAACAAGTAAGAATTGGATACACATGCCTGTTACCTACAGGAACCATTGGCATGGGAAATAGACCCATCTCATTTTAGCATAAGTACCAAAGAGAAACAGTAAGGTACAGCATACGATTTTAAATAATAATTTTGTAGTTAAGTAGCAAGATCAGGTGTTTTTTTTCCTTCCCATATTTTGCTGAGTACTGTGCTATGAGGTTAACAGTAGTCTGGTTTAGATTTCTGTGAGCCCATTGTAGAGAAGGCACTCCAGGATTATTCCTCATGTCCTCTTTCACTGCTACAGGATACAGTAACTGTAACTGCAGCAAGTTTTTCTGAAATAGAAGGTTTTGGCTTTTACAGATGTTTCTAGGGTGTAGAGATGGCTCCAGGGGTAAGAGCACTGGTGGCTCTGAAGTGGACCCAGGATTCATCCCCAGAACCTGCATGCATCCAGCAACCATGCATGACTCCAGTTCCAGGGGATCCTATGCCCCCTTTTGACCACTATGGACTTTGCACAACATGAGGTCTTTTACATATATGCAGGCAAAACCCTCTGACACCAAAAATAAAAGTAACAAATAAAATATTAAAAATAGTTTCTGTTCCTAGGGAATTTCAAGGAATGTGCTGTAGCAATATTTATCACCCATCTTACAAATGTCCCACTTCCTGTTCCCTCCCACACCATCTAACTTTATGTCTCTTTTCTCTTTCCTTTATTCTGTCTTTTTGAGACAGGGTCTCCTTGGAACTCACTATGTAGATTAGGGTGGCCTTTAACTCACAAGAGATCTGCCTGTCTCTGCCTCCCAAATGCTGGAATTAAAGGTGTGTGTGTGTGTGTGTGTGTGTGTGTAACTATAATAGGCTCCTTTTTCTTTTAAACATAGTGAATACATTCAGTGCTGCCCTCATAGATTGGAACATGTGAGGATGCCCTGAATTTTGAACAACCAACAAATGCTCACATTATACATTATAATTAGTTCTTTGAGAAACTCACACTGTATTTTGACCACGCACACTCACCCTCATCACTATTTCCCAGGTCTGCCCCCATCCATACTGACATAACCATGGGTCCTCTTTATTTTTTAATTCACATTGTCCAATTTGATGAAATATACTCTTAGCTCTATGGAAATCCAGTGGACAATGGTAGATGTATACCCTTCCAGCCTCTTAAAGAAGACCGACATGTCCTCTCCCAGAAGCTGTCAGTGGACAATAGCTCATCCTCTAGAGTTGGGACTGTTGGTCTACCTCTCCTATCAGGTTATCTGATTGAACATGAGCAGATCTGTGAGTTCATATGTGCAACTACCTTGTGGGACATACAAAGTATGGTTTATTTTACTTCTCCAGCACCTCTGGTGATCACAGTGTTTTCCCTATCTTCCACAATCATTCCCGATTCCTGTAAGGAGCAGGTGTGATACTGGTTTTCTATAAAAGACTGAGAATTCCCCAGTCTTTCATCTGTGCATCTTGATCAGTTCTGTGTCTATCTGTTAATAGCCACCTACTATCAAAGTATCTTCTTAGATGATGATTGAGAAACACACTAAATATATAGTCTATATGTATACAGATAAGCCATTGAGTGTCGAATTAATACTATGGCCATTTAGGAAAGGAATAGTAACATATTTTTCACTAGAGCCTACAACAACAGTTGGCACACATTCTCTGTTCTGATTATTGTATCAAGTATTGTTAATAACTTGTGGGCCTTTGTCTGATCAGAAAGTGGTTGGCTATTTCTGAATTCTAATCCACCATTGTTGCAGTAGGTGGGTCCTGCCAAACAGCCATTACTCCAGTTCACATGGTTCAGAGAGGTAACACCAAAGATTACATTTCTCCTCCTGTAGCATACTTAGCACTTTCTAGCACCATGAAACATTCCTAGGAAATACACAGCTTCCTAGTGAGGGAAGGGAAAACAGTGGTTTATGGGATAAATGAGAATCATGGAATGAGATATATTTGGTTGTGAATAGGGAAGGAGTTCAATGCCCAGTAAGATACATGGGGAGGATAAATAGCACTAAATATATTTTGAAAAGTAATATGGACACAAACTGTCTTATTAGCACTAAATATATTTTGAAAAGTAATATGGACACAAACAGTCTTATTAGCACTAAATATATTTTGAAAAGTAATATGGACACAAACAGTCTCTTGTAGAAACTTTCTTTTATTTTTTTTAATTAATTTTATTTATTTTTGTATGTGTATGAATGTACTGTCTGCATGCAAGTCTGTGCACCAGTGTTGTGCAACGCTGCAGAGTTCAGAAGAGGGTCTCGGATTCCCCTGGAACTGGAGTTCTCCTGGAATTGGAGCTTCAGACGGTTCTCAGCCGCCATGTGGGTGCTGGGGATCGAACCCGGGTCCTCTGTAAGAGCGGTCGGTGCTCTTAACCGCTAGGCCATCTCTCCAGCCCCATTGTAGAAACTTTCATACATATTTCTATATGAAAAATAATTGAAATGGACTGTCTTGTAATGGGGTTGAGCTCCTGTACCACACAACACAGCCTATCCAGTGAAAAGCTCACTGTAAAGAATTGGTTCTTAAGTAATACATTTGCTATGATAAACATTGTATAATATTGTCACTGCTCATAGTTATCTTCCAGAACTCAATGGTATTATGGAATTCCTTTGTGGACAGAGTACTTGAGACATAGATGACAAAGTTCTCAAGCCAGCACTGGCCCAAAAGTACGTGGCCTAAGTAGCAACGACCATATTTAAAGTGATTTTTTATTGGAATATAATATCCTCTTGGTTACTTTGAAATTTTAGAAGCATGCAACTACCATGACAGCTTCCTAGAGAGCCAAGATGGAGAAGATGTGTTCAGACCTTTTTTTCATGCTACTTCTTTGATCTGCTGATTTAAAAAGAAGGATATGACAGCTTTAAATCACAGAATGAAATGGGACTGGTCTGATGTGATCAGTTTAGTATGTTGCACATTCAATCATGTGGAAAAGCTCCAAAATACTTCAGTGCTGTTCTATCCAAGAAAAAATATTTCTGTTGTGAATTGGCATATTGATTTTTGGAAGATGATGTGATGAAACAGCCATTACACGTAAGGCTGCTGGAACATAACAAGACAATGTAGAGAGAGAAAACAAACAAATGCATTCATCTACTCTTACCAGTAAAGTTTCCTCATGCAATAGCTTGTCAGGTGCACAGAAGGCCATATATGGACAAAGTGTAGAAAATAAGAGAGACCAGAGTGCATGACCCTGGATAAGATTCCTATATTACAACTCATCCACTTATGGCTAAGGGACTATTCAGGAAAATGGGGGCAGGAAGATTGTAATAGCAGTGATTGGTTGATGAACATAAGGAGACACCATGTTTGAGGCCTCAGGAAACTTGCTCATAGGAATGTGCATCAATCGTGGCAGCATGACCAAGACCCATAATGAATCAGTCAGACAAAAACCCAGCATGAAACCGGGGAAATGGACAGTAGGCCCAACCTTATAACAGGAAATATTGGCACCTGATTACTGGTAGGAGAGAGAACTAATCTTCTCTTATAGATTGACTCTAGATACATTGACTAGACTCCAGTGGATGAACTTGCACCCAGTGATATCTATCTTCAAATCTTTACTGGATAGTCCTTAAATTATATGACAGAATCCATGGGGAAGTATGGATCTGTGATGAGGTCAAAAGATGATTGTTTTATTGTATAAAATGCAAAAAAATTCAATAAAAAGCATGCACTGAAATTAATATATGTGAAGCAATTGGGTGATTTTTTTCTTTATTATTTTTTCATCTTATATGTATGAATGTATTGCCAGGATGTGTCTAACTCCAACATTTCATGAAATGCCTAGGGAGCACTGAAGACAGTGTAAGATCCATGAGCTCCATGGAAAATAAGTCCTGGATATTTGCTCCTCACCACGTCCATGCTGACAGTGGATCCCAAAATCTCTGCAAGAGCAGTCAGTTCTCTTAACCACTGAGCCATCTGCCTAGTCCCAATAAGAGATTAATTTTCTTCCTTATCCAGATAAAACAGAGTCTGGACAGTGAAGAATCCTGACTCATCAGAGCAAAGGGTCCAAAAGAGGGAAAACAGAGAGAAGTGAGTCGATCGAAGTTAATCAGCCACCAACCAGGATTATACAAAACAGCGTTGAAACCACGTATGATGGAGGATATGGTATGAAAAGCCAGAAATGTGGACACCAGGGCCAGGACTCTGTGGGTGGCCTTGGTCTCAGGGGAGGCTCTGCAGGACACATGAGAGCTTCGGATCTGTTGAACCTGTTGCTTGTGTCTGTACAGGATAAAAATCATGGAGCTACTGGACCAGATGATGAGCCCAGACAACAGAACCTCAGGGCACACCAGTAATGCTGCATACAATGAATCTGTGACTGAATTACAGCCTTCAATGGTGCAGAATTCCAAATCTCTTTTCCTGCTTAGGTTTTTGTTATTCATTACAATATACTTATGTAGAGGGAAAACAAAATTTACTACCATGTATATCAACCAGCAGAGGAAAATGGAGTATCCAACATACTTTGGATTTTTGGCTTCAAATTTCTTCCAACGTAAATCTGTGGAGCTGATGGTGATGGCCTGGAAGACACTCAAAAGGCAGGTGGTACCAATGGACACACTTCTGCCAACTCTTTCAACATACAAAAAAAGGTTGCATATCAAATCATTTAAGAACTGCTTAAATCCAAAAGCTGCCACTGTCTGGGGCACTCCTTTAAAGAGAATGGTCAAGATGTTGGCTATGGTCAAATGTGTGAGAATTAAATCTCTGTCCCTCTGTGTGAATTTACATTTGGAAATTTCTAAGTAGTGGGAAAGGAGAGAGAAATTTCCCAGAATTCCAATTATAAGCAGTGATAAGAACATGATTGCCATAGTCAAATCTCTCTGCTCCATTCTGACACGAACTGTATTCTCTTCACATGGTAGCACCAGCTTTCCTCTCATCCTAACAAGTGGATAGAATATTTCTCATCACCAGTACAATGCACACCTGCAGCGCTGCAATCTTCCTAATGGGTGGAAGAAAGAAAATCACTTGAGATCTGCAGCATGACATCATCCTTACAGAAATGGTGTTACCCTGTATTGTACTCATGGATTATCACTTATAGCTAAAAATGAAAAAAAAAAAAACTGAGAGAAAGATGCAGGACAGTTATGGCAGACAGAATGCATGATCTGGGATGGGGGGGGGGGGGGGGGGGAGGGAAAGGGAAATAAGCCTGAACTGAATTGGAAAAAATGTATGAAATGCACAAAGCATCAATAAAAACTAAATTAATAAAAAAAAAGAAAGTAGAATTTTTAAACCAACTGCTTTCAGAGATACATTCCAAGGCATCAAGATGTCCCTGTTGAAGGCTGACTTCTGATTACCTGACATGGAAAAAGCATCATAGATGGTGAAATGATGTTGCCTGGGAGAAGCATTAAGACGGAGACAAAATGCAGTTAAAGCCTAGACCCACATTGACAGGATAATCAGATATTTGTTCGTTGCACAAGAAAAAAAGGACAAATGCAGTCATCACTAGTACTATAAGAAAACTGTTGTGAATGGATTTGTAATCTAAATCATAAGACAAATAATGAGCATTTCACCATAATAAAAGGATATGCCCAGGGGCTGGAGAGATGAGATGGCTTAGTTGTTAAGTGTGGCGATGGCTCTTACAGAGGACATGGGTTTGATCCCCAGCACCCACATGGCGGCTGAAAATGATCTTTAACTCCAGTTCCAGGGGAATCCAACATCCTCTTCTGACCTCCACAGCATTGCAGGACATGAGGGCACAAACCTACATGCAGACAGTACATTCATATACATATGCAAATTAATTTTAAAAAATTTGAAAAAGTATATGTCCATGTTTCACAAAAAAGTTCAATCATCAGGATCTATGGTCCATAGGAATAAAAAGAAAATTATATGCTCAAGGTGCTCAAACTTTGAGGAAGCTCACTCCAACTACCATAAAAAATCTGCATAGTGGGGACTGGAGAGATGGCTCAGCTGGTACAGCACTGACTGCTCTTGCAGAGAACTGTGATCCGATTCCCAGCACCCACATGGTAGCTAAGAACCATGTTAGGCCAAGCATGGTGGCTCACACCTTTAATGCCAGCAATTGGGAGGCAGAGGCAGGCAGATCTCTGTGAAATTGAGGCAAGCCTGGTCTACATAGTGAGCTCAAGTCCAGTTGGGACTAAAGGGAGATCCTGTCTCAAAATAATGTCTGCATGCATGCATATCTGACTAAGGATATGAAGACCCATATTAGCAATATCTGATGGTTTGTAATCGTTCATTACACATAAAAGAAAAACAGGCAAAATTCCAACACATTGTATTGTGTTACTAGTACATAAACTCAAGAGTATTTGATGGCCAAAATATGCATGCACATTTTTGAGAACAGAGTATTAGTCTCTAATGTGTTTCAGTGTAGTGAAATAACATTCGATGTTAAAGAAAAACAATGAGCAACATTTCCTGTACAGTCTGATGCACACAGGTTATTCCCATGTCCAGACACCTGGAGGTCACCCTTCCCGCTTCTAATCATGGGCACTTGCCTAATAGACACAGGTATTCAAATAGGAAAGCCCATGGGTGGGTGCCACTTTACCACATGACTGAAATCAAATAGTCTCACTGAGAAACTGACTTACAGTTGTATTTTGCTAAGTATTCTATAGGAGTCTATGGTATGAATGGAAAAATTAGCTGATGATTCATGAATCAGTTATAATGATAATTTTATACTTTCTTTGATTTTTGCAACCCTCTGATGCAGAAAGTGGCATTATTTTCATTGTCTACAATAGAACAATGTAATACAAAGTATAAGTGACTATTCAAATCCAAAAGCTGATTGGGGCAGAATGTAAGCCAGACTGACTGGAACATGTTCTAGCTGGCAAATACACTGTCACTTTATTTACTTTACTGTTTATTTATTGTGTGATTGTTTCTGGAAAAAATATTCTTTTGTTTCTGAAGATTTATCATTAAAAAAGACTTCAATTTTAAGTAAATCAGAGGACTAAACAAATATTTCAGATTGTACAGAAATCTGATCCAGTTCCAACTTGAATTTCAAAAGTGTAAAAGGTACCTAAGAATTATATAGATTTCTGGATTCTTCATCTGCATCATTACAGGGAGAAAATGTTGCTTCTTTCTATGAAGTAAATTATTAAACACTTAATTTTTCTGTATAAACTGCAGTGAGTCCTGACATGTGTTAAATTAGAAAGAGAAAAATTAGCTTACTAAGAAGTATCAGTATTAAAATATCTCTATATAACAAGTTTTAAAATCTATTTGTATTTATGTGAATGAGCAGTTTGCCTGTAAGCATATTTATACACTGTATGCATGCCTGATGAAAAATCATACCGGAAGAAAGCGTCAGATATCTTAGAATTACAGTAACTGAGGCTGGCGTGCAGGGAAGTGGGTGCAGGGAAGTGAATGTGGGTCCACTGCAAGAGCAGCAAGTGCTCACACCTGGAGCCTTATGTCCATCCCTGTCTCTTCTAATTCTTATATCAATGACATTAATATGTGACATTACAACCAGGTGCATTCAACATAGAACACATATGTAAGTTATGCAAGATGCTGAAGAATATGCAAACTCATGCAATGTACAAAGGAAAATAAAGAAGAAAACATTGACGCCAGGGTACACCAGTAGCAACAGGAGTCGCCATGTCACCAGGTTTAGCTGAGCATTAGAATCTTATAAGTGCAGGAGAAGAGCAGAGAACACATTTGCTCCTGACAGTCATGGTGCAATGTTCATACTGAACATTCTTTTCAAAGATATGGTCCCAAGCTCAAGAGAGGAAAATTGAAAGTACAGTTATCATCCCAGTGACCACCTGCTGTGGACTCACTGTCTCCATAACTGGATAGTAAACTTAGAATTTTATACAAATATACTCTTAATCCAGTGACAGACATGCACAATGATTTCATCCAAGGATCAAGTGAATGTCATATGTCATTACAATGTTTGTAATAATCACAAAATCAAGATGAAACCATCAATACTATTAATACTAATTAATAATAATAATATTGACAAACCAGTGTTTCTTTCTTGTCATTGGATGTGAACATAGAACTCGTTTATTACGAGAGTCTTTAAGCACCCTCACAGACATTTCATTACCCTGGATTTCCTCAAACATACTCATACTCAGTAAACAGTTCATCACAGTCTACTAGTACTCAACATGGACTGAAGTTAGTTTAGGGCAAATTTCACAGCTTACCTCTTAATTGTGGCATTAGCTTGCCCCCCTGTGTCACTTTCATGGTTCAGCTTCCATGCCACATTCCCCTTACCATACATAGGTACACAGATATCTGGTTTTCAAGGTCTACATCTCAGACTCAAAAATAAGACACTCACCTGGCTCTTTTTCTCTGAAGGACTGTGCACTCAGTGAACAGAACCTGAGTTCATAGTAACCAGCACTGTGGCAATGGGAGGCAGGTCTATTCTTAGATAAAAGTCTGTGCTGTGTGACCTCACCTCCCTTCAGAGCTGCAATTTCCATTTCACCTGCACTGGCAATGACAGCTCTGGCCTAGAGACTCAAGAACTTTTCTGCAACTTTTCCAGTTAATTGGGTTAATTGCACAGGCCAGTTAAGGCTCCATGTGAGTGTTCTCAAGACACAGAGTGTTTTCAAAATGCTCATAAGTTTTAATGATCTCTGCAGGTAGACAGTGTCTCCTGATTAAAGTGTTGGAAACTTTGGGTTGTGAGTTGTGGGTGATTCACAACAAGTAGCTGTGTCTCAGTTGAGCATATTTTTCAAACATAGATTAAATTAGGTCTTGAGACCCCCATGAGATATTCATATACACTGTCTGAACATTAGTGCATGGAATGCATAACCTGGTACCCTGTGTGTTAGGAAACACAGGGCAAGAAAAAAGTATACCTACCTTTGAATGACTGGTGAGAGAGATCCAAATGATTCCCAAAACAAAGCAGGCTATCACCAAACTATTATGTTCCAGAAATAGAAAAGAATACCCTACTGTTCTGAACAGGACATGCTTCAGGGATAGGACTTAGACAAAGCAGGAACTGACCTAGAACTTTTCTATCTGAAGTTAAGTGTTCATAATGCTAGACAATGTGCACTCCTCCATGAGAGAAAATCATCAGTGGTACAAACCAGCATCGAACTCTAACAAGCATGATGAGCTGCTCAGCAAGCTATCTCTGTTGGTGCAGTAGAAGTACTGTTCTCTGAGGGATGCTCAACAGGTGTCTGAACACCCTCAATGGCAGTGAAACTTGTGAGAGCCCCTATAAACTCAGCCAAATGCACAGGGGTAGAGAGAACAGAGAGCCTAGCAAAAATCTTATCAGGACTGTATGTGGACAAATGAAATTTCTTACCATGTACTACATAATCTTATATTTACAGACAAGTACGTCCTATGCCATTCATCAAAAAAGCTAGTCTATGCAAAAGATGGAGTCCACTGTAGATTCCAACAACTGGTGAGACACAGAACATATACATATGAAAAATCCCCTTTCCTAGGAGATACATCTAAAATTGAAACTCTACACCCAGAATGAGGAGCAGAGAGAAAATGAGTGCACCCCTCAATTCTCACCAGTAATGCTTCTGTACCCAATAGAATGAGTGCACCCCACAATTCTCAAAGGCAATGCTTCTGTACCCCATAGAAAGTGATGCAAACAGAAGGCCACAACCAATCAAAATCCAAAGAATGGGATCCCCCAGAATGTGTGTCCCTAGATGGGCCCCCTATATTAAACCTCACCTCCACAAGACTCAGGCATCCTTGTGGATAAGGAGGTAGAAAGATTATAAGAGGGTTGGTGCATGAATGTAGAGAAGCAATGACTTATAGTTGAATGTAAGCTTTCATATTTAAACCTGTGGTAATGTAGGCATCAGACATGGGACCCATGCCAGTTGAGACAATATCTCAAAGCAGAGCAAGAGAAATGGGTGGAGTAGTGACCTTGGACTTAGAAGTACAAGAGACTGAGTATTGTTGGGTGAGGAAGAGTATGACTTACCTAGGATTACTACATATGCTGACTAGACTCTAGAGGATCTATTTGCACAGAAGGACACCTGAGTTTGGGGGCTTGACTGGATAGGGTTTAGTTTAGTCATTGTAATGCATGAGTTCTGATGGGGGGGTTGATGCATGGGGGCACTGGGTTTGATTGGAAACAATTGCCTGAGTTGCACAAATGCTCAGAAAAACAAAGAAGGAATTCTCATGAATGATTAATGTACTGTCAAATACATTTTGGAAACAATTCTGTGAACTTGTATAATAATATGAAAATATATGTGATATGCTAGGAAAAGTGCAAATTAGGGGAAGGGGTAAAACAAAGATTTAATAGAACAATTTGACTCATTTTAGCATGGTTATAGACATCCTTTACTAGTGGGACAGCTAAAATATACTGTCTCTCTTTTTTAAAGAAGTAAATGCATTTAATTAATTACAACATACATTTTTTATATGTTCCATAAAGAGAAATTGTGGTACATCTATGCAGAGCCCAATTCTCCACTCCTGACCTCTGTGAACTGCTGCAGAGACAATGGACCAGGAACTGGTTTGGGCAGAGTTCCCTAGAGAGGTTCAGACTGTCAAGCCTCTGTTTACCATAAGGGATTTTTTTAGATAGCACTATCTTAGTAAAAGCTTCTTTATTAAAAGTCAAGGATGAGAGAGAGAGAGAGAGAGAGAGAGAGAGAGAGAGAGAGAGAGAGAGAGA